>VDFB02271358.1:568832678-568992180 GCA_007258455.2 Sequoia sempervirens
ATATCTTACCATTTTTCCATTTTAAGTTGATTATGATTTAATATAGGTGATATTTAATATAGTTTTTGGATAAAAATATGGAAAATAATCATTGGTTGTCTTTATTAACAAGAATTTTCATTTTATTCCTTGGTAATTATATCTTGTAGTATAATTTTTGTCATCTTCATACTGAACTTCATGTCACCCTTTATGCAAGAACTTCTTGTCACATTGTTGTTGGTTACAATTTCCTCTTCCTCATGGATGACATCAACCTCCACATTTTTTATGCTACTTCAGCACGCTGTCTTGTCTACCAACTATATCACCACTACCACATTAGAAAAGGATTTTAGTTTTTGAATCTAATTAAGGAACTCGTGATTCACTTGCTAGCCATTTTTTACATGTTCCTTCATGATAGTTCTGTTGAGGTGATCTTCTACTGGATTACTATCGACCACATGGAATCTTGATTCTGCCACTCTCCAGATGGAATCTATTCATGCCATTTTCATTGTACCAATTTGATCTACAGATATTCAGTTATTGTATGACTTCCTCCAACATTTTCTTCTCTCTGTCGACTCATCCAAATTGTGGAAGAAATATTTACCACGTAGTGGAGAGAATTGTGATGGGGATACATTGTCAAAACCATCAATCTTTTATTTCCTATTTTCTAGGTACTATTACAACAAAACTATTTTGTTCTATGGCTAGTAGATGGGGTTTTACATGAGCCATTCTACTATAGATTTTGTTGTTCATAGCAAAAAAAACTCTCTATTTCTGTATGCATCTGTTATAAGACTACACATATATAAGAGGCATAATAGATGTTGTAGGTGATAGACTTTAGTGGAGGTAGATTTTTTATTAGACTATAATTTCAATTCAAAACACTTATTTGTTGCGAATAAAGTTGTTGTTGATTATGTGAAGCTTTCTTCAGTCGATTGTCTAGGAGGAGGGACCACTCTTAGCCACTGATTGAATTCTTTCTTTACCATATTTATATGAGGTTTTTTTATTTAATGGTTTTCATTTTGATTTAGTTTCATAAAGTATGGAATTTGATTATTCATCCTTCTAAATATGCAATGTAAACATGTATTCTTTTGAAGCTTTGTGTATGCAAAATGAGTAAATACTGGTAAAACAACTCTACACTATCTTATCACTAGAGTATCATTGCATAAATCATTATAGGTTTAGTTTAATTTGTGTATGGAATAAGAGTTAAGGGTATTTGGTTTGTAATGTGAATTTAATTCAAATATGATTGCTTAATTCAAAAGTGATAATTCATATTTAAACATTTGAATTTGAATGTACCTTTTTAAAGTGAATTTCATTAAGCTAGGATTTGTCAATTATTCATTTTAAAGTGAGTTTCCATTAAGTTAGGATTTATTTTGAGGTTGCAACTATTTATTATTCCTTCTAGTCCCTGAGTTTGAGTGTTTATTTTCATAGATGAATTTCATCCCCACTTAGCTCACTATCTTCATTCCTTCGATAGATAGCCACAAAACCTTTCACAAGTCTACAATCCCTGAATTGGTATTTTAGGAACAAACTGAGGAAGTTAATGTAAAAAAATTATAGAAATTTGATCCCAAGTCTCAATCCATAGTTTTTTCCATCAACTACCTCTCAAGGGGAGTAGGTAGTGTTATGTTTCATCATTGTATGAGTATTTTGTTTCTATGTCAAAGGGGAGATCAATGTAAAATTTATTTTTTCCTTTACCATTGATGTCAAAGGGGGAGAGGAAGGATGTCAAAAATAAGAGAGGAAGAATTTGAAAAAGAAAAGAGGAAGAATGTGGAAAAGAAAAGAGGAAAATCTTGAGAAGTGTATTTAGAGTTTGTATGTTGTCTTTGATGGTTTTTCACATCATGTGTTACCATCAATGACAAAGGGCAAGATTGTTGCAAGAATGGAAAATAATGAAGGTGTTTTCATTGATGTCAATTGGTCAATTGGTTATCAACTAGTTTTTTTTGTCATTAATTTCATGGTTGCACGTTATTGGTTGTATATGTTGAGGATATTGAGAAAATTGTATTGAACAAAGGTTGCATGTGTTCAATGGTTACTCCAAGTTTTGCTCCAAAATTTTCTCCTATGTTTATGTGGTTCAAATATGTTGGTCATGGTTGTTGGAAGATGTTATATCCATATTTTTGGCTCCTGATTCATTGTATAGTGTGAGTTATGTTCACCAACTGGGCATTATGGTTTTTTGTGTTCTGGTTGAGGTCTAGGAGAAAATTTGTTGGTTCGAATTTATCTTCGGTGAAGTCTTATGACTTGCGGTTCTATAGTTGAGTTGTTATGATTGTATTAAAGATAATTTTAGTATCTAGAAGGATCATGCTTAATTTTTCTATGTGTTTTACACCATTTTGGCTAACCTTGTGTTAAACATTATCTTCAAAATTGATATAGCATGTTGGATCTATTTGGGTCCTCACCAACCATGTGGTTGGGTCATCCTCACTCTAAATCCACCCTAAGATTTTTTTGCATTGACCTAATTTGAATTTAATGTTGGATGGACAACTTTAGATATGTTTCGAAGTTGAACATGGTATAAATACAAGATGAGTTAGTGGTGAAATGGTGTACAAAGAGAGATAAGTGCAAAGAAATGGAGTAGATAGATGTGAGATTGATGTGAATTAGTGAGTTTGTATGATGTGAGTGAGGAAATCAGTGTAAAGCTTAAATTCTAAATTTTTGGATGTAGTGAGCTAAAGATGTAATCTATCATTCATGCATATCTATGAGTGGTTGAGAAAATTGTAGTCGATTTCTCTATTGCATTGAGATTGTCTTCTCTCTAAGCTGTTAACCCTATTGGACAGTGAGTCCTGATCGGATAGTAAGTCCTTATTTTGGAAATGAGCCTTTTGTAATCATTTTTTATATTCTTTATAGTTGAGTTAATCCTCACTATGGTTTTTCCCTTATTGGGTTTTTCATGTAAATATGGTGTTGTGTTTGTGTGATGGTTTTCAGTTTCTGCACTTGCTCTTAATGTTTTTTTAGTTAATTACTAGTAAATATTAGTTCTGATGAATTTTTTAAAGGTTTAATTTTTTGACAACTGATTCACCCCCCCTCTCAGTTGTCCTATTCAACAATAAGATTTATGGAATAGGTTCAATTAGTTTTGATGGAAAGCACAATACTAATGATGTTTACTATGTCAAGGGCTTAAGGCATAAACTTTTGAGTGTTGGAAAAATGTGTAGCAAAGGATATAGTCTTAAGTTTTAGGATAATGGATGTGAGATCAAAAAAGGGTCTGAAAATGTAATTGTTGTTGGAAAGAAGGCAAATGGAAATATGTATCAACTCAAGGGTATTGATGGTCATTTCTTTATGAATCAGATTAATGATAGCTGGCTATGGCATAGGAGAATGTGTCACATCAATTTTGATAATTTGGTTAGAATTAGTTCAGTTTGAGTAGTGAGAGATCTGCCAAGAATTACAAATCCTATCAATGCTATTTGTAGAGATTGTCAATTTAGAAAATAAACTAGAATTAGTTTCAAGGGAAAAGAATAATCTTCTATTGAATTATTGGAATTTGTACACACAGACCTTTTGTGGTGTGACAAGAGTGAGAAGTATTCAAGGTGATAGGTATTTTATTCTTTTGATTGATGATTATTCTAGAATGACATAGGTTATGTTTTTTAGAGAGAAAACTAAATCTCTAGATAGATTAAAAGCATTCAAAGTTATGGTTGAAAATGAGATGGATTTGAAGATCAAATGTTTGAGGTTTGACAGAGGTGGAGAGTTCACCTCCAATTAATTTAACATATTTTTTGAGAATCATGGCATAAAAAGGAACGTGTTTGCTCCTCAGACTCCTCAGTAAAATTGAGTGGTTGAAAGGAAAAATAAGACTGCACAAGAAGCCACAAGTACTATGATGAGAGAAGCTAACCTACTGGAAGTCTACTAGAGAGAAGCAATTCATACTATTGTTTACATACTTAATAGAGTTCAAGAAAAAGCTAATAGAATAAAAACTCCCTATGAGTTGTGGTATGGAAGGATTCCTACTGAGAAATACTTTAGAGTGTTTGGAAGCAAATGCTATATTAGATGAGATGATGAAAACTTAGGAAAGTTTGATGCAAGGTCTGATGAAGGTATCTTCCTTGGATATTCTACTAAAATCAAAGCTTACAAATGTTACAACAAAGGGATAAGAAGGATTATTGAAATTGCAAGTGTCAAGGTTGATGAAGATTTGCATAATTCTATTATGATAGATGGGTATGAGTTAGATGAACCTACTGGCGGAGAAGAAGAAGAAAAAGCTAAGGAAAAATAGGTACAAAATGAATAAGAAGTCTCGTAAAAGACCCCTAAGACCCCTAAGTATGTGCAGAGAAACCATTTTGAAGAACAAATCATTGGAGACAAAAGCAAATTCATATTGACAAGAAGAAGAGCTATTGAGCAAGAGGTAAATCTATCTTTACTTTCTAAAATTGAACGAAAGATAGTAAGTGAGGCATGTAAAGATGAAAATTGGATGAAGGAAATGGAAGAAGAACTTATGAAAATTGGGAAGAATTAGACTTGGGAACTTGTTCCTAAACCTGAAAAAAAAAATTATTGGGACTAAGTACATATTCAGAAACAAGTTAAACAAGAATGGAGAAGTGGTAAGAAACAAGGAAAGACTTGTGTGTAAGGTCAATGCAAAAGTTGAAGGAATATACTTTGAGGAGACATTTTCCCCGGTGGGGATTGTGTAGGATCATGATGGGCCAAAAAGTGGTGATATGATGGGTATGTGGCTTACGACTATTTTTTACCCAAAATTGATGAAATGAAAAGGGTTTTTAAAGGATATTCTCAGATTTCCACCAATATAAATTATGCTTTACTTTGAATTTAATAAATAATTATTATTCATTTTCTATTTGAATTAGGACTAAAGTCTTGATTGATAGGCTAATTGAAAAACATCTATAGCTTTCAAACAGTATCACATTTTTTGAATCTGAAATATGTGACATTATATATGCTTCACATACTATAGGATTAAAAAATATTGACTTTCATGAAGTTTTGACCAAGTTAAGGTGGTTAAACATACGAGTTTTTATATTTTTTAAAAGTTGTAATTAAAAATTCATAATTAATTATTTACTTGGAAAAAAATTACAAAAAATATGCATCACATCGAAATATGAGTCCTCTACTTATATCTAAACTCTTATAAAAGAAGTATTATCATTTTATTGTGGTTAGGGTAGTCAAAAAACACCTACTTCTTATTTTTTCCCTGAAATTTAAGTACTACTGTATTGAAATTTCAAATTTTCACCAAATAATTTTTTTTTAAAATAAACCTAGTAGTTTAGAAACTACATTCAATTTTCTATAGATTCTATTCTAACATATTTTTGAAATAATATAGATAAATTATTTAATTTTTTATGTCAAGTTGCCTAACTCTGATTTTTCTAAAATTTTCACTACTTAAAGGCCTATTTTTTCCATGATGATCCTGTACATATCCAGTGGCTAGAATGGAAGCAATCAAGATGTTTTTAGCATTTGTAGCACATAAGAAATCTAAAGTTTATCATATGGATGTGAAGTCTACTTTCTTGAATGGAGATATCAAAGAAGTTTACATAGAACAACTGGAAGTATTTTAGTTGTCAGATAAACCTAATATGGTATACATATTGAAGAAGGCATTGTATGGATTACAACAAGCTCCTAGAGCTTGGTATGCAAGGTTGGATAGATTATTGATACAAAAGGGATTCAATAAGGGCACCATAGATAGTAATCTCTACTTTAAGGCGGAAGAATATTGAATCTTGATAGTGGTTGTATATGTTGATAACATAAACTTTGGAGGCAATGAAGTTGTGTGTAGGAAGTTTGTAGAAGAGATGTAGAAAGAGTTTGCGATGTCTATGTTTGGGGAGATGAATTTCTTCCTTGGGCTACAAATCAATCAAAGTATGTTAAATAGATGTTAAAGAAGTTTGGAATGGATAACTCCAAACTGGTATGTTCCCCTATGTTACTAGTTTCAAACTAAGGATGATGAAACCCCTAAGGCTAATCAGAGCAATTATATATCTATGATTTGTGGAATCCTATACCTAACTGCTACTAGAATGGTTATCATGCATGTAGTTTGTCTTGTGCCTAGATTTAAAGAAGAACCTAAATAAACACATGTAGTAGTGAAGAGGATATTTAGATATTTGAAAGGAACTCCAAATTATAGCTTGTGGTATCCTAAGGATACTAATTTCACATTAAGTGCTTATACAAATGCAAATTGGGTTGGTTGTGTTGATGATAGAAAAAGTACTAGTGGTGGTGCATTCTTTCTTGGATGTAGATTGGTATCATGGTTGAGTAAGAAACAAGATTCAATTTCTTTATCTACTGTAGAGATTGAGTATATCGCAGCAACATCCTACTATACATAGGTATTGTGGATGAGATAGAAATTGAAGGATATAAGAATAGTGTATGATGATCCTATTTATATCTTTTGTGATAATACAAGTGTAATCAATATTTCAAAGAATTCAATGATACATTCAAGAACTAAGCATTTATCAGTTAGGTATCACTTTTTGAGAGAGAAGGTTGTAGAGAATGAAGTGAAGCTTGAATATGTAGCTACAAAGGATCATATTACCAACATATTTACTATGGCTCTTCCTTAGAATACTTTTGAGTATCTTCGGGAGATGTTGGGGGTTATTTCTCCTCCTTCCTTGAACTAGATGCATATGGAGATACATCAGCCTAGTGGATCTATGGATTCACTCTTTTTTCTGGACTAATGTCGGTGGCTACCTCTTAGGGGGAGTAGGTAGTGATATTGTTGTAGTATGGAATATATGTTGTCATGGTGTTGAGGTTGTGAAGTTGATTGGTGTGTAATCCTAAGGGGGATTATTCAGATAAGTTTCAGATATCTTGGTTCTATGTCAAAGTGGGAGAATAATGCAAAATATTTTATCCTTCACCATTGATGTCAAAGGGGGAGAGAGAGGTCATGTGAAAAAAATTATACAAAGGGAGAATGAGACATGTGAAAAGGGTAAGTATCAAATGGAGAGAGTGTAATGGCTTAGTTGTGCAATGGGGAGAAAAGAGAAAAGGAAATAAGTATGTTCAAAGTTGTATGTTACCTTTGATGGTTTTTCACATCATGTGTTGTCATCAATGAAAAAGGGGGAGATTGTTGCAAGTATGAAGGTGTTTTCATTGATTTCAACAAGCTTTTGTTGTCATTAATAATAGTTGTGTGTGGTTGAGAGAGATTGTTGCTGATCCAGGTGGATCTTAAAGACCTCAAAATTCAACTAACTCAGAATCTCCCAAAACTAGCATCAATGCATAGAGCACAACGATATGATCCTAACACAAGTTGAAGCGCATTAAAAGGAGTCTTTTTGCTTGAGATATGCTTGGTCAAAGTTTAACAAGGGTCGAGGATGCCAGATGGTTGACCAAAAAATTGACTATTTCCAAATCAGGTGATAGCAGTCTTAGATTGAAGAGCTTGTGAAGATGAACCCGATGCAACTTGTTTAATGTAAAATAGAGTTCATATGTGTGAGTTATGCTTGGTCAAAGATTGGTCAAAATGGGTGCAGGGGCTCGTCAGACGGTAAAAAAGTTCCTACTTTTCTCACCATAGGATAAATCTAAAAAAATGATGGTAGGTGAAATAATTTAAAAATAAATGATTAATACTTAAGTGAGTGGAATTCTCACGTATTATTCATTTAATTTATAAAAAAAAAGAATTAGTTCCATCTCACACCTAATTTCCTATTCTCAAGGAGGAGTTGAGAGATTTTCTCTTGAGTTGTTGTAAAACTTCTTTTCGTGGAGTTATCCTCTGCATACAAATAGCCTTTTAAATGGTTATTAAGAGGCTTAAAATCAAATAAAAACAAATAAACCCCATAACCTCTTAGCCTGAAAATCTAATAAGACATAGGGCTTTAAAACAAATTAAATTGGCTTTTAAGGGGAAATTATTTTTTTGTTTTCCTTTAAGGGGTTATTTTATTAATTATGGAGGTTTTTGGACTTTTTAGCCAAAATTATGTATAAAATGGGGGGTAGGAGTGTGAGTTCTTCATTCAGAAATTTAGAGGTTATGAGAGTTTTGTGAGCTAAGTGGTCTCTTGTGAGAAAATGGAGAGATAAAAACTTAGTGAGTCTTTTGAGAGAGTTATGAGTTGTCTCTTAGAAGAATAGGAAGAGATAAAAGCTCATTGTTTTCTTTGAGAGAATTTTCATGACTTTTAAGTCATTTATAAAGGCTTGATGCCTACGTACTCTTGTGTGAGATAGAGTTGTAGTTTTATTGCTTGAAAGCATTGTAAAGGTGATGGAGGAGTTAGGAATGAACATGTTGCCATATAGATCTTGTCATTGTAGTGTGGAAGTGGGAAGAGCCTAAAGTGTGAAAATCTTCCTTGAAGAGAATTGTAACTCAGTGAAAGACCATGGTGATGTAAAAGCAGGTGCATCATGATAATGGCATATTTGCAGATCCGAAGACATAGCCAAAGTCTGGTGAACTTCGTTATCAAATATTTTCTCTCTCTTTTCTTGGTGCATGATTTTGTCAACTTCTTTACTTTCCTACATTTCATGTGTTTAATTGCTCAATTCACAAACATTGCCATTTTTGATCTTAAATTAAATTTGTATCTTGGTGAATCTAATAGTTGTTAAGTGATTCATAGTAAGGATTTTATAGATCAAGTTTGGTATCAGACCCAGTTCTAATAAGTTGCAGGTTGTTGAGTACTTGGAGCAAATTCAAGCAGTGAGGCAAGATGTCATCACATAAGGAAAATATGTTTCCTTTTGTCTTCAATGCAAAATTTTACAAGACCTTCATGTCGATGAAATCCAAGGTTGATGTAATGTATAAGGAATGGAAGTTTGAAAAAGAAGGCTTGTTGAAGAAAGCCAAAGATGCAAACCTAGTGAAAGCTCCTCATTCTTCTCATTCTCTTCCTTGTTCTCTTGGTGATCCTGAGAAACAATCTCTAGGTGTTGGATTGAGGTTGTTGACTAGGATGGGCTATGAAGAAAAGAGCCTTGGAAGTCATGGACAAGGCATGGTTGAACCTGTAAAGGTGGAAGCTAGACCTCGCTATGTAGGATCAAGGTATGGTGAAGGAGAATGTTCCGAGGTAGTGGATGCAAAGAATACTTCAAAAGAAGAACCATATCAAGAACAATTTGAGAGAGGCAATGACACATCACCTTCAGGAAGTGGTGACACATGCAAGATGTCCAAGAGAAGAACAAACACAGATTCTTCTCGGCATGCATGCACCAAGGGTGACCATCAAAGGTATAACAAGCCTAATTATTCCAATGTTTCTTTTGACTATAAGGAGATTGGCAATGTAGAAAGTTTATGGTATAGAAAACTGTGCACATTTTGTGGGTTGAATAACCATAGTGTTTCCAAGTGTTGGAAAATAATGGCTTTGTACAGGAAGGTAGAGTCAACCAGGAAAGGGACATTATGTAAAAACCCATTTTCAATTCGAAAGAAAGAGAAGGGAAAGAAAGGCTAGATGTTGAAAACACCTTGTGCTTATTGCAACAAAGGTGGACATCAGGAAGCTAATTGTTGGAAGCTTCATCCAGAGCTTTGTCCAAAGAAGGACAAGAATATTGTAGTTGATTCTTTGTTGGTGAACACAGGGACAATGAAGAGGCTCATGTATGTGAGAAAAACTTCTTCGCTCATGTCTACAAAGGTGGAAAAAGCAAGTGATTTGAAGCATGAAAATGAAGTGGTTGTTTATAAGCCTAACTATCATGTGTTTCAGGGATCATCAATGCTACAACATGAACATTTGTCATGAGAACCTGTCAAGAGGATTAAGAGTATTGTTAGCTCATTGTCATTAATATCATTGTATTTGTTATTGTTGTAAATGTTTTGTACATGGATAGTAGATGGGGTAATGAATGCAAAAGGATGTGAGAAAATGCAAATGGGTAGCAATATGTTTGTGATTATCATAATTGTTGTACAACTTTTTGACAAAGTAGGTGAACAATCAGGGTGGATAGATATTGGAAAAGTGGGAAGGTGTTTTTCTCACGTCATGTCTAATTAAGAACCTTTTGGAAGTCCAAAAGTTCCTCAGTGGGGAGGAATGATCCAGGTGGATCTTGAAGACCTCAAAATTCAAGCAATCTCCCAAAACCAACATCAATGTATAGAGCACAGCGATACGATCGTGACACAACTTGAAGCACATCAAAGGGAGTCTGTTTGCTCGAGATATGCTTAGTCAAAGTTTAACAAGGGTCGAGGATGATAGATGGTTGACTAAAAAATTGACTATTTCCAAATTAGGCAATAGTGGTCTCAGATTGAAGAGCTTGTGAAGATGAACCTAACACAACTTGTTTCGCATAAAATAGAGTTCATATGTGCGAGTTATGCTTTGGTCAAAGATTGGTCAAAATAGGTGCAGGGGCCCATTAGACGGTAAAAAAATTCCTACTTTTCTCACCATAGGATAAATCTAAAAAAAATGATAGTAGGTGAAAAAAATTAAAAATAAATGATTAATACTTAAGTGAGTGGAATTCTCACGTATTATTCATTTAATTTATAAAAAGGAATTAGTTCCATCTCACACCTAATTTCCAATTCTCAAGGAGTTGAGAGATTTTCTCTTGAGTTGTTGTAAACCCTCTTTTCGTGGAGTTATCCTCTCCATATAAATAGCCTTTTAAATGGTTATTAGGAGGCTTAAAATAAAATAAAACAAATAAACCCCATAACCTCTTAGCTTGAAAATCTAATAAGACGGGGCTTTAAAACAAATTAAATTGGTTTTTAAGGGGAAATTATTTTGTTGTTTTCCTTTAAGGGGTTATTTTATTAATTATGGAGGTTTTTGGCCTTTTTAGCCAAAATTATGTATAAAGGGGGGGGTAGGAGTGTGAGTTTTTCATTCAGAAATTCAGAGGTTTTGAGAGTTTTGTGAGCTAAGTGGTCTCTTGTGAGAAAATGGAGAGATAAAAACTTACTAAGTCTTCTGAGAGAATTATGAGTAGTCTCTTAGAAGAATAGGAAGAGATAAAAACTCATTGTTTTCTTTGAGAGAATTTTCATGACTTTTAAGTTGTTTGTAAAGGCTTGATGCCTATGCACTCTTGTGTTAGAGAGAGTTTCTTTTTTATTACTTGAAATCATTGTAAAGGTGACAAAGGAGTTAGGCATGAACATGTTGCTAGATAGATCCTGTCATTGTGGTGTGGAAGCGAGAAGAGCCTGAAGTGTGACAATCTTCCTTGAAGTGAATTGTAACTCAATGAAAGACCATGGTGATGCAAAAGCAAATGCATCATGATAATGGCATCGATCATGCGTATTTGCGGATCTGGAGATGTAGCCAGAGTCCGGTGAACTCAATTATCAACTATTTTTTCTCTTTTCTTGGTGCATGATTTTGTCAGCTTCTTTACTTTCCTACATTTCATGTGTTGAATTGCTCAATTCACAAGCATCGTCAATTTCGATCTTAAATTAAATATGTATCCTGGTGAATATAATAATTGTTAAGTGATTCATAGTAAGGATTTTATAGATCAATTGCTTTGATTAGTTGCATTATGTTTTCATCAGTTAAGTTATTGATGTTAAACTCTAGTGTTACTTTGACAAGCTTTTATTTATGGTTTAGATGTAAAGGATATTGAGAAAATTGATAAAATAAGGAAATAGGGTGTTGCAGAGATGTTTTTTCTTGCAAGGGTGCTCTTGTTTTTATTCTCATTTATTTTGGATTGAAGATCTACTTATGTGGTTTGGATATGTGGGAAAGAGATGTTCAGAGTTTATATATCTAGAATTTTGGCTTCTAGATCAATGGTTAGAGGGAGTGATGTTCACTAGTGTGTGAACTAGTTTTATAATGTTGCTTATAGAGGTTCCTAGGAGAAATATATTTTCTCTATGTTCCTTTATAGTTTCTCTTCAGGTCTTGCAATTCAGAAGGTATCTTGATGGTGTTGATCTCTTACCTGTGTCAAGAGGGTTTGTGGTTTGGAACTCTGAAAGTTGGATTGTAGAGTTGCAGTGTTTGGTAGTGTAGTCTGAGTGTGCAAGTTGTGTACATTTTGAAGGTGTGAATTTTTGCAAAGGAGTTTGATGAGTTTTAGGGTGATAAAGGAGTATTCTAGATCATGATGAAGTGTGGTATGTGGTTTGTAAGTCATCCTTGTATTTGAGGAAGCGTGTAATTCAAATTCTAGTGGTGTTTGCATGAGTAACAATCGACCTGGTGTTTACACTACATTCGATGATGTTTAAGAATTAATGAAGACTATAATGGCATGTGAGAGCTGATTTGAGTCCCAGTTAAGTATTTTTCTGGTCCACTTTTCATTACTATCCATTGTGAGAATGCTTAGTGTTGACCTAATTTGAATTTGTAGAGTGTAAAGTGCATGTAGATGACTTGAAGATGCTTTTTCAAGTTGTGGATGGTATAAATGTAAGGTGAATCGATGCAAGATAAAGTGTGGAATAGAGTTGAGTGTTGTGATGCGAAATAAAGTTCAAAGCTGTGAAATGTAGTGCAAGCTATAATGCAAGATTGTTGAATGTAGTGAGCTAAGGTATCTTGATCTCTTGAAGGTTGTTAGTGATGTTGGAGCTATTGTGGTGGAATATATATTGCATTAAGAGTGTGCCCTCTATTTTGGTAGTGAGACTCTTTGTACCAGTTTTTGCAATTACTTATATTGTGAGCTAATCCTTGCCATGGTTTTTACCTCATTCAGTTTTCCACATAAATCTAGTGTTCTCTTGTATATGGTGTTGGCTATTTTAGTTTTTGTTATCTTCTTTTCATGTTTAAACATTATAACAAATTAAAGGTTTAATGAATGCATGTGGATCTGGTTACTATTGAGTGTTTTAATTTGATGCAATTGATTCATCCCCCTAGTTGTCTTGTTTATTCAACAACAATTTCAATGTTGCCACCTCACTCAATCCTCTTGGCCTTGTCTTTTTTTTGGGTGGAGGAATATTTTTTGAGGACATGCGTGCTTGGTGCAGGAGCACCCAGGGCCTTCAAGGATCACGTCAAGAACCAGGAGAGTACAAGGGTCAAGAGGACCTTCCAAGCATGTCAAAGCATCAATTATGATGTGTTGAAACCTATAATGGCATTTGAATTTAATAAGTGTGTTGAAGATGTTACAGGGGTCAAGATTCCTGATAAGGAATCCAGTCAAAATGCAATGTAAGGGGAAAAGTATGTTTTAAGGGATTTGATTAAATGTTCTTAGGCTTTGAATAGGTTAAATAAGCTTGGATATTAGATATCCAATGGTCTTTAGGTGATAATTATTAATAAATCTCAAGATTGTTATTTTAGAATTTCAAATTTTGTTTGGGTGGGAAAGTAGTTTTTTGAGTTTTAATCACTTTTATGCAACTTAATCAATACCAAACGGTTGGATCAGTTGGGGAAAGGTTATACAAAGCCAAAATAATCATTTGTACGGAGGTTGGGCGTTTGGAGCAAGTACTGTACGGACTTTTTTTCTAGAAATAGTGAAAAAACACAGTTTTTGGCACTTTTATGGTGTTTTTTTGTTAAATACTTGATCTCTATTGAATCTATGTCCAGTAGGATGCTTTAGGAGTTTGTGTTTACATATTTTAACACCATTGAAGGCTCTGAAAGCAGTGATAATTACTTTCTTTGCATTTTATATTGACTGTCCTAAAAAAGAACACAGATTTTTCACTAATTCTGAGGTTTTTTCATGGATGATTGATCCATTTCAAGGTAGAATGCTGCTGTGACCTATGAAATGGATCATTCCTAAAATGTATCATACAGATTTAACCAAATAATGTGCAGGAAGGAAGAATATCAAGGTGTACACCAAGTTGTCAAAGGGAAAAGTGCTTGAAGATGGAGGCTAGGGTGTAGCAGCAGAAGATCTGCCTTAATGAGGGGCATGTTTTTGAGTTTGGAACAACTAAATATGTTTTCCTAATGGTGTAGAGTCAATGAGAAAGTTCTGGAAGTGATTGGAAGGTTAGTTTTCAAGAAGCCCTAGTTTTTGAGGCAAGCTGAAGAGGGGTTTGTGCTGGAGCGTGATAGAGGTGTCATAGAGGGCTAAAAACTTGGATTCCTTGGTTTTGAGTCATTTTAGGAGACTGCTGAAAGTTTCATGGTCAGGGGACAAATTTAAAGAGGGGTTGCTTTGTAAAAGTGGGCTAATTAGGCCTAGTTTTTGAGGAGACAGCAGATTTTGTAAGGGTTTGTCTAAAACAAGTGATACCAAGGTTTGGATATGTTGTTTGTAATCACAAACCACACTTGAAACAGTCATTAGATTTGGGGTTCCTTTGGAAAGTTTGAGTGCAAAGTCAAAAAATCACTGCAGGAGGCCTAGTTGGGCTAGTAGCCTAGTTAAGGTGAAAAATTGGTTTTGTGTCTAAGTCAGAGGGTTGGGCTTTGAAATCATTCAAAACAAGTTTGTTTGGGTCTCTTAAGAGTTTTCCTAGGGTTTGGGTCCATAAGGAGGCAAATAAGTCATGAAAGTTGAGGCTTTATCTTCAAGTTGGTGCAATTGAGATCAGAGTGGTATCGTTAGCATCAGACAGAGCAGTGAAAGAGAGTTGGAAGAGTTGAAGGAGATCTTGGAGAGGGAGAGAAGAGAAAGAAGGGAACAAGAAGCAGCAAGAGCAAGAGAAGAAAGGCTATGGAGAAGAGAGAGAGACACTATGCAGGCAAGGATCAATAACCTTGAGAGGAGTAGGAGGAGAGAAGACCAAGAAGACCAAGAAAACAATGAAGAGGATGAAGAGCATGTGAGGGTAAATCAGGAACAGCAAGCTGATGATACAGAGGACCCTGAGGAAAGGAGGTTAGTGAGGTTATTGAAGGCAGTACAGGGTCATGGAGGGAAGAGTCACATAGACTTACCTATCTATCAAGGGAAGATGGATAGTGAAGAGGTATTGGGATGGCTTGATGCCATGGAAAACTACTTTGAATTTGAGGAGATGGATGAAGAAAGGAAAGTCAAGTTTGCTAAAACTAAGTTGAGAGGCACAGCATTGACATGGTGGACAAGTTTCTAGAATGATAGGATGGCTAGAGGATTGGAAAAGGTCTCTACATGGGAAAGGATGAAGAGTTTGGTCAAGGAGCAATTTTTACCATCTAATTATACCATTCATGTGAAAAGAATGAGGCAGAATTTAAAGCAAAAGGACTTGGATGTGATGTCCTATACTGAGCAATTTCACAAGCTTAGTATTAGAGGAGGTTATGAGGAAGAAGATGAGAAGATAGCCAGGTACATCAATGGATTAAGGTACAATCTGCAAGATGAGATTGGTTTGCAATTGCCAAGAACATTGGGAGAATGTTTTCAGTTGGCCATTAGAGCAGAAGAAAAGGTGAAAAGGAAGCAAGAAAGATCAAACAATGGTGGAAGAGGAGGTAGTTCAAACAAGGGCAGAGGTAATAGAGAGCAAGGACAAGGCAGTAATGATAAAAGCAGCAATGACAAGGGTAAAGAGATATTTTCTGATCAAAGAGGTGGGTACACTCCAAGAGGAGGAGGCAGATTTGGACAAGGTAGAGGACCATTCATAGGCAGATGTTTTAATTGCAATGAACCAGGGCATCCTTCCTTCAAGTGTCCTAAGTGGGAACAAGCTGATAAAGGCAGAGAAAGGAGAGCTACCTTGGTGCAAGAAGAAGAAGATAAGAAGGAGGAACCAAAAACATTTATGGCAGACCCTGTGACTGATGGTGAGTTTCTCATGATCAAGCAAGGAGAAAGACTTCATCAAGAACCAAAGGTAACCATTTTCAAAACAAATTGTCTCAGTCATGGTAAGATATGCAGATTGCTTATAGATTCAGGGTCACATATCAATTTAGTTTCAGCTGATATGGTAACCAAGCTAGGGATTGAAACTTTTGATCATCCTACTCCCTACAAGGCCACTTGGGTAACTCAAGGACAGCATGTAGAGATTGGTAAGAGAGCTTTTGTTGATTTCTCAATTGGTTCATATCAGGATAGAGTGCTTTGTGATGTTATTCCAATGACTTGTGGTCATATTATCTTGGGAAGGCCATGGCAGTATGTTAGAAGGACATTGCATGATGGTTTTCTTAACACCTATTTGGTTCACAAAGGAGATGTTAAATATCAATTGGTTCCTTTGCCTTTGGAGCAGTCAAATGAAAGTTTTATGATCTGTTTTGAGAAGCATTTGCAGGTAAATGAGCAGGGTAAAACAGGGGAAGACATTGGTAGGTTGAAAAAAGACAAGTTGCAGCAGGGTTGTGAAGAAGACAGTCCTAAAAATCAGAATTTGTGGGATTTGGACAGTATCAAGGTTGGAGGCATTGAATGCCCTATAATTGAGCATGATAGTGATGGTATCTTTTCACAAGGAAATCAGGGGAATAGAGGCAAAAACAGGGCACAAAATCAGACTGAGTTCAAGCAGCAAAAAGGACAAAGAAAACAGATTTTTGGCTCTCACATGATGAATATCAAGAATGCACATTGGCAGAAGAGAAAGACAGTGACTTTTGGGGACTACATACCTGCTCATTGGAAGATGAAAACACATGAGAGAAAAAGGTCTTTTGGTGGCAACACATGGGACACTTCTTGGGGCAAGAGTTCTTTCTTTCCCGGGGAGAATGGTGCAGGAGCACCCAGGGCCTTCAAGGATCACGTCAAGAACCAGGAGAGTACAAGGGTCAAGAGGACCTTCCAAGCATGTCAAAGCATCAATTATGATGTGTTGAAACCTATAATGGCATTTGAATTTAATAAGTGTGTTGAAGATGTTACAGGGGTCAAGATTCCTGATAAGGAATCCAGTCAAAATGCAATGTAAGGGGCAAAGTATGTTTTAAGGGATTTTATTAAATGTTCTTAGGCTTTGAATAGGTTAAATAAGCTTGGATATTAGATATCCAATGGTCTTTAGGTGATAATTATTAATAAATCTCAAGATTGTTATTTTAGAATTTCAAATTTTGTTTGGGTGGGAAAGTAGTTTTTTGAGTTTTAATCACTTTTATGCAACTTAATCAATACCAAACGGTTGGATCAGTTGGGGAAAGTTTATACAAAGCCAAAATAATCATTTGTACGGAGGTTGGGCGTTTGGAGCAAGTACTGTACGGACTTTTTTTCTAGAAATAGTGAAAAAACACAGTTTTTGGCACTTTTATGGTGTTTTTTTGTTAAATACTTGATCTCTATTGAATCTATGTCCAGTAGGATGCTTTAGGAGTTTGTGTTTACATATTTTAACACCATTGAAGGCTCTGAAAGCAGTGATAATTACTTTCTTTGCATTTTATATTGACTGTCCTAAAAAAGAACACAGATTTTTCACTAATTCTGAGGTTTTTTCATGGATGATTGATCCATTTCAAGGTAGAATGCTGCTGTGACCTATGAAATAGATCATTCCTAACATGTATCATACAGATTTAACCAAATAATGTGCAGGAAGGAAGAATATCAAGGTGTACACCAAGTTGTCAAAGGGAAAAGTGCTTGAAGATGGAGGCTAGGGTGTAGCAGCAGAAGATCTGCCTTAATGAGGGGCATGTTTTTGAGTTTGGAACAACTAAATATGTTTTCCTAATGGTGTAGAGTCAATGAGAAAGTTCTGGAAGTGATTGGAAGGTTAGTTTTCAAGAAGCCCTAGTTTTTGAGGCAAGCTGAAGAGGGGTTTGTGCTGGAGCATGATAGAGGTGTCATAGAGGGCTAAAAGCTTGGATTCCTTGGTTTTGAGTCATTTTAGGAGACTGCTGAAAGTTTCATGGTCAGGGGACAAATTTAAAGAGGGGTTGCTTTGTAAAAGTGGGCTAATTAGGCCTAGTTTTTGAGGAGACAACAGATTTTGGAAGGGTTTGTCTAAAACAAGTGATACCAAGGTTTGGATATGTTGTTTGTAATCACAAACCACACTTGAAACAGTCATTAGATTTGGGGTTCCTTTGGAAAGTTTGAGTGCAAAGTCAAAAAATCACTGCAGGAGGCCTAGTTGGGCTAGTAGCCTAGTTAAGGTGAAAAATTGGTTTTGTGTCTAAGTCAGAGGGTTGGGCTTTGAAATCATTCAAAAAAAGTTTGTTTGGGTCTCTTAAGAGTTTTCCTAGGGTTTGGGTCCATAAGGAGGCAAATAAGTCATGAATGCAAAGTTGAGGCTTTATCTTCAAGTTGGTGTCTAGAGGAAAGGTTGTAGATGAACCATTGAAGTTTGATAATTTGGTGAGTTTCTTGCAAAGATCCCTGACCCTCTGCATCAGTGCTCCACATGGATGTTCATGCGTCATGTTGTCATCTTGATAGGATTCCTTCCTTTGGAATCCACAAAGGTGTTACACTTCTTCATTGGTCACAAAGCATAATGTTTCTTGCTTCCTTTATCGACAAAAAATGGGTCTTTTACCTCCATTTTGCTAGTTCAAATTGATTCTCTCACATTCTTTCAGTCCTTCACATTCATTCACTCTCTCTTGATCACTCCACTCTTTCTTGTTTAATTCTCACTCTCTCTCATTCTCCAGGCTCATTCCATAGATTTCTATAGTACTCCTCTTGGCTAGAAGCTATTGGTTTTGGGCTTCTACTCTACATCCTCATTGTAACAATGCCACCATTGGATACTTGCAAGCTTCTTCCTTCCACTACTTGCCTTGAATGCTTGTAGTTGCAAAGGTGATATTATTTATTATTTCTCACTCTTTGCATCATTTTATTTACTGAATAGCATATTGTTGTCTTTTCTCTATTTCATTTCCATTTCTCTATCATTTTAGCACTTTGTGGCTATCTGCTTGTTTGTGGAGGTGGGAACACTAAAGTGGGAGACTGAATGAGGCAGCCCTCTAAAATAGGCCCAACATTTTTTCGTCCTCATGTGTGTAGGTGGTTCTTTTCAAGTGGAGCTATTCAAAGATTCAACCTATGGGTAAAAGGTTCATTTTCTCTCACCTTCTCATTTTTGTAATATTTTACTTCTTACTTTCCTTTTGGCATATTTGTTGTTTCTATCTTTTTATTCTCTATCAAAGTATACGTATTGCATATCTAGGTTGTTGGTGCAGGGGCACCCAAGCTCCTTAAGGGTCACTTGAAGGTTCAGGAGGATGCAGGGGTCATGAAGACCTATCAAACATCTTAGAGCATCAACTATGCCATTTTGGAACCTATAGTGGCTTTTGAAATGGATAAAGGTAATAGAAGGATCAAAAGTCCTGAGGGTCCTGATAAGGACCATAGGACCAAAATGAATTGGAAGTGGACCAATAGTTTCCTAGGAGTCTAGAAAGGTATTTAAGGTTTTAATTATGTCAAATAAGGTTGAATAATAAATATGTAATAGTTTTGGAAGGTTTTTAGTTAGTAGAAGTCAATAAATTAGAAGTTGGAAATTCAAAATTTTGAAATCCAACGGTTAGTTTTAGTTTGGATGGGTAAGTAGGTTTTATGTGTTTTAACAACAATAATGTAATCAAACCAATCCAAATTGGTTGGAACAGTTGAGAGATAGGTTTAAAAGGTTGGAGAAGTCATTTGTACGGTTAGGGTGTTGAGATTGAAGAGATTGTATGGACTGCTATAGGAAAACCAATAAAACTTTAGATTTCTTGCATTTTCTTGTGTTTTCTTGATAAATTTCTGATTGCTATTGGTGATATGTTCAATTGGATGAATTAGGGACTTGTAATTACATGCATTTAAACCTTTTGTACATCCTGATAAGCATTAATAACTAGTTTCTTGTATAATACAACTGACTGTCTAAAGAAAGTTCTAACTTTCACTAATTTTTGGGAGTTTTCATGAATGACTGATCCATTTCATGGAAGAATGTGACTATAAACCATGAAATGGATCACATCTAACATGTATTATGTAGAACTAATAGGGTAATGTGCAGGAAGGAATATTCTAAGGTGTACACCATGATAAGACAAGGCAAGGTGCATGGGAATGGTGCCTAAGGTATTGCAGTAGGAGTTCTACCTAAACAAGGGGCATGTTTATGAGTTGGAATTGTTAAAACATGTTGATTTATTGGTGAAAAGTGAAAGAACCGGTTCTAGAAGTGATTGGAAGGCTAATGTCCAAGAAGCCCTAGTTTTAGGGGATTTAATTGAGGGTTTTGTGATTAGGGGTCTTAAAGGCATCATGGGAGTCTAATACCTTGAAAATTCTTAGATTGGAAACAATTCGAGACACTGTAGAAAGTCTCATAATCTAGGGACAAGATTTGAGTAGGGTTTCTTTGAGAAAAAGGGCTAATTAGGCCTTAATTCTGTGGAATTAGCAGATTTTATAGAGATTGGTCCAAAAAAAGAGCCATCAGGGTTTGAGTATGTTATGTAACATCAGAAAATACATTTGAATCAGTCATTAGTTTGGGGAGTCATTTGGGAAAGTTGTGAGAAAAGTCCATAAAATAGTTGCTGGAGACCTAGTTGGGCTAGAAGCCTAATCAAGGTGGATAAGTGGGTTTGTGTCTGAGACAGAGGCTTGGGGATTTGTAACCATTCAAGACAAGTTTTATTGAGTTCCTTAAGATCATTCCAAGGGTTTGGGTCCATAAGGAAGGATATAAGTCATAAGTGAACCATTGAAGTCTTATCTCCATAAGGGTGCCTAGAAGAGGGTTTAGGAGTACATCATTGTAGACCTTGAAAACTTTGTGTTTTACCAAAAGCCCCATACCCTCTACATCAGTTGTTAGTAAATTTCCCTATAGTTTTTGCTTGATTTCTAGACCTTTTATCTATATGAACACCAACGCGCCCCTAAGATACCAACATGCCATACTAGAGTTTGAGACCCACATTTGGACATGCTCAGATAGTGAGTTGTCTAGGCAGTAGGCCAAACCTTGGAAATTGACTCTTTTGACCCTTTAAACATTTAGTTTTAGCAGAAGGAGAGCAAGAAGTTATCTTCCCTCCCTTTTTAACCATAGAACCTTGTCCTTTTCAAATTGCTTAGCAAACCTGAGGTAGTTTAGGGCATCCCATTCCTTAGGACTCTTTCATGACCTAGAGTCCTAAGGGTGATGGGTCCCCCTTCTCTATAGTGAGATACTATCTCTTCAAGGAGGCTATCTAGTCCTTCTAGTTCCCTTCTTAGGATGGATATTTTTATATAGGCTTTCTTTGTCTTTACATCTAGGGTGTACACCCTCTATTTAGTACCTTGGGATTTTATAAA
This sequence comes from Sequoia sempervirens, assembly GCA_007258455.2. Lineage (NCBI taxonomy): Eukaryota > Viridiplantae > Streptophyta > Pinopsida > Cupressales > Cupressaceae > Sequoia > Sequoia sempervirens. The sequence continues at coordinate 568,854,009 of VDFB02271358.1, forward strand.
ACTTTTTTAATAAGTACCTAGCATGGCTTGTCTTGCCAAAATTCATTTTTCTTTCCTAACTTGCACTTAAGGGGGGTGTCAGTGTAATTATTTATTTGTTGTACCTTATATTAAGTTTACTTAGGTAATTAATATTTTTTTACTTATGTAAATTAGGAAATAGTTGAGAAAATATGTCATCTCCTTAATTGTTGGGATCACATGCCACCTCTCCCTCATCAAACTGATTTCTCTTGACACCATTGCTCTTGCATGTAGAGTCAATCCTATAGGTCACTAATGATTTTGAGGAGACTTGTTATCTTTTCTTCACTTATATATGTAGTCATTCCTTCATTAATTATATCATCTACAAATATAAATATTAGAATTTAATTTTTTTATATTTTGCAAGTTAATGAATTTATGTTGTCATAATTATATCTATATTTTAGGGATATTTATTTTTGGCAATTTCATTAATCATTATTAATATCTAAGAAAATATAATCAATAATCATGCAATTAGCCTAAATAATTAAATGTGGTATTAGTAATTGAATTGAAGCAAAATTGATGATTAAATAAGAAATCAGGATACTTAGCTCTAGAACCAATTATGTAATAATAATGTTAATAAAGTGTTAATTTAATGTGTCATTTTCTAGAAACACATACCTTGATTTCACAAATTTTTTAGAGTCTATATAGTCTCATAATTTCTTATGGTTTAATCCTAAGTGTTATGTGGTTGGTCTTAATTGCATAGATTTAATTTGACATATGTAATTGATTAATGATGCAAGAGAATGATTAGATAAATATGCTTCAATAAGCCTACTCGCCATCACATTCCTAATAGTTCAATGTGTTAAGGTGGTGTGTAGGAAAACTATTAGGAGATTATCAACTTGATGGTTGAACATGTTCTCATAGCTCAACCCATTTACAAGCAAAATTAGCAATAAAGAGTGATATAAAAAACAGCATTCACCAACATATATAGATGATGATGATTTATTTTTTTCCTTTAGAAATCAAACTACATAATTTAAACTTGAAGTGTACACTCCAATTATTTTCTTCTTGTAATTTTCTTGTTCTTCTTTATAAAATTAAATGCACATTGAATATCCTTAAAAACCATAGGAGAATAACATGTCACAAAAACATGTGGTAAGTTAACTCATAATGTCTATGAAGTGGACAATAAAATTTAAATTTAAATTTAATGATTTGAATTTTGGGTTCATTTATTGTGATTGAACTAGACCAATCCTACATTGCTTATAAATGACTCATAATACTAAAATGTTAATCTTGATGTTGAAAATAAATGTTTAGAAGGGCTCTAAGAAAACTCACCGCCAACAATTCACTATCGGAAAATTCACTGCCATGACAAATTCACCTCAAGGAAAATTCACCACCGTGGATGAATTGTTGGTGGTGATATAATGCAATGAATTCACCGCAGATGAATTGTTGGTGGTGATATAATGCAATGAATTTTCTGTGGTGGTGAATTGCTGGCGGTAAATTTGCTTGATGTCATATAGAAGTGAGTGTGAATGAGGATATAGAAATGGTGAATAAATAAGAACAATTTGAAAAGTGATACAATGTGAAAATAAATAGACATAGATAAGAATGGAATCATGAACTAAAATCTAATGACAAAATGTACCACTTATCAATATATTATTACACTAAAACATTCCATCAATCATAACTAAATGCTTAGACACATTTAAACTATATCCCTTCAACAACATCATAATTTCATTGGATAAGAAAATTAATTTATTTCAATACATAAAGAGCATCTTCTAAATTTGGTCTTTTGTCCTTAAACAGGTACATGAACTAGGAAAAAATTAGAATTTTTTATGTGGACTTGAAAAAAGGGTATGCCGTAATTCAATGAACTTAAAATAAAGCTTTGGCAAACCTGCCACGCAATTTTCATATGGTGGAAAGGTTTGCTAAGTGTGAAATTTGACCATATGATAAGTCACTTATTTCGTCTAAGTTGTATGTGAAATATTTCTAGATTATGTACTTTAAAGCTAGGAAGTATTTATTAGTGGGTCTTCTTTCTCTTTTGAAAGTAAAATGTCCCAATCTAAACGCATGTTCAACTTGCATTCATTCATTTTCTTTCCCATTCTATACGAAATGAGAATAGACTTGTAATGACCAGATAAAATGGTCCTTGTATGTCACTATGAAATCATTATTTTCTCCATCATTTCATGGTTCGGTAGCTTCTAGACAGGTAACAAAAGAATTTTATACAGAGAAAAGAATCTGCCCATTTTGGATCAAGTTCGCCCAAAATCATAATATGTAAGAAGAACGTGGAATAATAACTACTCATGGGAGTGATGATTAATCTATTTTTGAATGATAGATGACTTGGAAATCACTATTTTCCTTTGTCTTCATAAAGATGGGCAAAAGTACTGGTATGGATGAAAATGAGAGGATCCGTTCACTATGGATTTAGTGAAGAATTTGAAAGCTGGTGTGATTTCTGTATTTATAAAATATCATAAGAAATTTGTAAAATAGTAAAAGAATTAATTATATAATAATTCTTTATGCAATAGATTTAAATATTATTTGTAGATTGTCTAGATTATTTTAAAAATAAAGGTAGAATAGAATTATATGTAGATCGAATTAAGTTTAAGCTATTGAAGTGTCAAGTAGTTTTAAAAAAGAAAATAATTGTTAAATAGTAATATTAAATGTTTTAAAAATAAAATGATTTTTGAATAAGATAATAAATTCATAATTCATATAATAAAAATTGCAAGAAGAATAATGAAATTGGTAAGTGGGGAGGCAATTAAGTCATAACCATCTTCACTAGGTTTCCATTCTCTAAGTGCATTATTATCTTCACTACATTTCTTCTATAGAAGTGACTAATTATGTTTTTTTTTTTTTTAATGGAAGAATGCAACTCACATAGGAAAGGTTGCAATTAAAAACTACAAGGAAATAATGTGTATAACAGTCCAACAAAGATTACAAGATAAAGATAAAAAAAAAACATGACAAAACAATATACAACCTCATTGGAGCAGCTAGACCAAACAACAAAACAAGAAAGAGAATTTTTGTACATAACAGTCCAACCAAGATAAACCATGAAGTTGAATCAATACATGATAAACATCTACTCTAGAAAAGTTGAACCAAATCCAAGCAATGTTAAATAAAACAACAAAGAGTAGTCTTGATTTATACAACACCTAAATATTGTTGGAACACAACAATCTATTGAGAGGGGGCGGGGGTGAGTCAGTAGTTATTAAAATTTTACCCCTTTAACCTTAAGAGTAGACAAACCTATTAAACACTTACAATGCAGATTGAAATAAGAAATGCAAATTTTTTTAAAAGCACACAATCTAATAACTCATAGCACAAGATATACGTGGAAAACCCAAGATGGGAAAATCCATGGTGAGAAAATGCTGCTAGGAGCTATTCTCCTAATCCAGCCTCACAAAGAAACCTTATATTACAACTTTTAAGGGCACCTACCCTAAAGAGACACCAATCCCCTATTCAAAGCACCAACTCGGTTATTTGATGGCACCAACCAATCAAATTTACAACATATAGTATTATTAAAATTTGTTCATAAAGAACACAATTCAATGTTATATCTTACTCTACAACTGGTCAACTTTATGTTGTTGTTACAACTCTCTTCTCTGCTCTACAACACTTTGTTCTGCTCTGTTCTTCTCTTGTTCTTTTAGCGCATTCTCTGTCCTTCTTAATGCACACTCATACACCTTTTGTAGATCACACTTTTCTTTTCAGTGCATTCTCTATCTGCCTCAAGAGCCTAGAACTCCTTCTACATTGTGCACACTATCTCTACTTCTCTCTTCTCACATAGTTTTTCCTTTCACATCAATATTTCGATCATCTATTTTGTGTAGTTTCTCACCATTGGTGATTGCCTCAGGATTTTTTGCCATGTAAAGATCTTTTGTTAGGGTTAGGTTATCTTCTTCACTGCCATACTTCTGCATTGAGTCACACAACATTAAATTTTGGTGCAGAGAATGTTCTAAGAGTAGCAATCTACTCAACCCTAAGGTCATATAGCATTTAATTTATTCCTTTGTTCATTTTCCCTAATTTGATCTTCATCGTCTTAGCAATTTGTGCCGCCACTTAGTAGATCAAATCTTCACTGATATTGGTTGTAGTTGTAGTTGAAGGAATTAAAATCATTCACTAAGTCGGTTACTAGTCATGACCCTATTTACATGGACTTAGCCATTTGATATCTTCACATTTAAAGCTAGGAAGTTGATCTTGTGTCTTCACACCATGATCCATCATTCCTTTTTCATCATCACACCTTTAAATCATTACCATCAAATGAGTCTTCCTTTAAATCTCTATCATTGATCATGTCCATTGCATAGTGCTCCAACTTTTGAGTTGCCACCACTTAATCACATGATGCAAGTAACCTTGGTGATGATCATTAGATCTTTACCTTTAAATCTACACTATTCATTTTCATTGATCGATATTGTTGTAACTCAAATGACTCCATATGCCACTCTATACATTCAACAATCATCATTAGATCAATCTCCAAATGATCTCAATGTCCCTCATTATATCACTGCCAAGGGAAACAGACCCATAGAATCCTAGTAGGCTAGTGGGTTCTTGCCACCTATCCACCTTTGGCATCACCATCTTTTGTTCATTTCCCATCATGAGAACCAACTTATTGCTCCGCTTCACAATAGCGATGTGAAGCGACTAAGCGATATGTTGTTGTGTGCCTGCTTGCATCACTAGGAGCCATTACCAACTTCATGCACCATCCGATCAAAAAACTTGTTTGATCTCCATCATTCCCCACTCCCCCATGAGGTATAGATGGGGTGCCACGACATGTGCCACGGGCTAGCGGGAACTGTTAGATCTTCTTGCTCATAGCCATTGATCAACCTCCATCACACATCATCGAACTATAAGTTAGATTCAAATAAATTTTCATGATGCATGGGACCTTAGCAATAGCCATCAGATATGAAACTAATGAGCATGCACCGTTTGATCCCCAATCAGAAGACTAGGTAATGGGACCACTCACGAAATGATTGTAATAAAATAATGTGTAATTTATGCTACTAATAACCAGTGATAGGAAGTCAACATCAAAATAGAATTTATGTTTGGGCACCATGACTGCAACCCTAGGGTTTAACCAATAAATCCTAATTCTAGCTGAGAGGAAACATAATTCATTTTTGGGCGCATTATACATCCTCTAAATCTACACTTACCTTTCTAAGAAGCTCTCAAAAAATCCATGTCAAATATGGTCATTGATTTTACTTTTGGACACCAAAAGAATTCTCTGCAACACCATGACATAGTTGCATGACAACAATGCAACATCTTGAGCAACTTTGACAACTTACACTCCATCTTCTAGAACTAGATCCACAACATACCATATCTCTCCTTAGACATCAATGACAACATTTTGAAATCAATGCCAACACACCCTTCATACATGATTAGTTCTATCTCACATTTGATCCCCTTTTTGACATCAATGACAACAATATGTTAACAATCTAGACCCTTTTTTCATTGATGGAAAAACTAAATGCTCATACCAATTAAGTAAATAGCCTGATACCAATTCAATCATTTATACAACAATTCACTCCCCCTTAAACATGCATCTTTTCTCATCTACATTGTACACATATTTCTCTATGCTCCTATGTTGAGAATTTTCTCACATTTCTCCACCTTTGACATCAATGGAAAAGGGTAGACACCCCTAGACAATATACTCCCCTTTTGACAAGCAATTCAATGAGAAAGCGGGAATCCTTGATTATGCAACCATCAAATTGTTAGAAATTTTTAAAACCAATTTACCTAACTTGATCTCTTTCTCCATTTCTAGGGATGTATAAGGTATAAATGAAGCTCCCTCTGGACTCATGCCCTATCACTAGTGTCTAGTGATATGATGTGGGAGAAATCACTCTTAGCTTTGGCCTTAGATATTCAAATTGTTCCTTTGGAAGAGGCTTGGTGAAAATGTTAGCCGCTTGTTCTTTTGTTGGGACATATTCCATACTGACCTCCTTTGGCCAAATTGGACACTGAACTAATTTATTCTAACTAAATCTTCACTTTTGGGCACCTAGAATGGCTAAACCGTGAGGAATTTGAAGATGATGCAGACTAGTGATTTGTGACATTTTATCTTTAGATTCTAAATATATTTTTTTCAAAATTTTTGGAATTAGATTGCACTTATTTTTCCATCTCCTTCGAAAACTAGTTTTTTTCAGTAAACACCATTTTTTAGGAGTGATGGGTATGTGTAGGATCATCATGGAAAAAATAGGCCCTTAAGTGGTAAAAAATTCAAAAAAGTTAGTGTTAGGTAACTTAAAGTAAAAAATTGAATAAGTTATCTATATTATTTCAAAAATATGTAAGAATGGAATCTATAGCAAATTGAATGTCGTTTCTAAACTACTAGGTTTATCTATAAAAAAAAATCTATTTGGTGAAAATTTGAAATTTCAAGCAGTAGTACTTAAATTTCAGGGAAAAAATAAGTAGGTGTATGTTTCACCACCCTAACCACAATAAAATGATAATCTTTTTTTATAATATTTTATACATAAGTAGAGGACTCGTGTTTGGATGTGATACATATTTTTTTGTAATTTTTTTCCAAGTACATAATTAATTATGAACTTTTTATTACAACTTTTAAAAAATGTAAAAACTCATATGTCTAACCACCTTAACTTAGTCAAAACTTCATTAAATTCATTTTTTCTTTTTTTAATCTATTGTATATGAAACATAGAATGTGATGCATGTTTTTATTCCAAAAATGTGATACCATTTGAAAGTTATAGATGTTTTCAATCATCCTATCAATTAGGACTTTAGTCGTAATTCAAATAGAAAATGAATAATAATAATTTATTAAATTCAAGTAAAGCATAATTTATATTGGTGGAAAGTTGAGAATTTCCTTTAAAACCACTTTTCATTTCATCAATTTTGGATAATAAAAAAAGTCGTCAGCCACATACCCTACAAATACCCATCATATTGCCACTTTTTGGCCCATCATGATCCTACACATACCCTGATGCTCACCATATACAACATATTTTTTTTCCATGAAGAATAAAATTCTATTTTTTTTGAATTTAGATTTGTAAGTATGATATCTAGCACTTTCATTTGATTTCATAGTGTTTTATTGAATATTTTTTCATTAATCAAGTTTCAAAGTCAAACCAATTACAATTCAGACATAGGTGGACTGTATACAACATAACTTTTTTTGTATGTATCGAAATTGAATTTTTTTTGGTTAGATTGAGGACTCCAATATCTAGTGCATTAATATTTTTCAAATTTTTTTTTGATAATTTGCTAATTTTCCACATGTGGAGAATAGAGAGCTTGATTTTTGGTTAAAAACCTACATTTACAAGAAATAAAAAATAAATATAATAATTAAATTAAAGGGTATGTCTAAGATCATGATGGGCCAAAAAGTGGCAATATGATGGGTATGTGGCTGATGACTTTTTTTACCCAAAATTGATAAAACAAAAGGGTTTTTAAAGGAGATTTTCAGCTTTCAACCAATATAAATTATGCTTTAACTTTTAATTTAATAAATAATTATTATGCATTTTCTATTTGAATTACGACTAAAGTCATGATTGATAGGCAATTGAAAAACATCTATAGATTTCAAATGGTATCAATTTTTTGAATTTGAAACATCGTCACATTATATGATTTGCATACTATAAATTAAAAAAAAAATGATTTCATGAAGTTTTGACCAAGTTAAGGTGAGTCAGACATAGAAGTTTTTATATTTTTTAAAATTTGTACTAAAAATTCATAATTAATTGTTTACTCGGAAAAAAATTACAAAAAAATATTCATCACATCAGGACATAAGTCCTCTACTTATATCTAAAATCTTATAAAAAAATATTATAATTTTATTGTGGTTAGGGTGGTCGACACCTACTTCTTATTTTTCACTGAAATTTAAACTATTGCATTGATTTCAAATTTTCACCAAATAGATTTTTTAGAAACTAGATTCAATTTGCTACAGATTCTATTTGTACATATTTTTGAAATAATGTAGATATATTATTCAATTTTTTACGTCAAGTTTCCTAACTCTGATTTTTCTAAAAATTTTGCCACTTAAGGGCCTATTTTTTCCATGATGATCCTGCACATACCCTAAATTTATTTAAAATTTATAGTTTTTGGGAAGCTTATAATAAGGACTACATACAAAAAATAAATTTTAAATGAATTCATTTGATCTCCCAAAAGGTAAATCAAAAGTGGTTTTTTTTAGCATTTTGACAAGTGTAAAGGAGACTTTGTTATAGGTATGGTTTAAAATTAGTGGGGTTCTATCCAACGGGGTTTGATCTAAGGTGGTTTGATCAAACCCTCTTCAATTGGAATCCTTTAAATGGAACTTTTTAAGGCTTAAATCATTATATTTTCTAAAAATATGTGATTTTAGCAAAATCACGATATCCTAGAAATTGTAAACTAGTATTGTGGGATCACACATGACCTGCAACCTTCTCTTTGATGAAGTGATACTTGATGGATATGTGCTTTTCTCTTGAGTGTATCACTGGATTCTTTGATATGTTTATAGCAATTGAATTATCACAAATAATTGAGATAGGTTCTTTGTACTCTACTTTGATTTCCTTAAGTCTCTGCTTCATCCATAGGACTTGAGTACAAGCTACAACCACTACATACTCTGCTTCTACAATGGATAGAGTGATTGATTCTTGCTTTTTGCTCAACTAGGAAATTATCTTTTTCCCATAAAGAATGCTCCACCAATGGTGCTTTTCCTGTCATCTACACTTCCTTCCCAATCTACATCTATGTATTCTTTCAAGGAAAAATCCTTGCTCTTGGGATACCATAGCCCATAATCAATAGTGCTTTTGATATATCTAAAAAATATTTTCACTACATTGACATGAGATTCTTTTGGTGTAGCCTAAAACCTTGCAACTAAACATACAACTTGCATAATATCTAGCTTTAATGTAGTTAAACACAACAAGCTAGCAATCATTGACCTATACAACATCTGATTTGCATCTAGTGATTCATTTGATTTGCTTAACTTACAATAAGTTATCATGGAGGTACTAACTAGTATACTATCCTCCATACCAAACTTCTTAAGCATTTCCTTAGCATATTTGGTTTGAGATATAAATATACCATTCTCAGTTTGTACATTTTGTAAACCAAGGAAAAATGACAACTCCCCTAACATTGACATCTCAAATTCATCTTGCATATGCCTAGCAAATATTTTACACATTTTATCATAGCTACCTCCAAAAATGATTTCATCTAGATATACAACAACAATAATCATGTGCTCAGCTTCTGATTTGAAGTACAAATTATTGTTTGCACATCCCTTTTTGAGTCCCTGTTCCTACAAGTACTAGTCTAATCTTGAATACCATGCTCTAGGTGCTTTCTCAAGACTATACAATGATTTTCTTAATCTGCACACATAGTCATCATCTTATGACAGCTGAAAGCCTTCTGGTTCTTCTATATAGACTTTCTCTTCAAAGTTCCATTAAGGAACACAAATTTAACATCCATCTGATAAACTTTAAATCCTTTATGTACTAAAAAATCAAGAAAAATTCTAATTGCTTCTAATCTTTCCATAGGTGCAATTTTTTTTTCAAAATCAATTCCTTCAACTTGTGCATACACCTTGCACACTAATCTTTCTTTATTTCTTAGTATGACTCCATCTTCATTTAGGTTATTTCTAAACACCCACTTAGTGCTAATTACATTGTTGCTTGGGGGTCTAGGAACCAACTCCCATGTTTTATTCTTTTCAATTTGATTTAGTTCCTCTTCTATGGCCTCTAACCATCTCTCATCCTTTCTAGCTTCATTGGAACTTTTTGGCTCAATCTGGGATAGGAGAGAAAATTTTACTTGTTCTTTGTTCTTTACAAATCTTCTCCTAGTTTGAACTCTTTCATTTTTGTCTCCAATTATTTGATTTGTTGGGTGATCCTTCTACACATACTTTGTAGGTGCCTTCTCAACCTCTTCTTCACTTTCTTCTTCATTATTTTCCATGTTGTCTTCATAATATGAATCATCTTCAAATTCATTTCGATCGGATTTGATATGCTTTATACTTTCATCAATCTTGACATTGATGCTTTCCACAATCTTGTCCAGTCTTTTGTTGTAGCATTTATATGCTTTGCTTTGGGTGGAATATCCTATAAATATTCCTTTGACACTTCTTGATTCAAAGTTTCCCAAGTTCTCATCTTCTCTCTTAATGTAGCATTTACTTCCAAACACTTTCAAGTGCTTAATAGAAGTAGGTCTACCATACCATAATTCATAGTGCATGCTTTCACTATGTGCTCTGATTTGGACTCTGTTCAGAATATATACTATACTATGAACAACTTCTCTCCAAAACATATTAGCTAATCTAGTCTCAATTAATATTTTTTTGGCCATGTCCTTGACAACTTTGTTCTTTCTCTGAACAACTCCATTTTGTTGTGGAATTCTAGGAGCAGAATATTATGTCTTGATTTCATGTGCCTCATAGTATGCAACAAATTCACTTGAGGTAAATTCTCTTCCTCTGTTTGATCTCAAACATTTAATTCTTCTTCCCAGCTCTTTTTCAACCATTTTCTTAAATATCTTAAATCTTTCAAATGCTTGTGACTTGGTTCAATGCAAGATCATGGGGGTCTAAACAAGGCCCTTAAGTGGCAACAAAAATTTAGAAAAACAAAGTTAGGCAACTTGACATAAAAATTTGAATTGGTTATTAATATAATTTGAAAAATATGTAAGAAAAAAATTTGTAGCAAATTGAATGTAGCTTCTAAGGTACCAGTCCTCTTTTGGAAAAAAGTAAATCTATTTGATTTGAAATTTCAATACAATAGTACAAAATTTTCAAGAAAAAAATAGAAAGCAGTGTATGTTTGACCAACCTAAGTAGAATCAAAAATAAGTTTTTTTTTTTTGAAAAATTCAATATAAGTAGAGGACACATGCCTAGATGTGCCCCATTTTTTAATAAGTTTTTTGCAAATAAACAATTAGTTATGAGCTTTTTATTAGAAATTTTTACAAATATTAAAACTTGTTTGTCTAACTACCATAAATTGGTCAAAAATTAATGAAAATAATTTTCTTCTTTTTTGTATCCTATAATATGGGAAGCATAGAATGTGCCATATTTTTTGGATTCAAAAGCTATGAAACTGTTTGAGAATTATAGATGTTTTTAGTCAACCTATCAATCAAGAATTTAGTCAAAATGCATGTAATAAATAAATAATAATTATCTATTTAATTCCAAATAAGTCATATCTTATATTGTTGGAAAGTTGATACTTTTATCAATAAACCCTTTTCATTTAATCAAATTTGGATTAAAAAAAAATTGCCAGCCACTTTTGGGTCATATCACCACTTTTTGGAACCCCATGATCTTGCACTCACCCATGTCATTCTTGTGCATTCATCAACTAGCAACACAAAGTACATTTCTCCTTTTAGTCCTCTTGTTCTTGTACGTCCACACAAATTAGTATGAACCAGTTGCAATGGTTTAGTAGTTGAATATTCTTTACTTGGAAAACTAGCCTCTGTTTGCTTTCTTTGCTGACATTCTTTGCATATGAAATTTGAAGGCTTAGTTATTTTAGGCATGTGTCTTACTAGACCTCTTGAGGTTACCTTCACCATATTATCAACGTTTACATGCCCCATTATTTCTTGCCACAACCAACTTTCATCAGCTTGTCCTATCAAACAACTTTGATCTTTTACTTCATAAAGGTTATAAAGATTATTTTTAGTTCTCAAACTTTGTCCAACTATTTTTCCATTCTTTCTTGTTTTGCATCCTTCAGAATCAACGATGAACTTATAACCATTTCCACACATTTGGCTCACACTTAACAAGTTCTGCTTCAATCCTTCCACATATAAAACATCTTTAGTGGGGTTTTTACAATCTAAGCTTAAGATACATGTTATCACCTGAAGTTGCACCCTTGTTGAAACTAATGTTTAACACCTTAGTGTAACATGGGAAGACCTCCAAAGATGTGGGTCACTTATAGACAAAGGTCAACCTTTGGAGAAGGCCGGATTCCTTTGGTGTCACCTAAACTACTGATCTTGTAAAGGAAAAGGGAGAAGGAGTGCATAAAAATAAAACTAAATACTATGGTGATACACCGAATTGATAAGAAATCATGAAATAAAAACAAGATGAACATACACTGGAAAACTAATGTTAGCTATTTCATTTACTCAACATAACCCTTTTGAACTTATGCATCATTCTTAAAAGGCTTGATCTACATACATATTTTAAGAAGGAAGGTTGAACTTCACAGCTTTAAGGTACGAATGTAGACTTAGAAAAACACAGTTAAAAACTTGCATAGTCTAAAAATATTGAAAAGAGAGTAGTTTGAATACTAACACTTGCTTTCAAGGTAAACTCTGTGTTTTATATTCCAAAATTGAAATGAGTTACAAAGCATACATCAGCTGAGAAAGGATTGTTAAAAATCACTAACTCTTGAGAATGCATAATCCGAACCCCTTTACAAAGAGGAAAAAATGCCTTATATACAAAAAGATGTCGGCCCCCTAGGGCTTACAAAAATATCAGTCTTCAGAAAGATTTTCCCTTGGATCTTTTCAAATGAAGTTAATGCTACACTCAAGTGTATCCCTATTGTCTATGTCAGTGTGAAAAGATCACCCTCAAAAGAAGCCTTCAGATCTTTTGCAACCACAGTATTAACTTCATGGCCTCCGTGTCCACCCTTGAACTTCCCTACTGAACTGCCTTGAATTCCCTGAGGTAATATCATTAATGTCTATAGACCCTCGCCAGTTGACATCCCACTTGTCCTTACGGTCTCTGCCCTTCTGTTTACCGATGACACCTCCTGGATATCGCACTTATTCATCACTTTATTCTTAGAGCAGATCCACATTGCTTATGTTCCACTGATCTTCTTCATAGGGGTCAAAATTCCATGGCTTTCTTGTAGCCTCCTCTGATTGGTTGAACATATGTTACATTGGCTCACTAGAAAGTCAAGGGTTGCTCAGATTGAATTGCATATCAGTGAGACACCTACCATGTCTCCTCGATGTGATTATACTCTACAGCAACATCGACAAGACTTTCGATCTTGGCAAGAGGTCATAGCGGGTGGTAAGAGTCATTCTGATACCCCTCATTGATTGGAAAATCCATCGCTATTGTCAAGAATCTCCATTGTCAGCAAGAGCTTTCATCAAGCCCTTCATCCTTCAGCGAGGCCCCATCAAGTCAAGGAGACCACTTAGCGAGCACAAAACACTTTCCCTGGGCTCGAACATTTCCTTCAATGAGACACTAGCAAGTAGGGAAGACCTCATGCTGAAGCCCTATCATTATAACGTTGTGCTCCTTCATCAGCGAGACACCCATATGTCGGTGAGACCTCTTGCTAAAGGCACAACCCTTCACCAAGACCCCTCATGGTCGGTAGGACCTCATAGCGATGATGTCTCCTTTCATCAGCGAGCTCATCTTCATTTAGGGGAGACCCCATCTTATCGGACAGAGGTTACACTGATGAGACTCCATTTCAGTGAGACTCTATGCAGTTGGCCAGACCTCCTGTTGAAGCCACCTTGCTTTAGCGAGAACTCCTATTGTGCTCCCTTCATTTCAGTCAAGGAGACTTTGCTTGGTTGGTGAGACCTCTCATCGAGCTCACAACTTTTTCTGAGACTTCCCCATGTTGGTAGGACATCTCCCTAAAATCCTCATCTTATACCGAAGGCACCATCCTTTCAGTGAGACATCATTCAGTCACCGAGACATATCTTTTCACCGAGACCTTCACTAGTCACCGAGACATCTCCCTGAGCTCCTACTCTTCAGTGAGACCCCCGGCCTTTGGCGAGACATTACGTCGAAGGAAAAACCCTTCTCTGAGACCTCCTTTGCCATCGGCGAGACCCTGGTTGGTCGCCGAGACATCACGACGAACTCAAATCCTTCGTCAAGCTCACTACTCCATGTCGAAAAGACCTCGTCAGGTAGGCAAGACTTCTCAATGAGATGACAATATTTTGGCGAGTTGAGACCATTTCAGGGAGACTCCCATGTGTTGAAGAGACGTTATGCTAAAGGAAATCCCCTTCGGCGATACTTTACGCAGTCGGAGAGATGTTACCCTGACCAAAATCATTCCCCCCGACACCACCCTTGTGAGAAACTATCGGCATGACCTCCCTCTAAGCGAAGAGATACATGAAGACTCATGGTGACCCGAATGTCCTAGCGATGGGCATATTAAACCAAATAGAATGCATTGCTATTCAGCAAGACAACAGGAGGGTCTTGCCAACTTTCTTCTTTGATGGGTTTTTTGTGCCAAAACTGATCGAGGCATTCCTTCCAATAGACCTCCTTGTGAAATATCCCCAGGTGCATGATCTAACCCTTGATGCAAATTCCCCATTTGGCCTTTATGAACACCTAAAACACCATTTGTCTTGCTTGATGAACCTATAGGTGAAAATTGGGCAACATTTCTAGTGACCTTTACTAGATGTTTGTCTGCTAAACATAGAAACCAGTAGCCAAACCTTTCCATTGGGCTCAAAGTCACTTACAAAAACCCTTAGAACATACCAAAAGTAGCTCGCACATGGCTGCAATTCACTTGAAACTCATGAAGCAGATTAGGACACTAGAACTTGTTGGAACCAGAGAAACTAAGGTGAAACTATCAAATTGTGTTGGAACAACACTTAGGGAATGAAACAACATTTAAACTAAAGTGCCGAAGCACTTATTGAAAGCATAAAACCTAATCTAATATGTACAATGGAGGAACTTATCAAACCTCAAAACAAGGCTTGAGGTGTATCCCATTGACTGGGATAGGAAGCACTTCACCTTCAGTTGTGGCTAGTTAGTACGCATTGTGTTCTTTGCAATCTTTAACAATAAATGGACCCATCCACATGTTGTCAAACTTGGAATGATGGCGTGGCCTACTTTTCAGAACATCCCATTTGAGAACAATATCACCTTATTTAAAAATTTTGATTATAGCTTTCTTGTCAAATGTTCTCTTTGTTTGAAGCTGATGATACTCCAAAGTTTTCATTGCCCTATCTCTTGATTCTTCAAGCTCCATGAGCTCTGCATACCTTATGGACATTGGGTCCTGTTCTTCATACATCTCCAACTAATGAATGATGTCTAGAGCTAGAAGCTTTGTAGAGAGAGGTAACCTAGCCTCTTTACCATAAACAAGGACATATGGAGAATTACCCACTGATCTCTTAGGGGTTATTTTATTTTCCCAAAGTGCAAATTTCAATGTGGTATGCCAAATTCTTTGATTCTCTTCCATAGTCCTCTTAATGATTCTAATCAAGTTTTTATTTGTACTTTTAGCTAATCCATTACCCTTTGGGTAATAATTAGAGGAAGTATTCAAATGAATCTCGTGTTTAATAGCCCAATCGGTGATTCTTAATACAACAAATGCAAGAGCATTATCCAAAATGATGGAATCAGGAACTTCAAACCTGGTGATTATGTCTTCATAAAAGCTCAGAATTGAAGATTCATTTGCTTCTTTCAAAGCTATTGCCTCTTTCCAACATGTAAAATAGTCTGTAGTAGTAAGCACTCACTTATGACCGGCACTGGATGGTGGATTAATTGGCCCAATGAAGTCGATGCCCCATCTCATGAAGGGCCGATCCACTTGAATTAGATGTAGAGGCATAGTAGGAAGATTTTATTTTCCTAAAAATAAATCACATTTAACACATTTTCTTGACCATGCATATGCATCTTTAAACAAGCTAGGCCAGTAGTAACTAGCTCTCATGATTTTCCAAGCAGTTGTCCTTGGAGCAAATTGTCCTCCTGAAACTCCATCATGTAACTCATGTAGTACTCTTTCTGTTTGATCAATATCAATGCACCTTAACAAGAAAACATTCAAATCTTTCCTGAAAAGGATATTATCAATAAGGATATAAGGAATTGACTACAATCTAAAGTATCTTCATTTTTCTCTATCCAGACCTGGTGGGCATTTACCGGTATGAAGAAAGTGGGTCATCTCTTGAACCCAACTTGTTGTTGATGCAGGTGCGAAAAACTGAACATTTTGAGACTCATTCGTATTAGTTAGAACAACACCAATTTCTAACTTCTGTGCATCTTTAGGAGTGGAGGCAAGCTGCTCACAAAGTCCTCTACCCCTGACAAGTTTTGTGATGTTGATGTTAGCATCAAATTCCATTACTTTTGTGATCGACCCTGCTCTTTTCTCACTCAAATCTTTGTTCAACAAAAAATCCTTCACACTTGAGTGTGCAACCAAAATATGAATTTTATTGTTTGAAACTAGAGGCTTAAACTTCTTTAGGCTTCTGATCACAATGAGAACATGTTTCTCAACAAATGTATACTTCTCTTCATAAACAATAAGTACTTGACTAAAGAAAGCTATCGGCTGCTCAAAATTATCAGTATTTTTCTGAACCAGCATAGTAGAGATTGAACCAACACTGCCAAAAGCATACAATAAGAAGTCTTTAGAGAAATATGGATTTACCAGTGTTGGAGCTGATGCTAAAGCTTCCTTGATTTCTTCAAAACTGCATTCTTTTTAAGCATGGCAGTCAAGGGCTATAGTAAATTTGCAAAATCAGGAATGAATCTTCTTAGAAAGTTAATTCTCCCTAAAAAGCTTTGCAATCCTTTCTTGTGATTGGGTAATGGCAGTTCAAGTATAGCTTTAACTCTTTCAGGATCAATGGTAATTCCATCTTTTGACACTATGTGACCTAACAACTTACCTTCATGAACTACAAAAATACTCTTTGTCAGATTGAGAGATATTCCATACTCTCGACATTTTTCAAAAACTTGCTTGAGATGTGACAAATGTTCATCTACATTTTTTGAATATACAGTTATGTCATCTAGATAAACTAGCAGACATTTCTGAATTAAATTCTGAAATGCCATATCCATGTCATGCTGAAAGGTGGCACCGACATTATATAAAGCAAAAGGAATTCTCTTCTAGGCCATAGTGCCCCATTTTGTTGTAAATGTTGTTTTACACTGATCCTCCTCTTTGACTAGAATCTAGTTATAACTAGAATATCCATCCAGAAGAGAAAACCTTTCTAATCCAGCAAAAACTTGAAGAATTTGTTCCATATATGGCAAGGGATAATGATCTTTCAAGGATGCTCTATTAAGGTCTCTAAAATATACACATAATCTTATCTCACCATTCTTTTTTCTAACCGGAACAAGATTAGAAACCCAAGATGTGTGTTTAATTGGAAACACAATACCCCCCTCAACTAACTTGGTTAGCTCTTTGATCATCAAGGGTTCAAGCTTACGATTCAATGGTCTCTATTTTTTTCTAACAAGCTTGGCATCGGGTTATAACTCAATTGTATGTTGTACAATATGAGGATCAAACCCTCTTAAATTAAAATATTGCCAAGAAAAAACATCATGATATTCCTGGCATAAAACAATGAAAGCTCTATTATCCTCAGTTGAATAGATTTTGCCTATTTTGAGAAGCTTACCTTTAAAAATTTCCACTTCTTCATAATGATCTTTTTTCACTTGAATGCCAAATTTGTTCTTCTTAAGCTGGTCATCAGAATTGAATATGGATTCCAAGGTAACCAGCCCCTTGGGAAGTTTATTTTTCTTCAGTTGTATCACTTGATCATCATACTATTGTTTAATCTTTTCTTGGTTCACTACAGAAAATTGATTTTCTTGGAGAAGAAAGGTTAAAAAATGTTCGTCATTTTCAAATACCTGCCAGTTAATGTTGTTGTCAGGGATTGATGGCTAGATAACCACCTTAACATACTACTGTATTTTGTCATTTTTGATATCACTTGGGATATCAAACTGCACTCCAAATGCTGCAAGTCTATTAGCATGCTTATTCTAATTTCATGGAATAGAAATCAGATTGAATGCATTAAATTCTTCAATTATGTTCCATACTCTATTTCTGTAAGACTTCAAAGCATAATTCCTAGCAACAATCAGCCCCCTGGCCTGATTAACTATCATTTCATTGTCTCCATAGACCTTCAAACAATTGATTTCTCTTTTTCTTGCCCATTCAAGGCCTTGGATAAGCCCTTCATACTCAACACTGTTGTTAGAACATGCAAAAGAAAAATGAAAGGCTGAAAAAATACTTATCACCCTATGGAGAAACCAGCATTGCACCTCCTCTTACTCCATTCTTGCTTCTGGAACCATCAATTTTTTTTTCCCAAAGTCCACTTTATTGTTGCAACAACTGATTTGTAGTCTTTTCAAGGTTTTGAATCTCTGCATCAAGTTCAAGCATCACATAATTACCCATACTAGCATCTTGAATGAGAGCTACAGGACTGTCCAACATGTTTTCAGTTGCCCACTCATGTAGCAGCACATCAGGAACAACTTCTGATTGAAGTTGTTGAGTAGCAGCCAGCTCACTGTTAGTAAAAATGACACAATTTGTGTCTGTAGTAGTAGGAACAACATTGATGGGACTTGGGTTATATGCTCAATATGATCTTTAGCCAACTTTTCAGATTTAATGGTAACCTTAGTTCCATATCTGGTTCTAAACAACATATGTGACTAGTCAGCTAACACATAACCACCGATCTTAGTTGTAAAGTCTCTTGAGAGGAACAAGGGAAAGAAAGGTGGGAGATCTATGACACATATGTCCTGAGGAACTAAAAAATTAGGACAAGCATGAAGGGTAAGACTCAAATCTTTAATAACACCCAATGTATTAACCAAAGTACCATCCAATTGAATCACTCCTTTCTCTAAAGGCTGATACTTTAGTCCAAGTTTGTCAGCAATTTACTTTGACATTACTGAGCTACTAGCTCCACTGTCTACCATATAGTTATTAACTAACTTATCACCTATGATTACTGACACGTAAAATGGAGGTGGTTTAACTTCTTTTCCTATCTCTTTGTTGGGTTGTTTATCATTTCCTCAAGTATTATTTGTCAACACAGTTCTAACTTGACCTATTGGAGACTCAGATTCATCAGCAACTTTAAAATTTGACAAGGTTGAGTGTAACATATCTTTTTGACCTGGGATAGCTAATGAATCCCACAAAGACATCGTTACATTTTTCTTTTTCATACTATCAAGAATGTTATAGGGTACAGCTAGGTTTAATTTATGATGTACCTTTATGCCAGTGTGGTCGGCTTGCAAGCGTGGTTACTCCTTCACTGGGAGTTGTTGATTTCTCTGCAATCCATGAGCCACTTGGGATGTAAATGGTTCTGTAGCTAATTATTTTCCTTTATCAGCTGTTTAATCAAGCTCAAAAGCTCTTTTCTTCGCCCTTGTGTTAGCTGCAACTGAAGAATCATCTACATTCAATCCACAAAATTCTTCAATTTGCTAGTTAAGAAAAGTAGTGTCATTGGTAGGCTAATCTTGGTGTTGTGGAGATGCATCATTGAATTCATTCTACTGTGAACTTGAGGCATTTTGTACCATAAGCACCAAATTAATGAGTCCATTTGAGCAAGTGGATTGATTATGAGATTGGTTACAAGGGTAACACCACTCATAATCTACTGCTAAATTGTTTTGAATAGGGACAAGATCTTTAACTGTGCTAACCGGTGCTAGAGCATAAGTTTGAAAAGGTCTAGTATTTATACCCTGTCTTGGGCCCTGGTAATTGCTTTGGTAAGCTTGTCTATTACCTTGATACTGTTGTTGCTGACTTGAATTCTGCTGTTGATAAGGCCTGCTATATTTTTGCTGCTTCTCCAAGGTCACAAGTTTATTTCCAAAAGTTTGTAACAAACTTTTGATCTCCTATAGCTCATTTGAGGATTTTGTAATAGTAGTCTCTTGAATTGAAGCAGCTAATACCACTGGAACAGGTGGAAAAAGTGCAAAAGATGGTATTTGCAAAGGGATATTTGAATGAATATCTAGAAATATAGGCATTGGTGGCCTAGGAGCAAGTTTACCAGCTTGTATTAGGCTATTTTTAGCTCTGATTGCTACTTCAAATGCATCTAGTAGAGAAACACCCCCCATTGATTGTATCATAACAACTATATCGCTATTAAGGGCCTTCAAAAAATACAAAAATGCATATTTTGGAGGTAGTCTCACTGTTGTAGAAATCCTATCCTAGGTTCTTTAAAATCTGAAATTGAAATCATTCATTTGCTCCTGAGGAGCCCTCTTAAGCGTAGTTAATTGCTTGAACAAAGACAAATTGTCAGATCTATCTTGAAACTATATGTGTAATTTGTCACCCAACTCATCCCAAGTGGCGACTGAACCTACTCCAAGGCTCCTGAACCATTGTAATGCTCTTCCTTTGAATGATGTTGCAAGAAGTCTTACAACTATGTCTTCTTGTGTAATGTAATGCACACCACATAAATAAGCCACGTCTCATATGCTCAATCAAGGTAGTCTGGTCTTCTCTAGTGAAAGTTGGAAAGCTTTTCAAAGCTACCATTGGAATATCATTATGTTGTGTCAAATTTAAGGGACTACCTCCATTAAATGGCACAAAAGGTTGATTTCTGGGAGCAACCATTAGAGATGGATTTTCCTGCACTCCTAGTGAAACAAAAATCGAGATAGCAGTCCAAAATCTCACAGATGGAGGAGTAGATTTGGTTCTTCTAGAATAGATAAATTTCATCCCTAACCTCTCTATTACCATGCCTTGTCTTATGGGTGGTGACAGTTGCAAATATTTAAAAGGAACTAAGCTGCTCCTTGTCTAAACTCTTCTCATAAACTATAAAAGCACTGACTCTAAAGTTCTACCTCTTTATGGAGTTGCCAAGTATGCAAGAATGACTTATGTAAAGTCTGAACTTGTTGGTTGCATACCAAACCAATAGTATAATGTGGAACTGCTCCCACCAGGCATGCCAAAAACTGTTATCACCTAAAGTTGCACCCTTGTTGAAAATGATGTTAAACACCTCAGTGTAACATGGGAAGACCTCCAAAGTTGTGGGTCACTTATAGACAAAGGTCAACCTTCGAAGAAGGCCAACTTCCTTTGGTGTTACCTAAACTACTGATCTTGTAAAGGAAAAGGGAGAAGGAGTGCATAAAAATAAAACTAAATACTATGGTGATACACTAAACTGATAAGAAATCATGAAATAAAAACAAGATGAACATACACTAGAAAACTAATGTTAGCTATTTCATTTACTCAACATAATCCTTTTGAACTTATGCATCATTCTTAAGAGGATTGATCTACATACATATTTTAAGAAGGAAGGTTGAACTTCACATCTTTAAGGGACGAATGCAGACTTAGAAAAACACAGTTAAAAACTTGCATAGTCTAAAAATATTGAAAAGAGAGTAGTCTAAACACTAACACTGGCTTTCAAGGTAAACTCTGTGTTTTATATTCCAAAATCGAAATGAGTTACAAAGCATACATCAGCTAAGAAAGGATTGTTAAAAATCACTAACTCTTGAGAATGCATAATCCGAACCCCTTTACAAAGAGGAAAACATGCCTTATATACAAAAAGATGTCGGCCCCCCAGGGCTTACAAAAATATCAGTCTTCAAAAATATCTGCCCTTAGATCTTTTCAAATGAAGTTAATGTTGCATTTAAGTGTATCCCTATTGTCTATGTCAGTGTGAAAAGATCGCCCTTAGAAGAAGCCTTCATATCTTTCACAACCACATTATTAACTTCATGGCCTTCATGTCCACCCTCGAACTTCCCTACCAAATTGCCTTGAATGCCCTGAGGTAATATCATTAATGTCTATCGAACCTCACCAGTTGACATCCTAGTTGTCCTTGCGATCTCCACCCCTCTGTTTACCGATGACACCTCCTGGATATCAAACTGATTCATTTCTTTATTCTCATAGCAGATCCACGTTGCTTATGTTCTGTTGATCTTCTTCATAGGGGTCAAATTGCCATGGCTCTCCTGTAGCCTCCTTCGATTGGATAAAGAGATGTTACATGGGATCACTAGATGGTCAAGGGTCACTCAGTTTGAATCGCATATCGGTGAGACACCTACGGTGTCTCCCCGATGTGATTATACTCTACAACAGCATCGACAAGACTTTCGATCTTGACAAGAGGTCATAGCGGGTGCTAAGAGTCATGTCGATACCCCTCATTGATTGGAAAATCCATCACTATCGACAAGACTCTCCATTGTTGGCAAGAGCTTTCATCGAGCCCTTCATCCTTTGGTGAGACACCATCGGCTTGGGGAGACCTCTTAGCAAGCACAAACCACTTTCCCCGGGCTCAAACATTTCCTTCAATGAGACACTAGCAAGTCAGGAAGACCTCACTCTGAAGCCCTATCATTATACTATTGTGCTCCTCTGTTAGCGAGACACCCATGTGTTGGTGAGACCTCTTGCCGAAGGCACAACCCTTCGCCAAGACCCCTCATGGTCAGCAAGACCTCATAGCGATGATGTATCCTTTCACTGACAAGCTCATATTCACTTTGGGGAGACCCCATCCTCTCGGCCAAAGGTTACACCGATGAGACTCCATGTCAGCAAGACTATACACAGTCGACTAGACCTCCTACGGAAGCCACCTTGCTTCTGCGAGAACTCCTATCGAGCTCCCTTCGTTTCAGTCGAGAAGAGTTTACTTGGTCGATGAGACCTCTCACTGAGCTCACAACTTTCACCGAGACCTCCCCATTTCAATAGGACATTTCCTCGAGCTCCTCATCTTATATCAAAGGCACCATCCTTTCGGTGAGACATCATTCGGTCACCGAGATGTTACAGTGAGGCCCACCTTTTCTCCCTGTTGACATATCTTTTTGCTGAGACCTTCGAGACATCTCCCCAAGATCCTACTCTTTGGCAAAACCCCTGGCCTTTAGTTAGACATTACGCTGAAGGGAAAACCCTTCTTTGAGACCTCCTTCACCATCAGCGAGACCCTGTTTGGTCACCAAGACATCACGGTGAACTCAAATCCTTCATCGAGCTCACTACTTCATGTCAGCAAGACTTCTCAACGAGATGACAATCTTTTAGCAAGCTGAGACCATTTCGGGGGGGCTCCCATGTGTCGGTGAGACATTATTCCGAAGGAAATCCACTTTGGCGATACTTTACGCAGTCGGAGAGACATTACCCTGACCGAAATCATTCCCCCCGATGCCACCCTTGTGAGAAATTGTCGAAATGGCCTCCCTCCAAGTAGAGAGATACATGAAGACTCATGGCGACCTGAATGTCCTTGCGATGGGCATATTAAACCAAATAGAATGTACTGCTAGTCAGCGAGACAATAGGAGGGTCTTTCCGACTTTCTTCTCTGATGAGTTTTTTGCGCCAAAATTGATCGAGGCATGCCTTCCAACAGACCTCCTTGTGAAATATCCTTAGGTGCATGATCTAACCCTTGAAGAAAATTCCCCATTTGGCCTTTATGAACACCTGAAACACCATTTGTCCTTCTTGATGAACCTGTAGGTGAAAATCGGGCAACAATACATTTACGACATATGTTGACTGTAGTATTATCACCAAAACTCATAGATCCTCCATTACATTTTTTGAGTTTGATGAATTTTCTTTTGTCTCTAGTCATGTGCTTGGAGCAACCACTATTTATCACCCATATATTTTTCTTCTTGGTGTGCATTGTTGTTTGTGCAATCATTGATTGTGTGGATCTTTCTCCTTTTAATTTCCACACCTTCTTAGTTTTCTTTTTGAATTTTTTTCCATGATTTTAGATTCTTTAGGTGGATCTTTCTTTTCCTCATTCTTAATATTTCGTCTTGTAAAAATTTTTCTACAATTTTTAGCTATATGACCAAAGTTATTATAGTTATAACAAACTACATTCATATCCACTAAAGGAGAAAATTGATTCTTTCTTACAAAGTTTACACTCCTCTTAGGAATGACTCTACATTCTTTAGCCCTATGACCAAATTGATTACATCTATAACAATATCCATAGAAGTATGAAGAATACATGGTCATAGATTTTTTTTTGGGTGAGAGGATATTCTGTGCATCTTCCTTCTGGTGTCTCTCACCCTAGTGAATCCATCAACATCAAGAGTTGATTGGTTATCCTTCTTATCTATAGTAGGCTTTTTTTCTTCTTTAGCCTTTTCTACCTCTGAAAATTTCTTAGTGGATATTTTCCCTTTACAATCTCTTTCATCAACTGAATGAGACTTTTCTCCTACTCCGAATCTTTCATACAACTTTGCAGAAGTGTCTGTGAAGGTACTTTTACCTTTCTCAAGCCCTAGCCTAGATTTTTCTTTTTTTGAGGGCTTTTGTGTACTCAATAGCTCATCCATCCTCATTTCATATGTAGTGAATATACCATGTAGCTCATTAAGAGTAAGTTTTTCTATTTCTATTCCTTCCTCTATTGCAAATATCCTAGAATCATATTTGTATGTCATTTCCCTTAGAACTTTCAATACCAAAACATCTTCTTTCAACTCTTCTCCACATCCTTTAATAGAGTTCGCTATATAATTAACTCTTAGAAGATAGTCTACAATCTTCTCTTCTTTTGCTATCTTTAGTCCTTCAAATCTACCTCTTAGTACTTGAAGCTTTTCAAATTTTAGCTTTTCATCTCCTTCATAGATATTTTTTAATGTATTCCAGACATCATGTGTAGTCTTACAATACATAGCTTGGCTATGTACAGATATAGACAAGTTGTTCATAATAGCAAACCATGTTTTTTCATTGTTCTCATAATCTCTTTTTCCTACAACATCAGTAGGAGGTGTGGTTGGTGGTGTGTATTCATTCACAACAGACATCCACACATCAGACCCTAAAGATCCCAATTAGTATCCCTTCATCAATGAGCTCCAAAAAGTATAATCTATTCCATCAAACTGAGGTGGCTTGTTTGTAGAAGAACCTTCTTCACTAGCCACTTGTGTTCACAAATCCATGGATCTACCTAGGCTTATTAAGATTCTCCCAAGGAACCTGGTGCTTTGATACCAATTTCTAGAACACAAAAAACTACTGAGAGGGGGGTTGAATTAATAGATATTAAAATTTTAGCTCTTTAACCTTAAGAGTATACAGGCCTATTAAACACTTAAGGGTGATCCCACAAAGCTGGTTTACAATTTTTGGGAGATTCTAATTTTTGCTGAAATCACATATTTTTAGAAAATATAATGATTTAAACATTAAAAATTTCCATTTAAAGCATTCCAATTGAAGAGGGTTTGATCAAACTACTATAGATCAAACCCTCTTGGATAGAAGTCCCCTAGTTTTAAACAATACCTATAACAGAGTCTCCTTTACACCTATAAAATGTTGATAAAAAACCACTTTTGATTTACCTTTTGTGGGATCAAATGAATTCATTTAAAATTTATTTTTGTAAGTATGTAGTCCTTATTATAAGCTTCCCAAAAAGTATAATTTTAAATAAATTTAATTTTATTATTATATTTATTTTTTATTTCTTGTTAATGTAGGTTTTTCACAAAAAATAAGCTCTTTGTTTTGCACATGCGGAAAAAGAGAATATTATCAAAAAAAAATTTGAAGAATATGAGTGCACCAGATATTGAAGTCCTTGATCCAACAAAAAAATAAAATTGAATTTCAATACATACAAAAAAAGTTGTGTTATACAATCCACCAGTCTAAATTATAATTGGTTTGAATTTGAAACTTGATTAAGGAAAACATATACAATAAAACACTATGAAAGCAATAGGAAACACTAGATATCGTAGTTACAAATCTAAATTTGAAAAAAATAGAATTTTATCCTTCATGTAAAAAAAAATATGTGTTATAGAGTCAACCTATGTTTGAATTATAATTGGTTTGACTTTGAAACTTGATTAAGGAAACAATATTCAATAAAACACTATGAAAGCGATTGGAGCACTAGATATTGTAGTTAAAAATCTAAATTTGAAAAAATTGGAATTTTATCCTTCATGTAAAATAAGTTATGTTATATACGGTGAGCGTCACTCCTCAAAAATGGTGTTTACTAAAAAAAACTAGTTTTTGAAGGAGATGGAAAAAGAAGTGCAATATGATTTCAATTTTTTTGAAAAAAATATATTTAGAATCTACAGACAAAATGTCACAAATCACTAGTTTGCATCATCTTCAAATTCCTCACGGTTTAACTGCTATAGGTGCCCAAAAGTGAAGATTTAGTTAGAAAAAATCAGTTCAGTGTCCAGTTTGGCCAAAAATTGTAAAGTAGTATTGTGGGATCATCCTTAATGTGTAGACTGAAACAAGAAATACATAAATTTAAACAAGCACATAATCTAACAACTCATAACACAAGATATACATGGAAAACCCAAGACGAGAAAAACCACAGTGAGAAAATGTTGCTAGGAGCTACTATCCTAATCCAGCCTCACAAAGAAACCTTTTGTTACAACATTTAAGCACACCAATCCTAAGGAGACACCAATCCCCTATTTTGAGCACCAAATCAGTTATCTGATGGTACCAACCAATCAAATTTACAACATATAGGATTATTACAATTTATTCACAAAGAACACAATTCAATGTTATAGCTTACTCCACAACTGCCAACTTTATGTTATTGTTACAACTCTCCTCTTTGCTCTACACCACTATGTTCTTCTCCTTTTATTTTAGTGCATTCTCTATCTACCTTAATGCACACTCATACACCTTCTGTAACTCACACTTTTCTTTTCAGTGTATTCTTTTTCCACCTCAAGAGCCCAAAATTCCTTCTCAACTATGCACTATCTCTACTCTCTTCTCACACAATTTTCCTTTCACATCAATATTCTAATCACCTATTTTATGTAGTTTCTCACCATCAATGATTGCATCTAGATTTTAAGTCATATATATATCTTCTATTAGGGCTATATTATCTTCTTCACTACCATACTTCTTGATGCAAGAGCATCTAGGGTGTAAGCAATCTTGCATCACCCAAAAAAAATGTTGTTTCTTTTCAATAAGGGCTAAATTTGGTAGGGTTACTATTTTAGTAAGTTTGCATTTATGCATAGTTGGACACAAAATCTTACATAGACCTCTAGAATGGTAAATTGAATCCAATGGTGAATAAATCATTTCAATACCATTTTTCATTTGAGAGATTAAAATTTTAATTTTTGAAAATCCTAGTAAAATCTTTGAGGTCAATTTTGAGGCACTTAGAGGCTTCAGATGGGCTTGAAAATTAGTGGAATATGAAAGTAGTTGGCCTTTAGGCCCTACTTTTAGGATATTTCCTGAGACCTTTCTAAAAAGGTATTATAATAGAAAATCTGATGGTCGGATCAAAAGTTATGACCCTGCAAAGTTGTAATACCAAAATTAATAAAATTTCAAAATATCTTCCTAGGGAAGTTACACTTTCTAGAAGATTCTAGGATGGTTACACTTTCCAAAAGATTATAGGCTGGTTACACCTTCCAAATAAAGGATGTAAAGGGGGACTACAAAGGGGAGGCCAGAGTAGAGTAAATGGTGGCTCCAATTTTCCGATTTGTAGATTTATGTAATTAGAAAGCCCATGTAATGGAAAATATAATGTTTTAATTTCATTTTTATTTAAGTGATAATGGAAAATATTTGCTTTCCTTCTTGCATTTTGTTTGTGCCATTATCTGTTATTTTTTATGAGTTTTAGATTGTAAGGGGAGTACCCTTCATCACTTCTACATTGAGCCACACAACATTAAATTTTGGTGCAAAGAATGTTCTAAGAGAAGCAATCTACTCAACCCTAAGATTAGATAGCATTTAATTTATTCCTCTATTTATTCACCCTAACCTAATCTTCATCATCTTAGCAATTTGTGCCACTACTTAGCAGATCAAATCTTCACCAATATTGGTCATAGGTGTAGTTGAATGAATTAAATTCATTCACTAAGTCGACTACCAGTTGAAACCTTGCTTACATAGACTTAGCCATTTGATATATTCATGTTTGAAGCTAGGCCATTGATCTTGTGTCTTCAAACAATGATCCATCATTCCTCATTCATTGTTGCACCTTTAAATCATTATCATTAGATGAGTCTTCCTTTGCATCTCCATCGTTGATCATGTCCATTGCATATCGCTCCAACTTTTGAGTCGCCACCATTTAATCATGTAATGCAAGTAACCTCAGTGATGACCATTAGATATTTACCTTTGAATCTACACCATTCATCTAGATTCATTGGGTATCATTGTAACTCAAATGACTCCATATACAATTCTTGTGATGTGAATAAATTCAATGATTGCCATCGGATCAATCTCCAAATGATCTGCATTGTTCCTTGCTATATCATTGCCAAGGGAAATGGGCCCATAGAATCCTAGTGGGATGGTGAGCTCCTACCACCTATCCACCTTTGAAATAACCATCTTCCATTCATTTCCCATTGTGAGAACCAACTTATTGCTTCATTTTACAACAACGATGTGAAGCGACCAAGCGATGTGTTGCCACATGTTTGTTTGCATCACTAGGACTATTACCAACTTCATGTACCATCTAATCAAAACCTTGTTTGATCTCCAATGTTCCCTACTCCCCCTGTGAGGTATAAATGGGGTCCCACTATAGGTGTTGTGGGTAATGGGAATTGTCAGATCTTCTTGTTTGCAGTCATTGATCAACCTCCATCACACATCACTGAGCTATAATCCATCTTTAAATAATTTTTTGTGATGCATGGGACCTTAGCGATAGCCATCGGATATGAAACTAATGAGAGCACACCATTCTATCCCCAATCAGTAGACTAGGTAATGGGGCCAGTCATGAAATGATCTTAATAACATGAGTTGTAACTTATGTGACTAATAACCAACAATAGGCATTCAACATCAAAATAGAATTGCTATTTGGGCACCATGACTGTAACCCTAGGGTTTAACCAATAAACCCTAATCTTGGTTGAGAGGAAACATAATTCATTTTTGGGTGCATTATACATTCTCTGAATCTACACTTTACCTTTTTGAGAAGCTCTCAGAAAACCCATGTCAAATCTAGCCTTTGATTTTACTTTTGGACACTAAAATAATTCTTTGCAACACCATAACATAGTTGCATGACAACAATGCAACATCTTGAGAAACTTTTGCAACTTACACTCCATCTTCTAGAATCAGATCCACATCATACCATATCTTTCCTTAGACATCAATGACAACATTTTGATATTAATGCCAACACACCCTTTAGACAAGATCAATTCAATTTCACCTTTGATCCCCTTTTTGACATCATCGACAACAATATGCTAACAATTTTACAAGCAAAAACTACAAAATAAGAAGCCCACAATTTGACCAAAATTGTCATAGCAAGGAAGAATAAAAACCAACTAATGGAACCAAGAAGGAATTGTCAGTTTTGCAAAAGAGGCCTTAGTCCCTAGGTAATACAAATATTCTTATTTATAATTAGCTGATCCACTTGATGTTTCATATGTTGAATTTCAAAATTCATTTTTTAATTGTTCTTATCATCTCCCTATAGTTGTGAGAATAAAGAAGCAAGATAATGAAACACATCAGATTAAAGCCTTCAAATTGTAAATTCTCACGATCATTATGATTACTAAAAAAAATTTACACCTATTTCTCCATAAATACAATAAAATAATATGTCAAACTCCATCAAAAATCATATTATTATGAAGCTTGGCTATAAATAAGGCCTCTTTCCAACTTAATTTATGTTAAAAAAAAGAGAAAATAATTAAACATAGACTTCCATTATTTTTTAACAAACAAACATCCCTAATAAATGTGTCTCATATCTTCATGTATCTAGAAGAGTGAACAATTAATGGGTTGGACCATAATACACTTCAACCTGCTCCCAATGATTAATTTCCAAAGTTGTATCATCCAAACCATTAATTGAGCATTTGAATTGACTTTTGATTTTCAAGTTTGAATTGTTAGTTTTGATCAAAAAATTCACTAAATATGTAATTCCATTTGATGTTAAAAACTACAAGGAAAAAATGTACATAATAGTCCAACAAAGATTACAAGATAAAATTCAAACAAAACATGACAAAACAATATACAACCTCAACAAATGAACCAAAAAAGGAAACAAGAAGGAGAATTTGTGTACATAACTATCCATCCAAGATAAAACATGAAGTTGAATCAATACATGATTAAGAAAAATTACTCTAGAAAAAATAAACCAAATATGAGCAATAGTAAAAAAACAATAAAGAGTAGTCTTGATTTGTACAACACCTAAATATATACAAGCAAAAAATACAAAATAAGAAATACACAATCTAACCAAAACTGACATAGTAAGGAAGAACAATAACCAACTAAAAGAACCAAGAAGGAATAGTTAATTTTGCAAAAGAGGCCTTAGTCCCTAGGAAATACAAATCTTGACATTTCTAGTTTGCTGAGCCACTTGATGTTTCATATGTTGAATTTGGAAAATCCATTTTCTGATTTTTCTTAGCATCTCCATCTAGTTGTGAGAATAAAGAATCAATAAAATGAAACACATCAGAGTAAAGCCTTAAAATTACAAATTCCTCATGATAATTATGATTATTCAAAATTGCTTTACACCTATTTCTCCATTCCTTGACATTATGATTCTCAAGAAACCTGATGGATCCTTTGGCTGTAGTGTCTTCCATAAGGCCAGCCACACAGATCTTTACCTCTAATCATCTTCTCATCACAATCCTAGTAGAAAAGTGGGGTCCTCAAAACCTTAGCCATATGAGCCTATCAAATTTGTGATGAGGATCACTTACCCCTTGAGTTAACCCATCTTCATCAGGTTTTCAAATTGAATGGGTACTCTAGTAAGAAAATTTCTAGAGCCTTCAACCATGCCAAGTCAAGTGTCTACCCCTTGGCCAAGCCTTATCCTTCTTTTGATCTCCCCTTGGATTCCCTTCGTTATATTGATGGGTTATCCCAAAAAATATCTAAAATCCTCCATAAAAAAGACCTTCGTTGTGCTTTCAATCCCATCTCCACTTTGAGAACTCACTTCCCTTCCCTTAAAGACTCTAAGGACCTCTTTCTAGATTCAAGAGTCTTTAAGGTTGTCTATTGCTGTGGTATTCCATATATAGGGGAAACGGGGCATTCCTTTAGCACAAGAATCAAAGAGCATTGTGCATACATCAGACATGAGCAGGTTCTCAAATCTGCCCTAGCTAAATACTCATCTTCTTCTAAACACCACATTTGTCTTGAAAATACTCAAATCTTATTCAAAGATGACAACTTCTTTAAAAGGAAGCTCAAAGAAGCCATTGAAATCAACAATCACCCCTCAAACCTTAATCATGATGAGGGGTGGAAGTTGAGCCAATCTTGGCAACCTTTTTTTATCTAACCTAAGATCTCACCATCTTCCCTTCTCCAGGTAGTTCTTTCCCCCCCTCTTCCATTCCTTTCCCTTCCTCCTACTTTGGCCACTTTTTCATTGCTCTAGTATCCATGGCTTGGGGTTGGCCTTGTCTTGTCTTCTTCTTTTTGTCTTGGTTTATTTTTGGGTCTTGCCCCCTTTTTATTTTTCTTGTTCTCTCCCTTGTTTTTGTTTTCACTCTCTTTCATTCTCTCTTTTTTTTTCGTAATTTTTTTTCATTCATGTCTTTGTTTATTTTATTCTTTGTTTTCTCTCCTATACATACATGCATACATACATACATATATATATATATACATATACATATACATATATATATATATATATATATATATATATATATATATATATATATATATATATATATATATATATATATATATATTCTTCTACATTTCTTATTTTTCTCTTTCATTTTTAGTTTTTTTTTTATTTATTTCTTTCTTTTTGTTTCAATTTCTTTTCTTTCATATATTTATTTTTTCTTTCTTTTATATGCTAATGTTGATTCCTCTCTATTTCATTCTTTTATTTTATTCTTCTAAATCTCAATTGTTTTCCTTTTTTTTTGTTTTTCTTTTACTTAGTTTCTTTTGAATTATTATTCTCTCTATTTTATTTGCCTCTTTATAATTTCCTCAATTTATTTCCTCTTTCTTATTTGTTTTATTCTCTTTCTTTACTTTCTTTGTTTCTTTCTTTTACTTAATTATTTCTCTCCTTTTGTTTTCATTTCTATTTAATTCTTTTAGTTCTCTCATTTATTTTTTTCTTTCTTATACTTAATTCTTTCTTTTATTTTTTTCATTTATTCATTTTTTTCTATTCTTATATTTATTTAATTCTTGCTCTCTTACTTGGTTCATTTCTATTTAATTCTTTTATTTATATTTTTCTCTCTTATTTTATTCATCTCTATTTTATTCTTTTAATTCTTATATTTTTTTCATCTCTCTTATTTGGTTTCTTTTTATTTTTTCATTATAAATTTTCTTTTCAATCCTTAATCTTTCCTTATTATATTCTTCTCTTTAACTTTTCTTGTATTTTATTCTTCCTTTTTTTGTTTTTTATCTCTTTCTTGTCTTTATTTTTAATCTATTGTGTACTCCTTCTTGTGCTCTATCTTTTTCTTTTGTTAGGTTCTCTAATTTATTCTTGTTTTCCTTTCCTATTGGTTTCTCTTTAACTTTTTTTCTCTCATTTTAAAATTGTCTTGTCTTTGTGTGCAACCTTCTCTCCCCTTTTTCTAATCTTTTAAAGGTGTTCTAGGTCTGTAACTATCTATTTTTCTCCTCATGCTCTCTATTCTCATCCTGATAATGGATCATGGAGTGTGATCCAAAATGTTGATGTAAAAAATTGCACACAATCAAATCTAGAAGTCTTTTGAACAATACAATATGGATTGTGGAAATTTGATATCATTAATAAAATAACATGTTGAAATCCATTAGAAATATTATTATTATGAATCTCAACTGCAAGTAATGCCTCTTTCCAACTTAATTTAAGTAATTAAACATAGAGTTCCATTATTTTTTAACAAACAAACATCCCCAATAAATGTGTCTCATATCTTCATGTCTCTAGCAAAATGAACAATTAATAGGTTGGGCCATATTACACTTCAACCTGCTCCTAATGAGCAATTTACAATGTAGTATCATCCAAACCATGAATTGAGCATTTGAATTGAGTTTCAATTTCCAAATTCAAATAGTTAGTTTTTCCTAAAATTTTTCACTAAATATGTTATTCCATTTGATGTTTAGGTGACGTTTCATGGGAATATTTAGAAGCAACAATAAATATATATTTTTAAAGGAATAAAAAGGAAAGTATAAGACGAAAACCATAACCAATCTTTGAAAAAATTACATTGGGTAGGGGTACATCACTTCATAGATAATTCCAACAACAATAATTTTTTTTTATAAAAATCACAAACACTTTGAATTTTCCACTCAAATTAAATTGGTATTTAATGGTGTGCCATGGTAACCAACTCAAAGTAATAAAATCCCAAAGGTCTCTAACAATGCAAATTTTCCTATTCAAATAGATAATAAGATTATTATAGAAAACTTAAAACAAGGTGATATCCATGATTCAAAATATGTGACAACAAAGAAGAAAACACTCTAAACCAAAATTTCACCAAACTCAGATTACAAGAGACTCCATAAAATGATTAATTCAAAAATTGACAATTACTTGTGTCAATTCAGATCTATTCACGGTTGCACACAATAACAACTTCATATTTGAGAAAAAACAATTATCTTTATTTCAATTTCATGGAAATTACATTACATTCATCAGGCATCACCCTTGCTTCCCAATTCTAGCCAAACTCCAAGTTACCACCACATTTCTCTATTACATGACAATTATCAGGCCACCTCCATTATGTTTTTTCCCTCTAAACAAATCTACCTCCCACATATCAATTAGATTCAACCTTCAATCCATCAAGTGCCCAGTACCATCCTTTGCACACACTTATAAATCCCTAGCAGTGCAGTC
Source organism: Sequoia sempervirens (assembly GCA_007258455.2). Lineage (NCBI taxonomy): Eukaryota > Viridiplantae > Streptophyta > Pinopsida > Cupressales > Cupressaceae > Sequoia > Sequoia sempervirens. The sequence continues at coordinate 568,888,221 of VDFB02271358.1, forward strand.
TTCATTTGACTTTTGAGTTTCCATTCACATCATTGGCACTACCCTTCTCTTATTCCATTCATTAAATCCAACTCCCATTTCATAGCAGCCTTTTATATCTCCAATATGTACCGAACTTCTTTACTCCACAAGTTTGAACACTATCATTGCCTCTCTTCCTTTACTCTTCATTTGTTCTTCACTCCCTTCCTTTGACCATTGCTCACTCTCATCATTCTTCTACCATGCATGAATTGTCTTCATCTCTTCTACATTACAATTGAAAGGATCTCCTTTACATTTACTTCACACAACAACATCTCTTCGATTTCCTCCTTTTCTCCTTCTTGGTGAGGGTGTTTTCTATTCTTTCTCATCATTTCCAATTCCCCCTTCCTTTTTCTTTCCTCCTCCAATGTTTTATTTGCCTCCAATGTGCTAGGAAGCTTCCAAACATCCTTCTTAACTATTGCTTTCTAATTGTTTTCCAATCCGTTTGTAACTATTTCCACTAATCAAACCAAGATTTAAACAAAAAACCAAAAACTGAACCAAAACAAACAAGAAAGATAAAATGGGTTTGATGCCCCTGCATCAAACTCACCCATTGAATAAGATTCATGAGCTCCTACTCATAAGCTTTACAATAGAATTCTCATATTTGGACCTCTTTTTTTGTTTCTTCCAATTGTTTCGCATCCCTTGTTGTTCCCCCTCCAAATTTTCTCTATGCTTGCATTTTCTCATTTTGAGTTTCTCCATATGTATTTGTTTACTTTCCACTTTCTTCTAATATATTTTCCTTTTGATTTCTTTGTCATCATCATATTGCCACAATGTTGTTTTGTCTTTACAGTAATTAATCGATATCATTCCAAAGGAAAATAAAACTTCATCCTTACAATTTGTAATGAAAGTTACCTCATAAGTCTTTACTTCTACAATATTATCTTTGAATAGTAGATCATTTGCATCTCCAACATCCTTCGGTTCTTTCATTGCAATCTCAATTGCACTTTCTTTCTCTGTTGTAATCTCTTCCACTAAGTCTCCACTATCACTGTCAATATGCTCTTTCAAACTGCACTTTTCCTTTAATTACACTTTCACCTTTGCAAACATAGCATTTTCTTCCTCTTCATTACAATTGTCATCTTTTTAAATGAGACCATGAACCAAATTTTCTCCCTTATTGAGCTCTGAACCACTTCGAGTATCATCTTTCCCCAAATCATCAAGACAACCAAAGTGTGAACTTTTTAAACTTTGAAAATTAATAGCTTTATTATTTTCTCCCCCTTGGTAATATTTTTCCATAATAGCTACAAAATGTCCATAGGCTTCATTATCAACATCCTTGTATGTAAGATCTTCTACATGACTTGGATCTTGTTCAGGATCTCTTTCCTTGACTTTCTTTGGATGTCCTGCAATCATCACAGGGTTAGGAAAATAATACTTTTCTAATGCATCCATTTGACTTGATATATTTTGCAATTCCTCAAATATTTTCCTCTTCTCCACCCCATCCCAATATCTATCCCAAGATGGTATTACAATAGGTCTTCTAACTATAATCTTCATCCTCTTCACTACTACAATACTTTTCCAACTTGCACTATGCCACCAATATTTTGTGCCTCCTTCTCTACCCTTTATAGTTAGAGGTCTCCTCTCTCCTACAAAAAATTCTCCTAGGGTTTACTTGAGCCAAAATTGCTTTACTCCTTCCCACACCCACCAGTCCTAGCATAGGTTGCCTCACTATCCACACTCTACCCATGTACTCAGAAACATTGGCTCTAATACCACTTGATGACGAAGAATAAAACACTCTCAACCAAAATCTCACTAAACTCATATTGCAAAAATCTCGAGGAAAAGTATTACAAAATCCCCCAAGTGCCAAAGAATGATGAGGGTCCATCCACACCATACATCGACCCCGCCACTCTCACGTCGAATTCAATGACAAAGACACCCGCCATCCCCACCATCTCTGATATCAAGCTTATCATCCAAGAGGATAGTTGTGGAAGCTACAAACTCCCTAACAATGCTTTTGTGATAGGGGAGTTACCATAATCTCATAGATCACGGGGACGTCCACAAGAAAATCCAGCTTCCACATCACAAACCTATCCTAAAAACTATCCCAAATTCAGAGATGGGGAGACCTTGGCCACGAGGTTATTGAAGCAGATCCTTCTCACATGTTGTATCAAGATGAAAGACTGGTAGCTAATTTACCAATGGATGAAACAAGCAAGGGCTTACAAATGATGCTTGCAATGGGCTATGATAGAAATCAAAGACTGGGACAAAATGACAATGGGATCATAATACCTATCATGCCAGAGACGTGACCCATAACAAATCTTGGTCTTGGATGTACCCCTATGAGAATAACCATATGTGGCTGAAGTCCTCCGGTTAGAACGGTTAATATTTCTCCTCAACCAATACTAGTACAAGTACACTCACCAATAGTCATAGGTAGAGACACACATAATTTTATAACTAAGACCTATATTAGTAGTGATGATGAAGATACCATGATCAATCTACCTGGGTTATTTGAGGACACCACCCTATGTATGATTAGCACCCTCTCCTTTGAAACAAACCATCCAAATCATGAGATCCGTTTAGTGTACCCCCAACTGATCGACTATGACCAACAAGGACCACAAGTTCTTGATACATTTGAAAATGATGAGGCACTCTCAGAATTCATGGGATTGAGGGATAACATTCTAGATGGAGATCACAAGGTAAGGTTTATAATGGAGTTAGACACACATGCCTATTACGAGGAAATGATTGAATCCTTAAGTTACAAAAGTGAGAAACTAAGAATCATATCCAAGTCCTTGAGTGAAAGCCACACTATGGCACTCTATGAAAAGAAAATAGTAAAAAGAAAGGACGTATCCAACAGTGAAAACCTCTATGAGGTGCTCGAGGATGAAGGATTCAATCTTCCACTAAGAGCTATTCATCAGGAGAAGTTAGCAGTCTTGGCTGAAAAATGCAATCTTTTCAACCTAGGAACAAATGAGGCCCCGCATATCACATTTTATGCGAGATCATTATTATCAGAAGAGCAAGAAATCCTAGCATCATTCCTAAGGGATATACAAATAAACTTCACATGGAGTTATGCTGACATGCTAGGGCTTGATCTAGAGACTATGGTTCATCATTTAGCAGTATATCCAGAAGTAAATCCGGTCAAACAAAAGCTTCAGAAATTGCATCCTCAAATCGCTCTGTTAGTCAAAATGGAGCTCAAAAAGTTGTTAGATGCAGGATTTATCCGACCAATCGATTACCCAGAATGGGTATCATATTTGGTACCTATTTCAAAACCTAACGGAGCCATTAGAATCTGCACGGACTTCAAAGATTTGAACAAGGCATGTCCCAAGGATGATTTCCCGCTTCCCAACATTGACATGATAGTAGACATGATAGCAGGACATGAGATGCTATCACTAATGGACAGATTTTTAGGATACAACCAGATCATGATAGCAAAAGAACATCAACATAAGACAACTTTCACTTGTCCATGGGGGACCTACTACTGTAACATGATGCCATTTGGCCCAAAGAATGCAGGAGCAACCTATCAAAGGGCCATGACATTGATATTCCATGACATGATTCATAAAACAGTCGGGGACTATGTTGACGACATCCTAGCAAAATCTAGAAAGAGACAAAATCATATAGCAACCCTAAGCACTATCTTTGACAGACTGGAGGAATACAAAGTTAGAATAAATCCCAAGAAGTGCGTCTTCACATTACAATGAGGTAAATTGCTAGGATACATAGTCTCCACGAGGGGTATTGAGGTAGATCTAGAAAAAGTGAAAGCAATCCTCGAGATGGAAGCGCCAAAGACATTAAAGCAATTAAGAGGCCTCCAAGGCCGACTTCAATCCATCCCATAGATCATAGCACAACTAGAAGACAAGAAGAACCCATACTCTCACCTACTTCACAAGGGAGTGGCGTACAAATGGGATACAAAGTGCGAGGAAGCATTTAACAAAATTAAGGAATATCTACTGACACCACCAGTTTTAATGCCACCCATCCCAAGAAAGCCATTGATCCTATATGTGTCAGCAATAGCAGCAGCCTTGGAGCTCTCCTAGCTCAACATGATGAAAACAGAATGGAGAGGCCATCTACTATATCAGTAGGACAATGGTCGGTCATGAGCTAAAATAATCATTCATCAAAAAATCTTTCCTCGCAGTAGTGTTTCCATCCCAAAAATTCATACATTACATGTTGGCACACAAGATAAAACTCAATGCAAAAATTGATCCCATCAAGTATCTCCTATCAAAGGAAATGCTCATAGGAAGAATGGAAAAATGGGTAATGATATTATCAGAGTATGACATCGAGTATGTCGAGTGGAAAGCCATTAAGGGACAAGTTATTGTAGATCAATTAGAAGAAGCACCCATTTATTCTGAGAACCCTCTTGTCTTAGAATGCCCAGATGAATCCATTTTTAACCTCAACATAACTGACCATTGGAAATTATACTTCGATGGTTCATACACACAACATGGATCAGGATTTGGTATCTTCATCACCCCACAAGAGGATTGCACACCAAAGTCATACAAATAGGCATTTCCTTGCACCAACAACATAGCAGAATATGAGGCTTTGACTATAGGCCTGAAGATAGCAATGCAATTGAACATCATGGCTCTCAAAGTCTATGGAGACTCTCAGTTGATTATAAATCAAGTCAATAGTGAATATCAAACTAAGGATGATAAGCTCACTCCATACAAGAAATTGGTGGAAACTCTAAAGGAATCCTTCATTGACATAACATTTGAGCATATTCCAAGAACCAACAACAGAGCTAGAATTGGGTCCCTATTAGACATCCCTCATAACGTGTCAAAATATGTATTTCTAATTGAGTAGCTTCTCGTTCTCACATTCAAGTACCAGAATTGGAATATGTGTGTGAAATCATTTGTCCTGGTGATCCATGGTACCATGACATCTACACATATCTTCGCATAGGAGTCATACCCGCTAACCTCCCATCAAACCTAAAATGAACCTTTGTCAAAAAGGCATCCATATTTGTCATCCTAGGTGATACCTTATACCGTAGAAGCAGAGAAGGTACCTTACTACACTACCTAAATGCTGGGGATGCATTAACTGCTCTAACCAAGGTTCATAATGGTATCTGTGGCTCACACTCAAGTGGAATGACCATAGCCAAGAAACTGCTAACGATGGGTTTATTATTGGCCCACAATGGAAAGAGAAGCAGATGATCATGCTAAAAGATGTTTACAATGTCAGCAGCATGGGGACCTCATCCATGCTCTAGCTCAAGAGCTTCACCCGATCGTCACACCATGGCCCTTTTCATAGTGGGGACTCGATCTCATTGGAAAAATCATGCCCACCTCATCCAATGGCCATAAGTTCATCATAACTACAAATGAGTACTTTACAAAGTGGGTAGAGGCCATGCCCATGACATATATCACTAGGAAGCAGATCTCAAAATTCATCCTGAACTATCTCATATGTTGTTACAGTGTCCCATAAGCCATTATCTGAGATAATGGGACACCATTCAAGAACCAGGAGGTTCATGACTTGTGTGAGAAATTCAAAATCTAGCATCGCTTCTCCACCCTGTACTATCCCCAAGGCAATGGCCAAGCAGAAGGTACGAACAAAACCATCCACAAAATCCTTAAGAAAATAGTCAATGATGTAGGTTGTGACTGACACTTGCAGCTTAATCCTTCCCTTTGGGCTTATCAGACTAGCATCTGCACACCCACCGATGCCACCCCCTTCTCCCTACTCTATGGGTTAGAGGTTGTACTCCCCATTGAGATCAAGCTCCCATCCCTCAGAATATCATTGCAAAACCTCATCACTAATGAGGACTACCAGGTGTCAAGATTAAATGAGCTAGAGTTACTGGACGAGAGATGAATAGATGCTCTAAATCACTTGCAAGTCTATTAGAATAGACTTAAATGGAGCTACAACAAAAAAAAAATTAGAAGCAGGACTTTCCAAGTTAGAGAACTGGTCTTAAAAGAAAATCAGAAGAATGTCCCAAATCCCAGCAGGAAAGATAAGTTTGAACCTAATTGGTTAGGACCTTTTGTCATCACAACAATTTATAAATTAGAGGCATATTAGCTATCAACACCCAAAGGGGAAACTTTGTAGGAGCCAATGAATAGCTCCCATCTCAAAAAAATTTATGCCCAATTATTTCAAGGTATAGAACCAAAAATCCAAAAAATCAGAAAAAGTCTTGAAAAAATGGTTACTTATGCGAAAACATGGAAAATAGGCATCTTGGTGACAACAAAAAAAATTAAAAATAAAAAAAGAAAAAAATGCAAAAAAAATTAGAAAAAGGATCATAATAGTAAAGATAAAAAATCATCCTCTAGTGAAAACCACTTCGGTGGCACTTTGGGCAAGTACCTTGGTGAAAACCTGGCAAATAGGTGCCTTTCATAAATAAGCACTTTCCATCCACCTGGATCTTTGTGGCTTGTTTGACATCACCCTCCATTTCGCTTCCATCATCCATCGCATTCAGGTCTCCATCCATCACTTATCCACACGCATCTACACCATAGCTTGGTCTTTTTTTTGTATCATGATCCCTCCGAGTACTACTCGGCCCATCCTCAAGGTTAGTTTGTCCTGCCTTTATCAGAGTAATCTATTGTATCATGCTGGGGCATGTTCTCATCAGATCAGATTCATGTATATTCTTAAAGTCCTCAAAATTAGAAAATCCAAAAACATCAAAACATATCAAAACTCAAAAATAGAGTGATCTTGTCTAACTACATTGTCTCTGAGCTTGAACATAGGAAAGGTTGATCTTTGATCATCCCTTGAGACATTTAGGTCAGTCCTATAGGAGTTCGTCATAATAAGCTAACACTTCATCATGTATATCATCATCATCTGTAAATCGATCAAGTCATCAGTCGAACTATGTGGTCTCTGCGTGTATAACGTAGGCAAGGCTCATCTGTTGATCAGCCCTCGAGACCCCTAGGATAGGTCTTTAGGTTAGTCTCTTGGTTAAAATCTTAGAAAATCCCAAAACATTTGAAAAATTGAAAATTAAAACATTTGAAAATCTCAAAAAAATACCAAAAATAGCCTTAAAACATTGCAAAACTCCAAAAACATCCAAATATTTGAAAAAAATCCATCTATCTCATCTCGCTTGCACTTGCAATAAACAACATCAATAATAAATTGATCGTCATCCCCAACTTTTGGTGAAACAGTCAAAAACAAGTCTAGCAGGTTTAAAAGTGAAAACTCAAATATGTCAAGTCTAAAGTCTAAGTCAGTGCGTAAGCAAGTTGGTTATCTCTTTATATCGGTAACACATCATCTGAATTGGTCCCATATCAATCATCCCTCAGAACACTTTGGGTAAACGAAATGATGTGCCACTATCCACTAACATGTCCTAGGATGAATCCTTCCTACAATGGGCATTATCTTTTGGCTATAAGTTTTGGTTATCATCCTTAGAAAACACATCCTATTTCTGTTAGCAGTATTGAAGAGCATCAGTTTGTTTGTTTACTTGGTCTTTATCTTTTGACTTATCTTATTTGCGCTCATTCCAAGGACATCTCGATGATATCCCAAAATAGAGGATTTAGAGAAATAGGAATGGGGCAAAGATCATTATCTTTTGTTTGTTGTGCTTGTTGGACGTTCTTGTAATATAACCTCGGCGAATACTTGCTTTGCTAGGTATGTATGGAAGAGGTCTAGGGCAACTTGTTGACTATTACAGGGATAGGTTTACCTTTCTATGTTTTGGTCTGAAGTGTTTAAAACTTTTGAAATACATCCTAGCAAGGTTTCCATATGTCAGGTGTGAACAAGAATACTCCTATCTGATTGTCGAGTCAAAGTCCATCACACTAAGTACCATGCCATCCTATTTTTCTATACCTTGATGCATCATGCCACGTGTGTTATCAAACATAAGAAAAATTGGCCCTTTGAAAATCCCAATTCCTCAGTGAGTAATCATCATCATAATTATCATTTGCATTTGCATCATCTTGGGTCTTGTTGAAACAATTTTGTCTCTTCTTACTAACTGCACTAACAAGGTACTATAAAGTTGATCATCATCACCATCATCGTCATCAATCCTGCATCCACAGATCATTAGCATATTGCATAAGCATATCATATATGAAACATACTCACTGCATTTTGTTTTCATCATATAAATAGGTTATCATAAACATTCTTCATAAATAGGTGCATCCATGTCATTGAATTTCACTCATTACATTGCATCTCAAAGACATTATATCAGTTATTGCATAAACATTCATTTGCATTTCACAACCATTTCATATTACCATATAAATCATCACATAGCATCTACAAAAGCATTTCCATAATCATTTTTGCATAATTATAAACAATAGGTATATAAGCATTTAATTCATTAGGCATACATACTTGCATAACATCGTGGCATCATATCACCACTTTTACTTTCACATCTCATTACACATCAACATATCACTTTGCATTAACATATCATTGCATCACATACATCATCATTTAGGATAATAACATTTGTTATTCTAAGCATCTCAATTTTATTATGCATTAACACCATTTCATTAGCATCATATCACGACCATCGCATTCATATTACATCCATCCATAAGTCATCTCATATATAAGCATATTCCACACATCATTGCATATAACATAAATCGTACCATTTTACATATTAAAACCCATATCACATATTGCATTGGCATAAAATAAACCATAATATAGTTAGCATCATTGCACATCATATCATAGGTGAGCATAATATAGATCTGTTAGTCATTGCATAAACATCATTAGAAATAAATGCATCCATAACATATAGAAGAAGAATCATACATGCATAAATAAAAAGTACGCAGTACATTGCATCAAAATCGGCTCATATATATCATATCATTATATCACTGTCATAGTACAAAGAATAAATCAGATCATTGTACATATATGTCAATCGGTACAAAATTCCCATTGGGCTATCAAAAACAAGCCCATAAGGTACAAAAAGTGTAATATCTAGATCAGGCCTGATCTCTATGAATGCTTCCCTCGCCCTTGTCACCATGACTCTCTGGTGGTCTTTGGCTGGCCCGCTCTAAGTACTTGGGGACCCAATTTTCTCTAGGTACGGTGTCATGGTAAGCCCGACAACAGTACTCTATCTCTTAGATAACATCCCCATAAGATTGTACTAGCACTGTACCTTGGGAGAAGGAGGCTGTCATACTCTCGATTTGCTACCTGCGGCCTGGCTCGGTGGCTACCTATAGCTCTGTAGCCTGTCTCTACTGCACAACCTGATCCCTCTCTACTCTAAGCTGCTCTCTCTTAGCCCTCGCTTGGTCTCTCTCCGCTGTCAGTGCCTGAACCTAGGCCTGCAGCTATGTAATCAGTGCATCCTGACCATCTACCTATCCCTGTGGTTGTACCCATTGCTATACATGGACCTGATCCTCACCCTCTACTCATGGTGGTGGGACTGGCGACTCTTATTGCTGATCCTGCATATGGACATCTCCATGACTTGGTGAGACTGGGGGCACCAATGGTGGATCCTATCGAATCGCGACCCTTGGTCCTCACCCTCACCCTCTACCTCTAACCCTGTGCACCTCTCGATACTCCCCTAGATTGGTCAACTGAAGGGAAGGTCTGAACCAGTCTCTATAGCCCTGTGTGGTCCTTGGATCTGCCAAGCCTTGATCATAAGCCCACAGTTGGGATACCAACTACCAAAAGTTTTCAACTACCTCGGAGGTAGGAATACTAGGCCACCATGACACCTGTGTCATGCTGCGTGCAAAGATGGCTATGTAGCCATCATCAGGCTAATTCTGTAACTCTCTGAACTGACGTTGTACACATTCGGGTAGGTACCTCTCAATCATCGTGTGCTCCCACCCCTGCATATATCAATCCTAGTGGCAGTAAAAGAGCTGAGTGGCATCATTAGCCCATCCAAGCCGACCAAGGTGTGGAAGCCAAGTAAAGACAAGCATCTCATCTAGGACCCGCCTCCAGTAGGGGATCCCATTCTCACCAATGTGTGTGAAGGAAACACCTCCTCTGTATAGTGCCACAAAGGCATCCTCTATCCCCATCAGAACTGGAACGATCCATGGACGTAGCACAGAAATGTGCTCCCATGCCCAAACATGAAGAAGTGTCACTCTAGCCCCTAACACTCTGCCATCCACATATATGTACTCATGCAAGTCTCTATAAAGTGAAGCCAGAAGGACAGGTCCCCATGCAAAGTGAACTGGCCTATCTTAGACCATCCTCTCCTAGCAATAACCCCAGCTGAGACTGAAGTATTTCCCTCATCTGTTTGGGGAGACCAAACCTAAAATGATCACTGTAATCACCCAGCAGAAGGGAGGTACAATGATCCTGTATCGCTCAAGCTCAATCTGTCCCTCGCAATAGATAATGTCTCATGTGGCAAGGACTCTGATGCAGGACTTGCATCCCTCCTCCATATCATAGATCACCCATCGGCCATGAATAGGCAACCATAGAATGCGCCAAACATCCTCCTAGGTGATGGTCGCCTTGCTAGTGGGAAGATGACACGATGATGTCTCACTGTGCCACCTCTCGGCCAATGCTGACAACATCCCTAGGTGGGTGCACACATGTGCCACGTACGCAATATGCCATAATCTTGTAGTTCTCATTTGGTCCTAGTCCCTATTGCTCAAGTCCCGTAGGATGCTCCCCAAATCTCACAAGTGGTGCTTCCGAGAGTAGAGTTCCCTGGGCCTATCCTGCATCAAGGAAAGTCACCGTGTTAAATTTTTTGAAAAATTCTTGGTCAAACGCTCTAAGAAGGTTCCTAGCGGTGCAGTTTGTGAAGGCTTTGCAGTTTAATTTTACTCAAACTCTAACGCTTGAGCCCAAAAATAGAAAAAATGCACCGTTGCGGTGCACTTTATACTCTAGTGTCATAGTTTGCATGAAAAGGGCGCCGCCGTAGTGCACTTTTCCCAAACTGGCCCACCGAGCCCGAGCCTAGCACCAGAGTTTCTAAACTCCTAACTGCATCACTGCGACACTAAATAGCACCTCTGTAGTGCAAAATGGCCTGGCGCAGTGCAGTTTAAATGTCGAGCGACACTATATAGCATCACTGGAGGTGAGATCACCTTTTAAAGTAGTAATTAATGCATTAAATGAAAAGACGAAGCTTCAGTAAGGGTCACATACCGGTGCCCCGATGCTAGATGATCGCTGGTATGTCCTAACTTAGTCTGAAATGTGTAGGGGAAGCTTTCATTATGCTATATCACTAGAGAGTCAGAGCTTGAATCTCAAGTTTTCTAGCGGAGGTGTGTGAAAATGACTTGAAAGTGACCTCTCGAGCCCCTTTTAACCCTAAAAAGTAGGGTTTTTTAACCCTAAATAGTTGTTCTGCTAGGGTTTTCGACACCCGAACCTATTTTTGTCTATTTGAGGCTTGTTTTTCATCGTTTTATTGTGTTTAGACATGTTTTTAGCCTCCCGGATCCCTTTAAGACTTGTCGGGTACTTTGCAATCTTTTTTCGCGAGATCACCCAAAAAATTAAATTTTTCATCTAATCTCTCGAGGGGGAATTATAATGGCATGTTTTCTCTTGCCATGCAGCAATGGGGAAAGGTTTAAAATATCAAAAAAATTTGGCTTTGATCCAGATTAGTTATTCTTTGAACCAACGCAACAAGTGCATTGCTTCAAAGAGGGGCAAAATATAGACACGTAAAATATACCGATTGACATTGTGCATCTGATCCTGACTTACTAACATCGTTTCTTCCTTAATCATTCGTCGGTCTAACCATTTAATCAAATTCCCCTATCTGATTAAATTTATCAATTATTCATTTGTTAATTGAATAAATCATTTTATCTGATCAAGTCATTCCTTCTATTAATTAAATCAATTCATCTGATCTAATTATCCTATTTAATTAAATAATCAATTTATTTGATTAAATTTCTAAAGTCTGTCCATTAAATTAAATAAATTAAAACCTTATTTGATTTAATCTAACACCATCTCTTTTAATTAAATAAATCAAAATCCTTATTTAATTAGCCTCTTATCATATTCCTCTCTTATTTGATTTAAATAAATCCATAAATCTAAGTCAAATAAGTCACATCATCAAATCTCCTGTTAAATTAATTAACCCTTGATTAATTTAACCTCATTCCATGTCACATCCTCTAGATAATGCAAGTTGCACATGAAAATAGATTTAATTCATTTAATTAAATCTCTATTTTCCTCACAAGGCATCTTTTGGAATATTCTCTCAATTTGAATTCAAAAATTCCAAGTCAACATGTACATCCAACAAGGCAATAACTTCATCTTACATGTCCTTTGCCTTGAGCCAAGTGGCATTTATTGCATTTTCCCTTCCCTCTTGCATGTCATTTCAACAAATTTGAAATTCAAATATTGCATTTATTGGCACAAACCCCAAATCTTGCACATCCATCATCCATTCATAGCTTGACAAGTGGCATCATATCATTGGATGAATGTTAGTCCCACATTGCTCAAATTTGGATATTCATCCATCTTGAATTTCTATAAATAAAGAGCTCATATCCTCATTTGATCGTCCACAATCCAAGCAATGTTACCATGCTCAAATATCTCTTGAAATCCATTCATGATCATTGAGTCATAGCTAGGTTTTGTAGATTTTTGGCTTGGAGTTCTCATCTTTCATCAAAGTGGATCAACATCATCTTCAAAATTCAAAGCTTGCATCTTAGGAATTGGGAAAGGGCCAATTTTCACATCAAATTGGCACCAATTCCCCCATGGGATCATGAGTTTGCACATCTAATTAGGATTTAATCTTTGTTTTATCATTTTCATTGTGTTCTTTATTATTTTTATTCCTAGTTTGAGGATGTAAATGGATTTCATGGGGAATCCTTGTTTTAACTTGCAATTCCTTGTTTAACTTGTTTACTCATGTTTTTTTGCAGGTACTAGGAGAAGGGTTCACACATTTGGTGCTAGAAGGAGGGATTGATATTGTTATTTCTAACATTTTCTTGAAATTTCCGTGTTTTCTTCACACATAGGAAATTCCAACGCGCGCTCGTCAGTTTCGCTGTTTTTGGCACCATGAGCCTGTCAACGTCATTGTTTTGGCACTGCAGGCTCATCTGTGTCGCTATATGGCAATGCTTGAAACATAAACTGCACTTGTGGACTCATCTTGCCAAGATTTTTGAATTTTAAACTCCGCCACTGGACTCGCCGACCTGTAGAAAATTTCAAAAATATTAAACTATGACGCTGGACACAAACTACGACGCTGGGCAAAAATTGTGATGCAATTGAGCTCTTTGTCCTAACACAAAGCACTGCTGACTGGTAAGCGGTGCTATGAGGGCACCACTGGGAAAACAAAATATGATGCCTTCACGAGTTGTGACACTGGGAGACAGTAAAAGGGAAATTTTGATTTTAGCACATGCTTCATGTTTATGATTAATTTATCTTCTGTTACTTGCCTTTTAATTTTTGTATTTTTCTAGAATCTGATTTGTTTTTCTTCTTTGTAGGTTGGAAATTGAAATTGAAGAAAGAAGGAGCATGAGGGCTATGTCTTACGAAATCAAATTGTTTTTAAACACTTTAGTGTTTATTTAACACTATTTTGAGGATTTGTTATCTTTTCATTCTTAGGACACTAATTTTTGTTTGGGTTTAAAAAGAACCTTTCCATTTCTTGCAAAAAGGCTAAAATGAACTTTAGGATCACAACTTACTAGATTTCATTTATTGGATTAACAAATTGAACAAATGTCTTTCACTTATGATTTGGTGCTCTAAAACGAACTCACATTTTGCTTTGTTGATCTAAAAAGAACAAGTGTAGCTTTTTTTTTTCATGAGGACTTACTTAGAGTAAAGGCATTGGAAAAGGACGTATGCACTTCTCTCGCACTTTATAGCGATCTTGAGAATCAAAAGGCCTTTTTCATGACTTTGGGTTAAGACAAAGCAATCACCTCCACACTTCAATTTGGGCTTAAAGTTGAACAACATATTGTGCGAGTGTGAGTGGGGGAATTGTTGTGTATATTCTCTCTCTTTGTTGCCAACAAAGATTGATCAAGTTACGAATAGTGTTCTTCATTCGATTTTGTTTATCCTAGAGGGCCTGCCTTGGGGAAAAAGTACTCACCCAAGGGAACGACTCAATCGGTAACACTCTAAAGCCAAGAGTATTTCCAACTGGGATATAAATGTGGATATTGGACGAAACGCCAATATCACACGGCTGATTCCGACAAGATGGATTCGAAAGGGGACTCTTACTGTATGGGTCAATCTCCATGAATGGAAAGTCCTTACTAAAACCCATGTACTAGAATTTTCTAAAATCCTTTAATCTATTTGTTGGTGCAAGAACGGTCGTTCTCAAGCTACCCCACACTTTTATGGTCTTCTAGTAAAAATGGAAAACATGCCATGGGAGTTTCATGGGTGTTGATGCTTGGCTGCCCTATATAAGTGAGTGCCATGGAGGGGAGCCAGTGGGGTCAAGCATCTAACCATTCACTAGAGATAAGCATAGTTGGACTTGTCCAAGTGGGAATCCAACAAATATTGTCTTACACATCCATAGGATTGTACTTATTCTTAGGTTACAAAATGCATTGCTTGATTGAAAACATCTAAAAAAAAAACACTCAACATCATCCAAATTTCAAAACCTTTTGAAGACAAATGCAATTGACTCAATCCATATGTTATTGCTTTCCCTTAGGAGTCACATCCTTAGAGGTTTATAAACATTGGATTATATCTTGATTTGTCTCCTTAAGTAAACAATAGGAAAACCCTTGCCTTAAGTTCATTGAATTTCCACATAACATATCTTGTGGGGTTTGAAGAAATTAAGACATTGGACATATTAGTTTGAAAACCTAATTGAAGAAAGTGTTTTTGGTAAAATAAATTCATTAAGCAAAGCTAAGCAAAATGAACTTTCATATGTGTTGAAAACTCATAATCCCAAAGCTAAAATCATTGGTTGGAAATCTGAAAATGAATGTTCAAATGAAATCATTACTTGGTTACAAAGGTCATTAGGAAGAATTTGCATGCTCTTCAATACCTAGGTCTAGGAAAACAAGGTATACCTTTTAGGTTCATCATAGGATCAAAATATATCAGAATATTTTTCATCCATCCTTCAAAACATCAAAACAAACATCTCACAAACTACCTTTTGGAAAATCTTGAAATCATCCTTAAATATTAGGCTTTGTGGAAAAATCAAAATCATCAAAATCATTGAGACTAAAATCCTTGAAAACATTTATCAAAACACCTTTGGCTAGGTATGTGTATGATCTGGAGGATCTTCGTCAAAAAATGAAGTTTCTCTTTTATCTTCAGAATCGGTATCATCAACAAGAGGGTGAAATCTTGACTCGAATGCAACTCAAACAGAGTCAATCGGAATCCCGAAGCTCAAAATATGTAAGTCAAACCTATGGTCAACCATTAGAAGATAGGCCAGAAAAGGGAAAAAATCAAAGTTGTCAAAATCAGCCAAAGTCAACACCATTATGTAGTGCTCATCATCATGATTCTGGAGAAGTTCGTTTCACGAAAAACAGAGTTCGTATGACGAAGTTACAGATGGTAAAAATTTGGGTCAACCTGATGACGTCAATGCCCAGTCAGCACCATAGCCAATTAGCCCTTGACACTTGTCATCTCCTTAATCCTCCATTTGGCAAATATTTTGGAAAAAAATTATATAGAAATAAAAATAAAATAAATGAAAAAAAAAAGAATAAAATTAAACTCTTAAAAAAGTGGGATAAAACCCACCCATTAAGGGGGGGTGCGCACTTTATGTGGGAAGCCACCCACACATGGGGCATGACCCACATTATGTGGGAACATCACCCATGTTATGGGGGTGACCCACCTAAAGTGGGGGTGCCACCTAACATGGGGATTGACCACATTTTGTGGGGAGCCTTCCATAAAAGGTGGAATCCCCACATTTAAGGAGATTTTCAATATTTTTTTCATAAAACAATTAAATTTTCCACCCCAACAAAATAAATCAAGATTTATTTTGTAACAACAAATGCCTGGAAAGAATAAAATTAGGGGCTTGGAATTTTTAAAGGGGGATATTATTGTTAATTTATCTATGTAAAGGAGATTATTAAGATTTTATGTAAAAATGGAGAGATAAGGTGGATTTTGTAAATCATTTGGTTGTTAACCAAATTGAGTAAATTTTTTGTATAAAAAGGGGAGATTAGAGGCTTAGAGGGGCAATTGAGAATTCATCAAGTGTTGGAGACTTAGAGCATTTTGGGAGATAATTTTTTGTTCATGTACATCGGGAGAATGCTGGAATTCCATCGTGCTTGAAGGGAAGAGCTTGCCAACTATTGTAATGCCGAATTTTTGAAGATATCAATCAGATTGGTCTACTCTTTGGAGAGGGACCTAGAGACGTAGTCGTTTTTACGACGAGCTCCATTATCAAGCTGTTTGCATTTTCTCTTTCTTGTCTCCTTCTAAATTCTATTTTTTCTCAATTCCATTAGTTTAATTATGTTATGGTGTTGATTTCATTTTAGTAATTTGGAGATTGGAATTGGAATTGTTATGCATTCTTTAAGCAATTGTCTTAGATCCTAAATCGGATCAAATTGGTATCAAAGTTGTGTTTTGACTAAGTATTGCAGATTCAAATGCTTACATGCTCATAGCTTCAACAAGGCAAAGGAAAGCTTGAAGAGTTTAATCCAGAGATTGGAAGACGCAGAGCTCATTCACGAACACAGATGGCAGATCTAAATGATGGACAAAGTTCTAAGTTTGGTGAGAAGGAATTTCAGAAGGATTTTCTCGACATGAAGGCCATGGTTGAATTCTTATTCTAGGAGAGGCAAGAAAAGATGCAAAGACATGAAGCTCATGCATGCAAAGGAAATAAATTAGGAGATGATCCTGAGCCTCCGAAGACACCTCCCTCTTCTCCTTCTTCTCCCTCTTCTCCCTCTTCTCCTTCTTCTCCTTCTTCTACTCATTCTATGACTTTTAATCCTTTTAAGGGTGCACATCAGCCTAAAATTAAGTTGGATGTAAAATTTGACTTACCAAAATACTGTGGTGAATTAAATGCCAAAAAACTAGATGATTGGATTCAGCAGGTTGAAGTCTCTTGTAGAGTCCAAAACCTCATAGATGATGCTGATAGGATCCAACTTGCTACTCTTCGGTTAGGAGGTATAATTCTAACTTGGTGGGAGAGTAGGACTAGAGTAGAAATCTGCCAACATGGTAAAGTCAACTTGTCCTGGACAGAATTTGTAAGTGCTCTTAAAAAGCAATTCTATCCCTTAGGCTACATGCAACAGCTAATGATGAATTGGTAGATGTTTAGGCAAGGGAAAGGTCAGTCCATTCAGGAGTACACTCATGAATTTCATAAAAGGGCTATTGAATTAGATGTTCCATTGTACACCCATGATACTTTGTTGAAGTATATAGGAGGTCTTCATTCCTACCTTAGACATTCAATTTTGGTTTTGAATGCCAATAACCTTGATAAAGTTTGTGTCCAAGCTACCCACTTAGATTCTAGAGGTAAGGGATCATTCAATGATAAGTTTGATAAAAATCCATCTAAGTCTGATGGAAAGTCTAAGGGTAAAGATAAATAAAAAGATAAAGGCAAAGGAAAGAAGACAACTACGGTGAACAAAGAGGGTGAAAAACCCACATGCTTGCATTGCAAGAAAGAGGGGCATGATGAATCGAAGTGTTGGAAATTGCATCTGGAAGCAAGGCCAAAAAGATTTGGAGGCAATAAAGGTAAACAAAAGACTACTACTGCTATCATTCAATAGGATCTTGGATCTGATTCCGAAGATGAGACAAAGATCGTTGTTGTCGGGATCCAAGGTAAAGGGAAAAGTATAATTCTCTCTTCTGATGCAAGTATTTCTAATGCAAGTAAAGTATCCACTCCTAAAGTTGATAAACAATAGAATGAACTATTCCACATTCATGTGGTAACTAAACACACAAAGATTGATACACTAATTGATTCGGGCTCTCAAGTCAACTTGATTTCTGAAGAGGTTGTTAAGAAATTGAATCTAACTACTACTCCTCATCCTAAGCCCTATCCACTTGGATGGGTATGTAATGATGCATAGTTGCAAGTGACAAAAGAGTGCAAATTGCATTTTGCCATCACTGCTAATTTCATTGATGAAGTAGAAGTAGATGTACCTCTGGATATTTGTGGGCTTGTATTAGGGAGTCCTTATCTATTTGATAGATAGGCAATCTTTTTTAGGGGGAGAACAAGTATCATCTTTTTAAAGATGGGGTAGAATACATTGTATGTGCACACAAGGTCAAGACTTATCTCACACTAGTTAATGTTGGTCAAATGAAAAGGTTAGTCAACTCTAGTAAGAAATTTGTGTTAATGCTTGTAAAAGCCAAAGAAGAAGATAACTCTGAGGCATTTATGGGGTGTGACCCAAAACACAAGGTTGAAATGGTCAAAATTGTTTCTGCTTATGATGACTTGTTTTAGGAACCAAAGGGGTTGCCACCCAAGAGGGAAATACAACATGAAATTCAATTGAGGTAGGATGTGCCATTGCCTAATATCAACTTATACCATTTGTCCATTATGCAAAATGTGGAAATCAAGAAACAGGTTCAGGAGTTAGTGGAGAAAGGAATTATTTTTCCTAGTACATCTCCTTGTGGTTCTCCAATTGTGTTGGTTCCAAAGAAAGATGGATCTTGGAGAATGTACATTGACTACCACGCCCTGAACAAGATAATGGTTAAAAATAGGTACCCTCTTCCAAGAATTGATGATTTACTTGATCAGTTGAAACATGCAGTTTATTTCACTAAATTAGATTTGTGAAGTGGTTATCATCAGATTAGAATTGTCCAAGATGACATTTGGAAAATTGCTTTCAAGACAAAACAAGGACTTTATGAATGGTTGGTTATGCCCTTCAGGCTTTGTAATGCACCTGCAATGTTCATGCAAGTCATGAACAATGTCTTTCATCCTTTCATTGATGATTTTGTCATTTTCTATCTAGATGATATTCTTATATTTAGCAAGCCTTGGGATGATCATCTAAGTCATGTAAAGAAATTTTTTGATGTTTTAAGAAAAGAAAAACTTTATGTAAAGATGTCTAATGTGAATTTTCAAATACATCTCTAGTGTACTTAGGCTATGTTGTAGGGAATGGTCAATTGAAAGTAGACCCTGTGAAGGTCGAAGCTATTGTAAACTGGCCTAAGCCAAGTACTATAACAGAAGTCAGAAGTTTCTTAGGTGTAGTCTAGTACTGGAGAAAGTTCATTGCAAACTTCTCCTACATTGCATCATCATTGCATGCATTGACAAGTACGAAGACAACTTTTCAGTGGGGAGGTCCACAACAAAAGGCCTTCAATAGTTTGAAGGAAAAGTTAAGCACTACACCAGTTCTGGCTTTACCAAATCTACACCAACCATTTAAGATTGAGACTGATGCAAGCGGGTTTGCCATGGGAGTTGTTCTTATGCAAGGAGGTAAACCAGTGTGCTACCACTCTGAAACCTTTTCAGGAGCAGTAAGTAAATATCCTACTTATGATAAAGAACTTTATGCATTAGTTCAGAGTGTTAAGAAATGGAAACATTACATAGTGGGGAAAGAAACTATAATCCACACTAATCACCAACCACTACAATACTTGCAATCACAGTCTAAACTATAGCAAAGTAGGCATTTTAGATGGATGGGATTTTTGCAACAATTTCACTTAGTAATTAAGTACAAGAAAGGTACTCATAGCAAAGTAGCAGATATGCTTTCTAGGCCTCATGTTATGAATAATTTTATCATCCTTAAAGGTAGTTCCATGGTGCATGAAAGCTTTCAGGAACAATATGCTAATGATGAAAACCTTAAGGATATTTATTCAGCTTTAATTGCAAGCAAACAGATAGGAGAGAAAGATTACTATGTGCAGGATAAACTTTTGTATCATTTGGGCAAGTTATGTGTTCCAAAAGATGAACAAGCACATGTAATCCATGAATCTCACACTTCTTTGATTGCAAGACATTTTGGGGTAAGTAAAATAGTTACTCAATTACAAAAATATTGTTATTGGCCTAAAATGCAAGAAAATATTGCCAAATACATTAAAGGTTGTATTATGTGTGCAACTAGTAAACCAAGTAACATAAAACTAGGGTTGTACACACCATTACCTATTCCATCTCATCCATGGGAAAGTGTGTCTATGGATTTTGTAGGGGGTTTACCTATGTCTAGGAAGGGTCATGAGTATCTTTATGTAGTAGTTGATCGGTTCAGCAAAATGTGTATCTTAATGCCATGTAAAAAGTAAGTCATTGTTGAACTGACAGCTCAAATGTACTTCCAATTTGTATGGGTTCATTTTGGGTTACCTACTTCTATTGTATCGGATCGAGATTCTCGATTGCTAGGGGAATTTTGGTCAGCTTTGTGGGGACTCATGGACACCAAACTAAAGAAGAGTACAACCTTCCATCCACAGACCAATGGACAGACAGAGGTGGTAAACAAGATAGTTGTGCATCTACTCAAAGGCTATTACAGCAAGCATCCCAAATTATGGGATGAGAGTCTTCACTATGTGCAGCATGCTTACAACCATTCAACACACTCTTCTACAAAGAGGTCTCCTTTTGAGACTTGTTTTGGTTATGTGCCAAAGACTATGATTGATTTTTCTTTTGGGAAATATGATGTTGAAGATGGATGCCATGATGTAGAAAAGGCTTTGAAGTTCATCCAAAAATTCCAAGCCATCCATTAGGTAGTGGAAGCACAGTTGGAAAAGAGTCAAGCCAAATACAAGGCTCAACATGATAAACATCACATTGATCATCATTTTCAAGTCGGTGATCATGTTTGGTTACATATCAGCAAGGAAAGAATGCAAGGAAAAGGAAGAAAGCTCAAGACAATTCGGTATGGTCCCTTTGAGATCTTGGAAAACATTGGAACTAATGCTTTTCACCTCAATCTTCCTCCATACATGCAGATCTATTCAATTGTCAATGTTGAGAACTTCAAGTTGTATTAACCTCCAATGATATTGGATGAGGAGACTGACATTTAGGTTCCATTAGTTAATGATCTTTCACTAGAGTACATGTTAGAGTTGCTTGAAGACATCATCCTAGATAGGAAAACTGGGACTTCATGAAGGGGAGCAGTTGAGTACCTCAGAGTGGGACTAAAGGGGATGAATCCAAGCAAGGAAAAATGGATGGAGATTGGTAAAGTGAGGGAACTTTACCCTCACTTACTTTCTGAGTAATCAAGCTTTCGAAGGTCCAAAAGCTCTCCAGTGGGGAGGACTAATCTGAAGGATCTTCGTCAAAAATTGAAGTTTCTATTTTATCTTCAGAATCGGTATCATCAACAAGAGGGTAAAATCTTGACTCCAATGCAACTCGAACGGAGTCAATCAGAATCCCAAAGCTCAAAATATGTAAGGTCAAACCTATGGTCAACCCTCAAAAAATAGGCCACAAAAAGGGAAAAAATCAAAGTTGTCAAAATCAGCCAAAGTCAACACCATTATGTAGTGCTCATCATCATGATTATGGCGAAGTTCATTTCATGAAAAACGGAGTTCGTATGATGAAGTTACAAATGGTCAAAATCTGGGTCAACCCGATGACATCAATGCCCTGTCAGCACCACAGCCAATCAGCCCTTGACACTTGTCATCTCCTTAATCCTCCATCTGGAAAAAATTTTGGAAAAAAAATATAAAAATCAAAATAAAATAAATGAAAAAAAAAGTATAAAATTAAACTCCTAAAAAGGTGGGATAAAACCCACCCATTAAGGGGGGCACCCACTTTATGTGGGAAGCCACCCATACATGGGGGTGCGACCCACATTATGTGGGATTGCCACCCATGTTATGGGGGCTGACCCACCTAAAGTGGTGGCGCCACCTAACATGGGGATGACCCACATTTTGTGGGGAGCCTTCCATAAAGGTGGAATCCCCACATTTAAGGAGATTTTCAATAATTTTTTTCCTAAAACACTTAAATTTGCCACCCCAACAAAATAAATCAAGATTTATTTTGTAACAAAAAATGCCCAGAAAGAATAAAATTAGGAGCTTGGAATTTTTAAAGGGGGATATTATTATTAATTTATCTATGTAAAGGAGATTATTAAGATTTTATGTAAAAATGGAGAGATAAGGTGGATTTTGTAAATCATTTGGTTGTTAACCAAATTGAGTAAATTTTTTGTATAAAAAGGGGAGATTAGAGGCTTAGAGGGGCAATTGAGAATTCCTCAAGTGTTGGAGACTTAGAGCATTTTGGGAGATAATTTGTTGTTCCTGTACGTTGGGAGAATGCTGGAATTCCGTCGTGCTTGAAGGGAAGAGCTTGCTAGCTATTGTAATGCTGAATTTTTGAAATATCAATCAGATCGGTCTACTCTTTGGAGAGGGACCCAGAGACGTAGTCATTTTTATGACGAACTTCGTTATCAAGCTATTTGCATTTTCTCTTTCTTGTCTCCTTCTAAATTCTATTTTTTTCTCAATTCCATTAGTTTAATTATGTTATGGTGTTGATTTCATTTTAGTAATTTGGAGATTGGAATTGTAATTGTTATGCATTCTTTAAGCAATTGTCTTAGATCCTAAATTGGATTAGTGTAGATGCATCCTTTTGCATATACTTAGTCAAAGTTATCAAAATCATCTTGTCTAGTTTAGTGTATGTAGATGAATCCTTCTTCATATGCTTAGTGAAACAATCATCTTGTTTGAATAGGTGTGGGTAGATGAATCCTTCTCCTTACACATATTCAAATCATCATCCTTTAAACAAATCTATCCCTTAGATCATCATCCAACATCTTAGGGTCTTTTTGTTCAAAATCAAAATCAAAATAAAAATCAAGGACAAAATCTCAAATCCAAAATCAAAATCAAAATGCACAAGTCCTAAAAGCCTAGTATCTCATTCAAGATTTATCAAAAGCCAAAACATCCATATCATCCATCCCCAACATCATCATATCATCACCTTTGATCCTCAAGGAATCCTAAAAACTTTATATGTTGGGGCATAAAATAACGATCGATCCAAAGAATCAAGAGATTCATCTCCCATATTCTCGAAGATTGATCCTTGTTTTATGGTTCTAACTAGATGTCAATATAAGAAGAGTATGGAAGCCAACAAAGAAACACCCGCTTCAAGCGATCTTAGCCAAAAAAATGTAGAAATGAATCTAGCTGAATCAAGCAATCCATTGAGCCTCTCATCATCGCAAAATACACAAGAATAAAATCAAGGAGAGGATCTTACCTTTGGAATGTCTCACAAAGAAATGACTGAAATGCTTTAAATTCTAGAGAATCATAAAATCATCAACATTATGATGAGACTCAACCCTTCGTTATACATGCTTGAACTAGCAAAAAAAGGGGCCAAGTTGCCTTCAGATTTTGACGTAAATACCATAATGGAGACATCATTTCCTCCTATCTCATCCACCATCCTCATTTCATCTACACCTCTATCTCAAAACATCATGCAAAACATTCCGCAAATCACAACATTGTTTGCTCCAACACAACGCAATGTTAACAAGGGAAATACATTTCTCAATGCTCTTCAATCACATCCCCTTGTTAGTAATCAAAACTTGGATGTGAACACCACATTGGAACAAAATATACCCCAAAACCCATTACACAAAAATGTTCCTCTCACATTCCATCATGATCCATCATCATCATTTTTTCACGCAACATCACAAACACCTCTTCTCACAAATTCACAAGAAGAGGGAGATATGTTCAGACCAGGGGGCCTATTCGACACCATGACATTTTCACAACTCACACCCCTCACCTTTCCACCTCTCCCACCATTGCCATTATCATCCACACCACTCCTTGGTTTAGGGCTCCCTCCCCTACCAAATATCAATCAAACCTATATCCCAACCATCAATCAAAGCATTGCACCAAGCACCCAAAATTTTTCATTGATATCGCAACAAAAAATGAAAAACACACAAGAAATGGTAGCATCATCAAACACATCCCTAACATCACAAAGCATGGTCTCTCAAGGACCAACCATCACATCAATACCACTACCCAACACCCAAAACATCAACACAACATCATCACCTACCACCATTCAAAATCCACCACCACCAACTTTCACCACATCAGGCCAATACGTCGTAGCATTGCAAGCTACTTTTCAAAGGGGATACCAACAAGTTCAAAAAAAAAAAGTCATACAATAAGCTGCTCAAGCTGCACAGGCTACCCAAATAGCCCAAGCATTATTGCAACAACAACAACAAGCCGCTCAAGCTGCACAAGCCGCATAAGCATTACAAGCACAAATTTTATTGCAACAACAAGCAACACAAGCATAGGCAACACAAGCATAAACAACACAAGCGCAAGCTCAAGCGCAATCTCAATATCAGGAACAACAAGCTCAATACCAGGCACAACTTCTTGCATAAAGACAAGTAGTGCAATTGCAAGCATATCAACAAGCACTAAAGCAATACCAAGAGCAGCAAGAAGTAGTAGAATTGATAGCCCAACAACAAGTGTTGTTGGAACAACAACAAGTACAACAACAAGAATTGTTGGAACAGCAACAAGCGCCACAACAAGCACAAATCCTAGCGCAACAACAACAACAACAATAAGCGTTGTTCATACAAAAGAAAGTAAAAGCCTACTTCGCTCGCTAGAACATACAAATACCATCAAACAACGCAACAAACAATCCACTCATCCAACCCATGATTCAAACACCCCAAAACACTTTCATCCCACCCCCTGATCCGCAAAGTGATATGACGACACAACTCAGGTTGCTCTCGCAACAAGTTCTCGACCTTTAATCAGGACGAACAATGAAAAAACCAAGAAACTTGTGTCCCTATGCATTTGATAGGAGCCTAGAGATGAAACCACTCCCCAAGGGATTTGAAATCCCCAAATTTGATAAATATCGAGGGATGGAAAACCCTAAAGATCACATCAGGGAATTCCAAGTTCATAGCATGGAGGTCACATATGACAATACTTATCTGATGCGGTTATTTCCTAGTGATGTAGGAGCATCCAGTGGTGTAAGGGCAATCTTTCATCACCCAAAAATAGTAAAATTTCTAGTTTCTCAAATTTTAAATGTTTTTACATTTTTGGATACCCTCTTTGTCATAATGAAATTCTCAATTTATGGTTTTTATTTTCTATTCCTGGGTTGAAAGATATTGCAGTTTTAGTTACCCAGATTTGCACCTAAAAATCTTCTGAGTTAGATTTGAGGCACTTAGAGTTCCTGGATCAGCCCCAAAACTTTCTAAAATTAGCATAATGATTTCAAGCACGTTGCTGACTTTGAGACCTTTCCAATGGTTCAAACGGTTCGCGAATCGGAGCCCCAAATCAAAAGTTATGGCCTCGGGAAGTTGGCACACTTTCTAGAAGATACAACTGTAAACTTTCTTTTGAAATTTGAACTTCAAGTTGTAATTTTTTAGCGCCAAACTACCTAAACTCAAATTTGAATGTTGTTTTGGCTCCAAACTAAAGAGGAGCTCTATTTATGGGTGGGTTTCTAATTTTTGGGTAACTTTTTGGGCGACAAACTCACATATTGTGAAAGGGTGATTCTGTAGCTCTCTGTAACTTGCATGTGTTGTAAAACTTGGGGATTTGAGATCCTCTGCATGTAAGAAGCTCCATTTTTTGAATAATAAAATTATTCTCTTGTTTGTGGGTTATTTTCTATGTCTCGGGTTGTGCCCTCATCAAGTGGTATCAGAGCAGGTTTTCTTGAGCATGTGGACACATCACCGATCATGAGGCAGTTCAAATCAGGACCATGGTTGTGGGTCGAGGTCAAGAAAGATTCCTTAGAGAGTGATGTCTGGTAGGCGTGGTGGTGTCAGAGGTGGTCAAAGTGGTAAAAATTTTAGTGGAAGAGATGCACTGGTAGCCCTCCAAAGACAAATTGACACATTACAAGAGCAGTTGAGAAGAGGGTTAAACCCGAGGGAGGAAAATGAGGATGAAGGAGAGGAAGAAGGTTCAAATGTAGAAGAGGAAGAAGAAGCAATTGATCAAGACCAAATATGGCTAATAAGGGCTATTTCCAAGATCAAGAAAAGACCCAGAGCAAAAGTTCCCAGTTATTCTAGAAGTCTGAACCCGGAAGAGTTGATCGACTGGATCAATGAGCTAGAAGAATATTTTGAGTATGAGGAAATAGAGGACCCAGATTGGGTTAAGTTTGCAAAAATGAAGCTGAAGGGCCATGCTAATATTTGGTGGAAAGAGGTCCAGTTGGAAATAAATCAAAGAGGAAAATGAAATATAACCAAATGGGATCGCATGGTAGAGAAACTGAAGAAGTAGTTCATACCAGTGGACTACGAGTTAGATCTGTTGAAGAAATTGCAAGGGTTGAAGCAAGGAAGCAGGTCTGTGAAAGAATATACTGAATATTTTCACAAGATAATCATCAGAATAGGCCACACAGAGGCCAATAAGGAGAAGGTAGCCTGATATCTGAATGAGTTACAAACGAGCATTCAGGAGGAGTTAAGCCTAGTCAAAATGACCACCATTGAGGATGTGTATCAGTTTGCTCTAAAAGTGGAAGAGAAGCTAAACAAAAGGTTTGATGGCAAGCAAAAATGATGAAGAGGTCAAAGTGGAAGGGGCAGTGGAAGACCTTTAGGAAGCCGAAATGATGATGAAAAGAAAAGCGAAGATGTGGGTACCAGCCGAAGCCAAAGGAATGGAAACTTCTACTGCCCTCGTGATCAAAACAGTGGTGATCAAAGAGGTAGAGGACAAGAGAGATATGGACAAGGATCTGGAAGAGGTGGTTTCAAAGGAACATTTTTCCAGTGTGGTGAAGAAGGGCATCAAGCCTATGAATGTCCACAACACCAAGGAAGGGTAGACAAAAGGCCAAAAGGTCATGGAAGAGTTGCGCATGTAGATGAGGAGGCCCAATCTGAGCATTCAGATGATGCTAAAAGGGAAGAAGCCCTAGTGATTAGGAGAGCCCTGGTGACTAAGGAAAAGGAACTAGAACAGAGGAAGAATTTATTTCGCACAAGGTGCAAGTGTGAATGAAAATGTTGTGATGTCATTATTGATGGTGGAAGCACCGATAATCTGCTGTCAGAAGAGATGGTCACAAAGTTGAAGCTGAAGAGGGAAAGGCACCCACATCCATATTAGATTGCCTAGTTGCAAAAAGACCACAAAGTTTTGGTCAATGAGCAGTGCCTAGTAAAGTTCAATATTGGGAGCTACCATGATGAGGTACTTTGTGATATCATCCTCATGGATGCATGTCACATGTTGTTGGGGAGTTCATGGGAGTTCGATAGGTGAGCTATACATGATAGCCATGCAAACACTTATTCCTTAACAAAGGATGGGGTTTGTCACAAGTTGAAACCCCTGAAGGAGACCGAAGAAAAGGTATGGAGTAGTGCTAGAATTTGTTATGTAGATGGAAGAAATTTTTTAGAAGGTATGAAGCATGAGCGTGTGTGTTATGCATTGATTCCTAGAGTGAGTAAGGAGGATAGTGAAAAGGTTCCAAAAGAATTTTCTGGGATGTTGGATGAGTTTCAAGATATTGTTTTTGATAATGTACTTGAGGGTTTACCACCAATAAGGAAGATCAGTCATCAAATTGACTTGATTCCTAGAGCCAGTTTGCCAAATAAGGGAGCTCATAGAATGACTCCAGTAGAAAATGAGGAGTTGAACAGACAAGTTCAAGAGTTGTTGAGAAAGGGTTTGATACGGGAGAGTTTGAGTCCATGTGTAGTACCTGTAGTACTAGCACCAAAGAAGGATGGGGAGTGGAGGATGTGTACAGATTCCTGAGCCATAAACAAGATAACAATCAAGTACAAATTTCCCTTGCCAAAGATGGATGACTTGATAGACTGTTTGAGTGGAGCTCAGTACTTCACAAAGATTGATCTAAAGAGTGGATATCACCATATCCAGATTCAAGAGGGAGATGAATGGAAGACTACCTTCAAGACCAAAGAGGGCCTGTATGAGTTATCAGTCATGCCTTTTGGGCTAACCAATGCACCGAGCACATTCATGCAACTCATGAACGAGGTACTAAAAGAATTTTTGGGAAGTTTTGTTATTGTGCATTTGGATGATATTTTAATTTTTAGTAAGACATTGGATAAGCATCTGATGCATATTCAGAGAGCCTTTGAGAAGTTAAGAGAAGAGAAACTGTTGATTAATTTGAAGAAGTGTAGTTTTGTGAAGAGGGAGTTAGTGTATTTGGGGTTTATTGTCTTAATAGAAGGTCTCAAGATGGACCCAAAGAAGTGAAGGCTATTCTGGAATGGCCTACCCCAAGAGCTGCTACCGAGGTGACATCTTTCCATGGTTTGGCTAGTTTTTATAGAAAGTTCATTAGAAATTTCAGTAGTATTTGTGGACCCCTGACTGAAACAATGAGAGGAGATAGAAAATAATTCAAGTGGAGCAGTGGAGTGGCAAAAAGTTTTGAACTTTTGAAGTAGAAGGTGACAAAGCAATCTATTCTAGCCCTCCCAGATTTCAACAAGGTGTTTCAGGTGGATTGTCATGCCAGTGGTTGTGCCATTGGAGCAGTGTTGATCCAAGAAGGTAAGCCCATTGCCTATTTTAGTGAAAAGTTAAATGATGCCAAGAGAAAGTATTTTTTATATGATCAAGAATTTTATGCAATAGTTCAGGCATTAAAGAAATGAAGACATTATTTGTTGCCAAAGGAATTTGTTCTATATAATGATCATCAGGCCCTACAGTACCTAAATAGTCAGGGAAAATTAAGTCAAAGGCATATGAAATGGGTAGAGTTTTTGCAGAGTTATACCTTTGTTTTGAAACATAGGAGTGGGAAGTCAAATAGAGTTGTATATGCCTTAAGTAGGAGGCATACATTGATGACAAAGATGTAGATTGAAGTTGTTGGGTTCAATGAAATTAAGACACTATATGCAAAAGATCTTGATTTTGCAGAGGCTTGGAAAGCTTGCAAGAAACCTGTTGCAGTAGATAGGACAAGGTGGCTGGATTTAATAATCCAGGATGGCATGCTATTTAAGGGAAGTCAATTGTGTATCCCAAGGAGTTCCATGAGGGAGAACCTAATAAAGGAGAAGCATAGTGGAGGAATAGGAAGACATTTTGGCTGAGATAAGACCATTGCCATTATCAGTGAGCATTATTATTGGCCTCAGTTGTCACAGGATGTGAAGAAGTTTTTACAAAGTTGTAGGGTATGTCAAATGTATAAAGGATTGAGCTAGAATACAAGCTTATATTAGCCCTTACCTATACCAGAGAGGCCATGGGAGGATATAAGTATGGACTTTGTTCTTGGTTTGCCAAAGACACAATGATGGAATGATTCGGTATTTGTGGTGGTTGATAGGTTTTCAAAAATGGCACATTTCATTCCATGTCAGAAGACCCATGATGTAGTCCACATTGCTAACTTGTTCTTCAAAGAGGTGGTGAGGCTACATGGTCTACCAAAGAGTATTGTTTCAGATCGTGACACCAAATTTGTGTGGTACTTTTGGAGGACCTTGTGGAAGAAGTTGAAGACAGAGTTGAAGTTCAGTTCTTCACACCATCCATAAATAGATGGGAAGACAGAGGTTGTTAATAGGAGTCTTGGTAACCTACTGAGATGTTTGGTAGGAGATAAACCCAAGGGATGAGACTTGAGCTTACCCCAGACAAAATTTTCTTACAGCAATTCTATCAACAGAAGCACTGGTAGATCACCATTCCAGGTTGTGTATGGAGGTAGCCCCAGAACAGCTCCAGAATTGAGGAAGATGGACCAAGAGAAGAAAATAAGTGTTGAAGCTAAAGATTTTGTAGAACACATCAAGGATATACATGAGAAGGTAAGAGAACATATTAACAAGATGAATATGCAGTATAAAGCTAAGGCAGATCAGAAGAGGAGGTCTAAGGAGTTTCAGATTAGTCATGACGTGATGGTCCACTTGAGGAAAGAAAGGTTTTCAGTGGGAACATATAACAAATTGAAGATGAAGTTCGGTCCCTATAAAATTTTGAAGAGGCATGATTCAGGGAATGCATATGAGGTAGAGTTGCCAGATGGATTCAACATTTCCCATGTGTTCAACATTTCAGATTTGACAAAGTATCATGAAGGTGGCACAGAGGAAGTACCAACAATGGAATAGTGTGGGATTCCAGCACCTACTTTAGAAGAGGAGGAGATTGAATAAATCCTGGATAGTCGTGTGGGAAGGAGTACTAGGAACAGACAGTATGAAGAATATCTGGTGAAATTGAAAGGAAGGCCTATTGAAGATTCATCCTGGTTGCCTAAGGCAGAGGTTGACCATTTGGGTTTTCTTCCACCATCTAAGACATGACGGGATCACTTCTCAAATTACCTTGGTTGTCTGATGCAGGAGCATCCCGTGGTGTAAGGTCAATCTTGCATCACCCAAAAATAGTTAAATTTCAAGTTTCTCAAATTTTAGATGTTTTTACATTTTTGGATACCCTTTTTGTCATAACGAAATTCCCAATTTACGGTTTTTATTTTCTATTCTTGGGTTGAAAGATATTGTAGTTTTAGTTGCCCAGATTTGCACCTAAATTTTTTTGAGTTAGATTTGAGGCATTTAGAGTTCCCGGATTGGTTGATGAGGGCACAACCCAAGACACAAAAAAAACCAACAAACAAGAGAATAATTTTATTATTCAGATAATGGAGCTTGTTACATGCAGAGGATCTCAAATCCCCAAGTTTTACAACACATGCAAGTTACAGAGAGCTACAGAATCACCCTTTCACAATAAGCGAGCTTGTCCCCCAAAAAGTTACCCAAAAATTAGAAACCCGCCCATAAATAGAGCTCCTCTTTAGTTTGGAGCCAAAACAACCTTCAAATTTGAGTTTATGCGGTTTGGTGCTGAAAAATTACAACTTGAAGTTCAAATTTCAAAAGAACATTTGCAATTGTATATTCTAGAAAGTGTGCCAACTTCCCAGGGCCATAACTTTTGATCCGGGACTCCGATTTGCGAACCGTTTGAACCGTTGGAAAGGTCTCAAAGTCAAAAATACACTCAAAATACACTATGACAATTTTGGAAAGTTCTGGGGCTGATTTGGGAACTCTAAGTGCCTCAATTCTAACTCGAAAGATTTTTAGGTACAAATCTAGGCAACTAAAACTGCAATATCTTTCAGCCTAGGAATAGAAAATAAACACCGTAAATTGGAAATTTCATTATGATTAAAAGGGTATCTAAAAATGTAAAAACATCTAAAAAATGAGAAACTTGAAATTTAACTATTTTTGGGTGATGCAAGATTGCCCTTACACCACTAGATGCTCCTGCATCAGACACCCAGGGTAATTTGAGAATTGACCCCATCACGTCTCAGATGGTGGAGGAAAACCCAAACAATCAACCTCTCCCTTAGGCAACCAGGATGAATCTTCAACAGGCCTTCCTTTCCATTTCACCAGATATTCTTCATACTGCCTGTTCCTAGTACTCCTGACATGACTATCCATGATTTATTCAATCTCCTCCTCTTCTGAAGTAGGTGTTGGAATCCCACACTATTCCATTGTTAGTACTTCCTCTGCACCACCTTCAATATACTCTTTCAAATCTGAAATGTTGAACATAGGGGAAATGTTAAATCCATCTGGCAACTCTACCTCATATGCATTCCCTGAATCATGCCTCTTTAAAATTTTACAGGGACTGAACTTCTTCATCTTCAATTTGTTATATGTTCCCACTAGAAATTTCCTCAAGTGGACCATCACTTCATAACCAATCTGAAACTCCTTATACCTCCTCTTCTGATCTGCCTTAGCTTTATATTGCATATTCATCTTGTTAATATGTTCTCTTACCTTCTCATGTATATCTTGATGTGTTTTGCAAAATCTTGAGCTTCAACACTTATTTTCTTCTCTTGGTCCATCTTCTTCAATTTTGGCTATTCTAGGGCTACCTCCATACACAATGCAGGATGGTGATCTACAGTGCTTTTGTTGATAGAATTATTGTAAGAAAATTATGCACAGGTTAAGATCAAGTCCCATCCCTTGAGTTTATCTTCTACCAAACATCTTAGTAGGTTACCAAGACTCTATTAACAACCTCTGTCTTCCCATCCTATTTGGTATGCAGAATTGAACTTCAATATGTCTTCCCAACTTCTTCCACAAGGTCCTCGAAAATTGCCACCTGGAATTTGGTGTCACGATCTGTTTCAATACTCTTTGGATGTAGCCTCCACCACCTCTTTGAAGAACAAGTCCAATAATGTGGGTACGCATCATGGGTCGTCTAACATGGAATAAAATGTGAAGCCTATCAACCACCACAAAGGCCGAATCATTCCCTCGTGTCCTTGGCAAACCAAGAACAAAGTCCATATATAATATCCTCCCGTAGGCGTCTACGAAAGTACCGGTGGGGCTGATATAAGCTGTGTTCTAGCTCACTCCTTTATTCATCTAGCGCAACCTCACGACTTTCTACAAGCTTCTTCACATCCTATGACAACTAAGGCCAATAATGGCCACTCCTTGATAATGGCAATGGTCTTATCTCGGCCGAAAATGTCTTTACCATTCCTCCACTATGCTTCTCCTTTCTCCGGAGTTCTCCCTCATGGAACTCCTCGGGATACACAATTGACTTCCCTTAATAAAATAACATGCCATCTGGATTATGAAATCGGCTACGCTTAATCGTCAGCATAGCGGGTTCCTTGCAAGCTTTCCAAGCCTCTGTGAAATCAGGATCTTCTGTGTACAGTGTCTTAAGTTCATTAAACCCAACCACTTCAATCTGCATCTTTGTCATCAATGTATGCCTCCTACTTAAGGCATCTACAACCCTATTTGACTTCCCACTCCTATGTTTCAAAACAAAGGTATAACTCTACAAAAACTCTACCCATTTTGTATTGCACCAAGGCAAATTTTCCTAACTATTTGGAGTGCTGAAGGGCACGGCCAGTTAATTATATAGAAAAAATTCCTTTGGCAACAAATAATGTCTCCATTTCTTTAATGCTTGAACTATTGCATAAAATTCTTAATCATATACATAATACTTTCTCTTGTCATCATTTAACTTTTCACTAAAATGCGCAATGGGCTTACCTTCTTGGATCAACACTGCTCCAATGGCACAACCACTAGCATCACAATCCACCTAAAACACCTTGTTGAAATCTAGGAGGGCTAGAACAGGTTGATCTGTCACCTTCTGCTTCAATAGTTCAAAACTTTTTGCTGCTCCACTTGAATTCTTTTCTATCCCCTCTCATTGTTTCAGTCAGGGGTCCATAAATACTGCTGAAGTTTCTAATGAACTTTCTATAAAAGCTAGCCAAACCATGGAAAGATCTCACCTCGGTAGCAGTTCTTGGGGTAGGCCATTCCAGAATAGCCTTCACCTTCTTTGGGTCCATCTTGAGACCTTCTGCTGAGACAATAAACCCCAAATACACTAACTCCCTCTTCACAAAACTGCACTTCTTTAGATTGATCAATAGTTTCTCTTCTCTTAACTTCTCAAAGGCTTTCTGAATATGCATAAGATGCTCTTCCAACATCTTACTGAAAATAAAAATATCATCCAAATACACAATAACAAAACTTCCTAGAAATTCTTTTAGTACCTTGTTCATGAGCCACATGAATGTGCTCGGTGCATTGGTTAGCCCAAAAGGCATGACTAACCACTCGTACAGGCCCTCTTTGGTCTTGAAGGTAGTCTTCCATTTATCTCCCTCTTGAATCCGGATCTGGTAATATCCACTCTTCATATCAATCTTGGTGAAGTACTGAGCTCCACTCAAACAGTCCATCAGGTCATCCATCCTTGGCATGGGAAATCTGTACTTGATTGTTATCTTGTTTATGGCTTACGAATCTGTACACATCCTCCACTCCCCATCCTTCTTTGGTGCTAGTATTGAGAGTACTGCACATGGAATCAAACTCTCCCATATCAAACCCTTTCTCAACAACTCTTGAACTTGTCTGTTCAACTCCTCATTTTCTGCTAGAGTCATTCTATGAGCTCCCTTATTTGACAAACTGGCTCCGAAATCAAGTCAATCTGATGACTGATCTTCCTTATTGGTGGTAAACCCTCAGGTACATTATCATAAAGAATATCTTGAAACTCATCCAACATCCCAGAAACTTCTTTTGGAACCTTCTCACTATCCTCCTTACTCACTCTAGGAATCAATGCATAACACACACGCTCATGCTTCATTCCTTCTAAAATTTTTCTTCCATCTACATAAAAAATTCTAGCACTGCTGTATACCTTCTCTTCAGTCTCCTTCAGGGGTTTCAACTTGTGATGAACCCCATCCTTTGTCAAGGAATAAGTGTTTGCATGGCCATCATGTATAGCTCGCCTATCGAACTGCCATGACCTCCCCAACAACATGAGACATGCATCCATGGGGATGATATCACAAAGTACCTCATCATGGTAGCTCCCGATCTTGAACTTTACTAGGCACTGCTCATTGACCAAAACTTTGTGGTCTTTCTACAACCAGGAAATCCAATATGGATGCGGGTGCCTTTCCCTCTTCAGCTTCAACTTTGTGACCATCTCTTCTGACATCAGATTATCATTGCTCCCACTGCCAATAATAACATCACAAAATTTTCCTTCACACTTGCACCTTGTACAAAATAGATTCTTCTTCTATTCTGGTTCCTTTTCCTTAGTCATTAGGGCTTCTCCCCTTTTAGCATCATCTGAATGTTCAGATTGGGCTTCCTCATCTGCATGCGCAACCCTTCCACGACCTTTTGGCCTTTTGTCTACCCTTCCTTGGTGTTGTGGACATTCATAGGCTTGATGCCCTTCTTCACCACACTGAAACCACGTTCCTTTGAAACCACCTCTTCTAGATCCTTGTCCATATCTATCTCATCCTCTACCTCTTTGATCACCACTGTTTTGATCACGAGGGCAGTAAAAGTTATCATTAATTGTCTAAGTCTTCCCTTAATTAAATAAATTTCTTAATTTATTTAATTCCCCTTTGTCATATATTTCTTCTTGATTATTAAATAAATAAGTTTTATTTATTTATTTAATATGTCACTAATTGTCTTAATTAAATAAATGGATTAATTTATTTAATTAATTGGTCTTATTTGCTAAATTAAATAATTAAATTTAATTATTTAATTGCCAATTTGATATTCTTCTCATTTTAAATAAATTAAATTCTTTAAAATGTCATAACAATCTTAACTGTCAGTTCACTTTGGTAAATAATTGGAAAATCAATTATTCATTATTTCACAAAATCCATAATTTGAATTAACTCAATTCAAAATGGTAACTAATCTTCTAAAAATCAAGTAATTGAGTAGATTCTTGATTTTCCAAATATGATCTTCAGTCTAAATCTTATCTTCTTGATTTTTCCAAATATAATCTTCAGTTCAGTCTTTATCCTCTTGATTTTTGAAAATCTTTATTTTCTAAATTAATTTGTCTCATTTATTCTCCACCCTCGATCCATTTATCTGAGATATTATCTTGATTGTTCAATTAATGAATTTTCCCTAACCCTAATTAGGGATTCTTAGATTTAATTCAGACCTCTCATTCTAGGTCTTTCTTAGAATTCAATCTCATTCGTCCACTCAAAATTGGGTTTTCTATAAAAGACAATTTTGCTCATAATTTCGGGATCCGACAACTTCATTTTTAATTTAATAGTCATTATAGTCATTTCGCATTAGTAGTCACTATTTTCATAGACATTGCATAAATCCTTCAAAGCTTGTTGTAGGTCTTAGACATTTGTAGATTGCTCGCACAACGAATCTTAGGGAAACATCATCCAGCAAGCGAGAAGGTATTACAAAAGTGAATCATGGAGGTATCGGCGATCAGGTATAATCGTTCTGTGTTCTACTTCCTTTGTGTTTTATAAGATCTTTGGGTTTCATTGTCATTTATTGATTTGTTGCTAACAACTTGAATCAAACCTAAAAGAAATCCCTTGATTACATTGGTGAATCTAACATTCTATAGAAATATTTGTGTGTTTTTCTTTTTTGTTTTAACTGTTTTGCAGGTTACAGCCAAGAAGTCATACAAAATTCTGTCACCTTCTTCTGAGCATAGAAACATGGGCGAATAAAATCATTTAAAATATTTTCTGGGTTTTGTAGATCTCGGTCTTAGCTTTCCAGAACTATAAATGGTTTTAAATTTTGTTAATATTTGTAAAAGTTATGGTTATTTTACTAATCAATGTTTTTTTAATTTAGTTTTTAAAATCGGTGTTTCTTTTTGTCTATAACGTTATTTTTGTGCAGAATTGTGAAAAATACTTTTTGGATTTTGAAGGTTTGATTTTCAGCTTTCCATGGATATCTACCACTTAAAATTTTGTTAAGTTTTGAAAAAGTTATCGCTATTTTAGGTTGTTGCTGTCAATAAATTTTTATTTTTATTTATTTTTGTTACTAATCAAGATTTGTAGTGTGTGGTGGTTACTCTTCATGTGTCAAAGATCATTTAATAAGGAAACTACTAATCTTTTGTCTGCAGATTCGAATGTGAAAGATGGAATAAAACAAACATTGTGCTTATTTTTTTTCATAGATTAGTAAACATTTAAATTTTGGTGCACATAAAAAGAACATTCATGTCTACTTTGCTTAACTGTGTTTGCAAAATGGTAGGTGAGTATGCTCTCACTTGGTGAAAACCTAGTGATAAAAAAACCAGACCCATTTTTATCTGTTATTACCCTGACTTGCTATATTAGAGTATCCTCTCCCCTCGCACTTTCGGGCGATCTTGGGTGTAAGAGAAATGGTTACCAACACTAGAAATTGGGCCTACCTGAGGATTTCATCACCCCAACGTGACTCAAACCGGCAATAGAGCTAAAGCCAAGCTACCCCCAACCGGTATATAAATGTAAACCTTAAGGGAAAACCTAAGGTTGCTTGTGCGAATGTGTCATACGGACGGAGTTGTACTCCTTTAAACCCTGTTGAGCTTAACCTCTTCAGCCTAGAGTGCCACCTTAATGGTGATTAATCTCTTGCCCCATGTATGGCCACTCGAACAGGGGTCCCTAACTAAAAACTTTTGTGTAGTAAGCCAAAATCCTTCTATTTGCTAGCGCAGCACCAGTCGGTGGGAGGGCATCCACACTTTCGTAGTTTGTAGTAGATGTGATCAGCTCACCATGGGAGTTTCATGGGGGTTGGAAGCTTGGTTGGCCTAAGAAGAGAGTACACTGTAAGGGGGAGCCTGTGCAGCCAAGCTTCTGAATTCACACACTATAGATATGGAGTTGGGGAAACCCGCGTGGAATCTAGTAAATATTGTCATGGCCTAACCTAGGATTGTACTTATCTAATGTGTGATTGGTTATATTAAAAACATTGTGCTTGTCAAGTGCTTGCTAAATTACTCAAACAATATACATAAAATGCACAAATTTGGACACAACCTTAGATAACTCAGACTTTTCAACAAAACATCAAAAAACAATCTCAATCCCCATTTTGAACTTAGACTTTGCATTGTTCATATTAGTCATCATTTTGAACCTAGACTTGGAATTTATAACATTAAGTCCTTAGTCAAACATCATCATCTTAGTCCTCATATTGGCCTTGATAGCCTTGTCATCTTACATTAATCATTTCCTTAGGAAAACGTCATCATCATTTTGCATTGTCATCCTTTATTCCAAAAATACAAAAAATTAGTGACATAACTTGTCATCTTAGTCTTTGTTGTCCTTTGGCATTAGTCATTTTATTTAGACAACATTATCATATTGCATCCCTTATTGTCAAAAATCCAAAAACATAGTCTTGCATTGTCATCCTTTATCCAAAAAATCCGAAAAACATAGGTTGTCATCATCCTCACATTTACTTGTCATTCTCATCATCCTCATCTAAGAAAATCCCTTTTACGGTTGAGACTAGGCTTCAAAGAAAACAACGACAAATGGAAAACTTTGGACAAGATTCCAATCCCAATATAGACAATAACACTTATGACACAAGCAAACATTGGAATTTTTCCAACCCATTCCACAACATGAACATGCAATCTTCTGTGAACATGCCATCTTCATCACAAAAAATTTATGAACCGTTCATACAAAGAGACCAAAATGGACAAATATATGTCAAAGACTTAGATGCTGCAACGCAAAATCCTGATATATTCTCCTTTGTAAAAAAATCAATCTTACGTGACCCTCAAAGGTATCTAGCCATTCTTTTAGATGAAGGGGCTAAGCTACCACAGGGCTTTGACATAAATACTTTTCCACCTCCATCCGTCTACCCTCACCATCAAGAGTCACTTGACAGAAATTTTATCATTAATTCACAACACACATCCAGTTATCATCCTTATCCTAACTTTGACAAGGGAAACCAACTGTCCACTAGTCCATTCCAAGTCTCCACATCATATGCTAGTCCTTCACCTATCAATCCTGTCAACATCTACATGCCCTATCAACCATCTATCAACTCATGTCAAGTCCCCACATCATACCATATCAATCCAGTCCAAGTTTCCACATCATATTTTAGTCAACCTTACACTAATCCAATCCAAGACTCCATGGCATATCCGGTCGAAGTCCCCATGTCACATCCTATACCATCACATCCTAATCTATTCCAAGACTCCATGTCATATCCGGTCCAAGACTCCATGTCATATCCGGTCCAAGTCTCCACGTCATATCCTAGTCCTTCAAATACTAGTCCCGTCCAAGTCCCCACATCATATCCTAGTATGTCATCCATTAATCCTTTTCAAGTCATCCCCTCACAAAACACATCTAGTCATGAAAGCTCTATCATTACTCAAAGTCAAATCCTATTTAATAAACTTGAGGATACATGTCAAAATGAAAGCCCAAAGCATGACATTATAACGTCACCCTCATGTCAAGAACAAGGTAGTCCATCCCATGACCCTATCTTAAACTCCATTCAAGGATTCCTTCAAGACAATCATGACATCCAAAGTACACCTACCATTGACCAATAATTTCAAATCCATGACAACCCCATCTTCGACCAAGACCCTACCATTGAACAAGAAGTCCAAATGATCCACTCCTTGACCTTTATGCCATTCATGATCAAACACTTGCCGACCCTATACAAGCCTTGACTATTGACACTTCCCACGATGAGACACTTTCCTCCAGACGATATTCCTCCAGAACAAGAATCTTCCACTAAGGACATGATTGCATATGATCAAGTTATAGCTAAAATCATTGGACTCTATGACACTAAACATAATGAT
The DNA here is from genome assembly GCA_007258455.2 of Sequoia sempervirens. Lineage (NCBI taxonomy): Eukaryota > Viridiplantae > Streptophyta > Pinopsida > Cupressales > Cupressaceae > Sequoia > Sequoia sempervirens. The sequence goes on from VDFB02271358.1 coordinate 568,927,908, forward strand.
GGCTTCGACATTGCTTTGGAAGCACCAACAGAATTATTTGAACCTGACATGTCACATGATCAAACCAAAGATATCAGTCAGGAATATGTCCAACATGAAAATGAAGCTAAGACACTTTATCAACTAGGTTCATCTATCTTTATCAGAGTAGGATTTCTTGCAGATGAGAATATTACAAGTGACAATGTCCATAGACATCATGATGGGTTAGCATCTTGCTTTCAAAACAATAAATACCACATCGTAACCAAAATATTTCAAAGCATGCAATATCAAGGCAAAGGACTAGGCATACATGAGCAAGGAATTCTAGAACCAATACAACTTCAGGAAAATTATAGACATCAAGGTCTTGGTTATTCCTCAAATAGCAATCAAATGATGCTAGTGGTACCTCCTTGATACTGGAGGCAACCTTGTCAGATACAAACATCAAAATGGAGTCTATGAGAAATCCTTGTCATAAGATTGTTGCCAACACCCCCTCCACCCACACCATAAACCATCATTCTATCATGAATCAACCTCCCCTTTGGGACCAACAAAAACTAAAGTCTTACAAATCAAAAGATCAAAATCAAATGTCAAAGGCCATTGAATTAAACAAAATAAAAAGTGGACAAATGAAATTAAAATGGATCCCAAAGAAAGATGGATCAAACAAAGACACCAAGTCAAATACAAAAGTCAATCACAATGTGGAGCCACAAGACAAGAGGACTCCCACATATAACACATGTCCACTCCTTCAAAATGGTCATCAATCAAGACATAAAAGTGTTGGTTCCAAACACCATCCCTCCAAAATCCATCATCCACCATCCCAAGTTTGGAAAATAAAAAGTGATTCGTCCAAACATCCAAACAACCTTTCCATGTCCACCATCATTTGTCATAATCCTACATCACAAATCCGTCACATCATGGAAGCAACTCTTTACCACAAGGACTCTCATGGCACTCTATTGTGATGTGCATATTTTGATAAGGCCAACTCTAGTATTAGAAAGGATCACAATGACATCGATCAGTTGCATACAAGTACTAAGATCCTAACAAGACAACTCCTTCAGCAAGGTCATTATTGGCATATCATGGCACCAGTCTCTACATCGGCACTGTCAGTGGATTTAGAACAGTTAGTGGTTATCTAAAGATCCAGGCTATCCACAAAATCAGAAATACAAAAAAAAAAATGTAAAACATCGTCACCCTGATGAAAACCTGGAAAATAGGCGTCTTGGTGACACCAAAAAAATCAAAAAGTCAAGAAAATAGTAAAGAGAAAAATTTCATCCAATGGTGAAAACTTGGCAAATAGGTGCCTTAGATAAGTACCATGATGAAAACCTGGCAAACAGGTGTCGTGTGTAAAATAAATTGTCTATGTGGACTCTTACACTTGGGGGCAAGTCATTTCATATCCTAGGCCTTCCTCTTGACATTGGAATCCGACCATTTAATCCATATCATTCCCACCTATCTTGGTCTTGACATAAAAAACTGGCACACATAAATCATGCTTTGGGAAAACTCTTGACATGTCTATCCTTCAATCATATACGATTCACGAAACATCATGTCATTGACCGTCATAGTCTTATTGTCCTTATATGACATAGACCTTGAAAATCATATGACAATTCCCTTAGTCTCATGTCTCCCATCCTTTACCAAGGCCACCTCTTATCCTTTCATGTATGTCACCTACCTTGGCTTTCCCTGTTCAAACAGTCTAAGGATAGTCATCATCCCATCTAGTCCTAACCAAGTCAATCCAAATGCAATGAATCTAATCCATACAAGCACATTATCCAAAATTTTACTTGATTGTGTTCCTGGCCCAGCTGTAGACCTCCATACTTTCGTCACTTTATCATCATTGTCCTCATGTTGTTTCAGGATGCGTCCTTCCCAGGTCAAACAACATTGTCATCACCTATCAATTGGTATTTAGCTTGACTAGGGACACAATCATGTTTGTCCTTGGATTCTCATGTGCAGGCATCAGTCATATGCATTTGTCACGATCCTCTTAAATGTCAAAATCCAAAAAACATCATAAAATTTCCTAAAGAAAGACCTAAAAATCATAAAACGTCCTGAAGAAAACCACAAACAAAAACATCAGACTGCTTGAAAAGCGCAAACACATTGTCATCTCTTGTCAAAGTCAGTCATATCAATCAGTCTTTGTCATTCTGAACTACGTTGTCTCTACACATTTGCTATGTAGGAAGGACTCAAATTTGAGTCTCGTAGACATTAGGTCAGTCCTTTTAGGTTTTTCAAAATAAAATCATGACGCAATATTTGGTCACCAAGACAAAGTCATTTGTCGATGAGCCCTTGAGGCTGCACTAGGTCAGTCCATTAGGGTTCATGGTATCACACTGGAACACACGTCAAAATTTTTTCAAGACAACATGAATCTTTCCCAAATGAACAAAACTCATCATGACAATCATTATCACAATAGGACAATCTCATTGGCACATATCATCATGACAATATCAACATATGGTCAACACAAGTCAAACTTAGTCAAAACAAGTCAAATTATTGCAACTAGTCAAACTATCAACTCTTGGTTACTTTTCAGATGGGTCCTTCTAAAGAATAACCTTTGTCATTGGTGCCTTAGGATGTGTCCTTCCTAGGCATCATCCTTATCATTTGAAATTTTCGAGGGATCCTTTCTGACACTTAAGGATCAATCCTCTCGACAACAACGTTCTTTCATATGTGTCCTTTTGAAGAACAAAACTTTGACATTGGTGCCTTAGGATGTGTCCTTCCTAGGCATTATCCCTATCATTTGACATTTTCGAGGGATCCTTTTTGACACTTAAGGATCTTTCCTCTTGACATCAATGTTCTTTCAGATATGTCCTAAAGAAAAAAACTTTGACATTGGTGTTTTAGGATGTGTCCTTCCTGAATATGGCAACCTTCGGCATTTGTCATTTTGGCATCATTTAAATTTACATTGACACATCAATGCACTCGACATCTAGACACACTTGGCAAATACTTGGCATTCGTTTTGGCTTTTTATCATGTTACTAGTTTTTCAGCGAGATCCTAACACCAAGCTTTAGAGAAGCAACAATGTATCATGACATTTGTCTTGTCTTTTGACACTCATGTTACTAGTTTCTTAGTGAGATCCCAACAAAAGGATTTAGAAAAGCAGCGACGCATCATGATAATGGCTTTATCTTATTTCTTTCTGACAGTCATGATGCTAGTTCCTCAAGGATGTCCTGGCAACATGATTTAGAGGAGCAATGACGTTTTATGACTTGTCCCTTTTGTCTTTTTCTGCTTGTGGTTGATTATGACAAAGACTGGGGCAATAACGCTCTTGGTATGAGTCATGATCATCCTTATTTGTGACTACTTGTCTTATGTGATGGTATGACCTTGTACACCTTGATCTATGTCATATCATGGTGTTTGTTAGCCATCACAACAACTGGCCCAATGATGATTAAGAGAAATAAATATTAAAGTCTTACGGTAAGGTTTTGAAGGATTTGGTCTAGGAACTAACATGCATCTTCTTTAGTCTTGTCATCTTCTCTGTCTCATCTCATATAGGCATTGCATCCATATCATCATCCATATCTTTTGCACTAACATTTCTTTGTCTCTTCATATTCTAGTCTTCTCATCCATTTCGAGAGCACACCCATGTTTTTGGAACCTGTCTTTCCTCTCGAGGGGGCATACCATAACCCTCCTCATCATTCTTTCTCATCTTATTTTTCACTGGGGCATATTTTTGACTTATTTTCTTTGTCACAATGCGACATGCTACATTATGACAAAGAGGGGCAAATGTAGACACCTAAAAATGACCTAGGCCTGCAAGCTTCATTTTTACCACTTTCATCCTAGCATAATTATGACATTTAATTATGTCCTTCATCTACATTCCACTATTAATTAAATAATTTATAATTGTTTAATTAATTCATGTCCTTTTATTCTTCATGATTACTAAATAAATAAATTTTATTTATTTATTAAATATGTCATTAATTGTCTAAGTCTTCCCTTAATTAAATAAATTTCTTAATTTATTTAATTCCCCTTTGTCATATATTTCTTCTTGATTATTAAATAAATAAGTTTTATTTATTTATTTAATATGTCACTAATTGTCTTAATTACATAAATTAATTAATTTATTTAATTAATTGGTCCTATCTGCTAAATTAAATAATTAAATTTAATTATTTAATTGCCAATTTGACATTCTTCTCATTTTAAATAAATTAAATTATTTAAAATGTCATCACAATCTTAACTGTAAGTTCACTTTGGTAAATTATTGGAAAATCAATTATTTATTATTTCACAAAATCCATAATTTGAATTAACTCAATTCAAAATGGTAACTAATCTTCTAAAAATCAAGTAATCGAGTAGATTCTTGATTTTCCAAATCTGATCTTCAGTCTAAATCTTATCTTCTTGATTTTTCCAAATCTAATCTTTAGTTCAGTCTTTATCCTCTTGATTTTCGAAAATCTTTATTTTCTAAATTAATTTGTCTCATTTATTCTCCACTGTCGATCCATTTATCTGAGATATTATCTTGACCGTTCGATTAATGAATTTTCCCTAACCCTAATTAGGGATTCTCAGATTTAATCTGAACCTCTCATTCTAGGTCTTTCTTAGAATTCAATCACATCCGTCCACTCAAAATTGGGTTTTCTATAAAAGACAATTTTGCTCATAATTTCGGGATCCGACAACTTCATTTTTAATTTAATAGTCATTATAGTCATTTGGCATTAGTAGTCATTATTTTCATTGACATTGTCATAGTCATAGGCATTTAGACATTGCAAAAATCCTTCAAAGCTTGTTGTAGGTCTTAGACATTTGTAGATTGCTCGCACAACGAATCTGAGGGAAACATCATCCAACAAGCGAGAAGGTATTACAAAAGTGAATCATGGAGGTATCGGCAATCAGGTATAATCATTATGTGTTCTACTTCCTTTGTGTTTTATAAGATCTTTGGGTTTCATTGTCATTTATTGATTTGTTGCTAACAACTTGAATCAAACCTAAAAGAAATCCCTTGATTACAGTTGTGTTGTTCATAAGGTCATGTAGACCATTAAAGGTGATCTATGGGATGTTTTTGATTATTTGTAAGGATGTTGACAAGAGTTAAGTAGTTTTAGCTCTTCATTTTGGCTAGGTTGTAAAAATTGCCTAGGTTTTGAAAACACAGTGTGTTTTACAATGTTTGCTCTAAGTCATCTTAAAGGCCGACTCATGAAGCTCAATGATTCTGGAAGCCTTTTAAAGGCATGAATTGACCCTAAGGAAGGGTTAGAAGCATTATTATTGTGTGACCTATCTGAAGATTGAAGAGAAACAGTGTTATAAGCAGAAATTATTGTATTTTGTAGCTTGTTTTTGAGTTCAATGGATTAGTTTTTGTTTCTTGGTAGCTGTGGAATGTAGTGTAGTTCACATACAAGCATTTTGAATTCATTAAATAGTTTCTTGTACAGTTTTTAAGTACATTTCTATATACTGTTCAGTGTTTCCCTGTTTTTGTTTTAAATCAGACTGTATTTTGAAGATGTGGTGCTAGAGCACTTTTCCTCCATACAATCTGTATGGCCCTTTGGAAATAGTGCCTAGTCACCATGCTTGTAAATAGGTTAATTTGTAGGTTTTGTGTGAGTTCATTGGATGCTAGCAAATGGATTCCCTAGGCGAGCCAGAGTAGGCCCGGTTCGGACAGTCTTGAAGTAAAAACCTCATATCTGGTAGGGGAATAAAGATCTTAGCGAAATTATTTTTGGAGAATTTAAAGAAAGGTCTTAGCTATGCTTGGAGATTAGGAGAGGGTTCTGACAGTTCATCTGGAGTGAGCATTCTTTGATAGTCTTCACACAGCTTTGTGAAACTTAGAAACCCTAGGGTTCTTGAGCATTTTTGTGTTTGGACAGCGTATGGCCGGAGTAGGCTTGAAACCACAAGAATCTTGGAGGTGAGGGCAGGGGAAACACAATTCCTAAGCCAAGAACCTAGATCCTTGGGTGCGTTTAGGAGATAAAATCATTTTTCCCTTCTTCAGAGACCTAATTGGGGGCTCAAGGCTACTAGCCTTTCAAACCCTAAGAAGGAACCTTGAGGAAGTGATGGAAAGTTGGAGGTTTGTGGTTGCACAAGGACCTTAGATTGGTAATTTTGAAGCTTTTGAAACACTTTCAAACCCCTACAAGAACCTTGAAGAGGGTTGAGGTTATTTGGCCTTTAGGGGCAGATTAAGGCCCAAAGGAGAGAACATGGTGAAGCACCAAGATTTGCTTGGGAGAAGGACATCTTCTTGATAGGAGAGGAGTTGGTTAGACAACTAGGGGCACCTAGCCATGATCAAGGACCTATAGGTTAGCTTGGTGGAGCAAGGCACCAAGGAGTTCTAATAAGGAAAGGCCTAGAGAAGGAATCAGGAAGTGATTCCTCCAATCCCTCTCCCTATCAGATTGGTATTAGAGCAAGCAAAAGATTTGGGAAAGTAGCTTATATGTCAGAAGTTGAGTCAAGTCAAACTCCCACCATGGTGAAAAATGCACAATTAGCCAAGAGGGTTGAAGAACAAGAAGAGGATATGTCGTTAAAAGAAAGTATAGAGAAACTTGAGAAAGCATTGAACAATGCAAGGTTGGAAGGAAAGGTACCAAAGGAAGAAGAGGTTGCAGAGGAAGACAAGGTCCCTGAACTTGACCCTGTTTTGGAAGAGGAGCCTTTCTTGAAGGCATTGAAAGCCTTGAGTGGAAAAGGACTTGAGGGAATACAACTATTTAGTGGAAAGATGGAACCTAATTTGGTCATGGACTGGATAGAAGGCATGGAGAATCACTTTGAGTGTGATGGAGTCACTAAAGCACATAAGGTGAAGGTTTCTAAATCAAGGTTGAGAGGACCAACCTTGACATGGTGGAAGTTTATTTAGAAAGAGAGGGAAAAAGAAAGCAAACAACCCATATCAACTTGGAAAGGAATGGTTGCTAAGGTAAAGGAAGCCTATATGCCAGATGATTATGAGATCCAACTTCACAAGAAGAGGAAAAGTCTAAGGTAGAAAGACCTAGATGTAAACACTTATATTGAAGAGTTCCAAAAGCTTTGTATGAGGTCTAATGCGATAGAGGATGAGAGTCTTAAAGTGGCTATGTATCTTACTTGTTTGAAATGGAACATTCAAGAGGAGATGGAAATATTGAGTCCCAAGACAGTCCACCAATGTTATCAGTTGGCTATAAAGATTAAGGAAAGGAACAAAAGAAAGCAAGATTAGGCTTCTAAGGGCAGAGGCAAAGGCAGAGATCAAAGAGGACATCGTGGTGGTTACCAAGGTAGAGGCAGTGACCAAAGAAATCAAGGAGAATCAAAACTCACTGAGCATGGAGGTGAAACATCTTCAAGAGGAGGATTCAACAGAGGAAGAGGAACTCAAGGAGGTTCAAAAAGAGGAAGAGGAGTAGGTAGGAGCAGTTCCTATTTTGCAAACTTGAAGTGTTATTGTAACCAACTAGGTCACCCTGCTTATAGATGCCTGTAGAAAGCTTCCTCATCAAGAAATGAAAAGAGAGTGGCTTATGCACAAGAGGACACCATGAGTCCTAAAGCATCTGAGATCAGTCATATAGAGTCTGAGGTAGGAGAGAATCTAATGTTTAACAGGGTTTTGATCAGGCAGCCAGTCAAAGAGGAACCCAAGCAAAGAAGAGCTCTTTTCAGAGTAAGGTGCAAGATACTTGGTAAAGTATGCAAGATTATAGTGGACTCAAGCTCAATAGACAATATAATCTCAGAGGAGGTAGTAACAAAGCTAAAATTGGAGAAGGTACCTCACAATAACCCCTAAGGTCACATGGCTGAATAAAGGGCAGAGTGTTTTAGTTAATGAGCAAGTAACGGTGGAATTTTCAATTGGAGGTTATAAAGACAAGCTGGTTTGTGATGTATTACCCATGGATGCATGTCATATACTACTAGGTAGACCATGGAAATTTGACAAAAGTGCCATTTATGATGGGAAAGAGAACACCATCTCATTCAAGAAGGATGGAAGAACCTTCAAACTGCAGTCCCTATCAGAAGAAGAAGAAGGGCAGTCTAAGGTACCTAACATCATGTTGAGCAGTGGTAAATATTTTATCAGCAATCTACATCAAGGAGGTGAAGGATATGTGGTTTTAATGCAACCTAAGGAAGTAGCCAAGGCTGAAAGGATAGTCTTACCAGAAGCAGTCCAAAGGTTACTTGATAAGTACAAGAGCATAGTCAGTGATGGAACACCTGCAACTTTACCACCAAAGAGAGAAATAAGTCATCAAATTGACTTCATACCTAGAGCTTCATTTCCTAACAAAGCAGCATACAAGCTTACACCTGAGTAGAACCTAGAGGTGGCTAGGCAAGTGCAAGAATTATTGGATCAAGGATTGATTCAAAAGAGCATCAGCCCTTGTGCAGTACCAATGGTTTTGGCAACCAACAAAGGAGGTAAGTGGATACTTTGTACTAATTCTAGAGTAATCAATAGGATCACCATTAGGTATAGGTTCCCAATTCCTAGAATTGAAGATTTAATGGATTGCCTTGGAGGAGCACAGTATTACACCAAGTTGGAGCTCAAGAGTGGCTACCATCAAATTAGGATTAAGGACGGAGATGAGTGGAAGACAACCTTTAAGACAAATGATGGGTTATATGAGTGGAAAGTGATGCCATTTTGCCTCTCAAATTCCCCTAGAACGTTCATGAGACTAATGAATGAAGTGCTTAAGGATTTCACAGGGATCTTTGTAGTAGTCTATCTTGATGACATACTGATTTTCAGTAAGACAGTAGAAGAATACCTCAAGTATGTGGAGATGCTTCATAAAAGGTTGCAAGAAGAGAAGTTGGCAATCAACCTTGAGAAGTGTGAGTTCTTCAAGCAAGAGCTTGTGTATCTAGGATTTGTAGTATCCAAAGGAACGTTGAAGATGGATCCAAGCAAGGTGGAAGCCATCCTAAACTGGCCTACACCAACCACAGCAATAGAGGTAAGGAGTTTTCATGGTTTAGCTCAATTCTATAGAAAATTCATAAGGAATTTTAGTGGCATATGTTCACTAGTCCTAGATACTATCAAAGGTGGTCTGAAAACAAAGTTTAAGTGGACTCAAAAGGCTGATAAAGGGTTTGAAAAACTGAAACAAGAAGTAGCAACTCAACCAATTTTATTGTTGCCTAGTTTTGACAAGTTGTTCACAGTTGAGTGTGATGTAAGTGGAGTAGCAGTAGGAGTACTTAGTCAAGAAGGTAGGAATGTAGCCTTCTTTAGTGAAAAGCTCAATGAAGCCAAGGAAAAGTACTCTACCTATGATCTAGAATTATATGCTTTAGTGCAGTCCCTTAGGAAGTGGAGGCATTATCTATTACCCAAAGAGTTTGTGTTCTTTACTGATAACTAGGCCCTTAGTTATATCAACACCCAAGAGAAGTTGAGTAATAGACATTTGAAATGGATGGAATACATCCAAGCCTTCACATTCACTATCAAGCACAAAAAGGGACAAATGAATAAGGTTGCAGATGCATTAAGTAGAAGGTTGCTGATAGTGCAGGAGATACAGCTGAAAAGCATTGGATTAGAGAGTTTCAAAGACCTCTATGGTGAGGATGAAGACTTCTCAGAAGCCTACAAGGTATGCTCTGATTTTGAGAATCATTTTCATAGCCAATATTCTAAGTATACACTGCAAAATGGACTGTTATTTAAGGGTAATCAGTTATGTGTTCCAAGAGGGTCAATGAGGGAAAATCTGATTCAAGAAAAGCATAATGGCAGTCTTAGTGGGAATTTTGGTATTAATAAAACTTTAGAGCTAGTACAAAGGTTCTATTATTGGCCTAAGTTAGCAAGAGATGTTAGAAAATATGTGGAACAGTGTGTTGTGTGCATGAAAGCTAAGGGAGGAGCTAGCAATGATGGTTTATATCAACCCCCGCCCATTCCTAACAGACCATGGGAGTGTGTGAGAATGGATTTTGTGGTAGGTCTTCCTAAGACCAAGATTGGTTTTGACAGTGTTTATGTTGTGGTAGACAAATTTAGCAAGATGAGCCATTTTATTCCCTACAAAACTACTCATGATGCAAGCTACATAGCTCATCTTTTCTTCAAGGAAGTTGTTAGGATCCATGGCTTGCCTCTAAGCATTGTTTTTAATAGAGATGTGAAGTTCATGAGTCATTTTTGGAAGACTCTATGGAGCAGATTGGGTACAAATTTTTCATTTGGATCAGCTTACCATCCTTAGAATGATGGTCAAATAGAGGTGGTTAACAGAGTTCTAGGTAATCTTCTGAGGTGCTTAACTAAAGAATATGGACAGACATGGTATATGGTGATTTCTCAAGCTGAATATACCTATAATGACAGTGTCAATAGAACTACAGAGAAAAGTCCTTTTGAGGTTGTGTATGGGATGCAACCAAGAGGCATATGTGAGCTCAGAGATTTGGGATCCATCGAAAATAGGAGTGGACATGCAGAAGACTTCACTCAGACCATGAAGGAGATTCATGAGCAGGTCAAGCAAACAGTTACTGCAGCAACCCAAAAGTTGAAGGAGAAAGTTGATCTGTCAAAGAAAGATGTGAAATTTGTAGTTGGGGACTATGTTATGGTCCACCTCAACAAATCTAAATTGCAGAAGGGAATTTCAACCAAGTTACAGATGAAAAGAGTGGGTCCATGCAAGGTATTGGCCAAATATGGCAAGAATGCATACAAGGTGGAGTTACCATCAGATTTAGGCATCTCTCCAATGTTCAATGTAGCTGACTTGATCAAGTACAAGGGATCAGTCAAGGATGTGGATCAGAACAGTTAGGAAGTTCTCAAGGACATCAGTAATGTGACCTTTCCTCAACAAGACAAGCTTCAGGCAGAGAAAATCTTGCAGTCAAGGGTGAAGAAGACTACAAGGCACAAGGTGTACATGGAGCATCTTGTCAAATGGAAGGATAAGCATGAATCTAAAGCTACTTGGGTAGAAAAAGTATACTTTCAGAAGTATGGAATTGACATGAATCTAATCTCTCCCAAAGTTCCTTAGTTATTTGTGCTAAGAGGGGGAGAATGGTGTAGGACCACCTAGGAAAGGACTAGTTTTGAATGAAGCTCTAAATTTTGTTGTGTTGTTCATAAGGTCATGTAGATCATTAGAGGTGATCTATGGGATGTTTTTTATTAGTTGGAAGGAGGTTGACAAGAGTTAAGTAGTTTTATCTCTTCATTTTGGCTAGGTTGTAAAAATTGCCTAAGTTTTGAAAACACAGTGTGTTTTACAATGTTTGCTCTAGGTCATCTTAAAGGCCGACCCATGAAGCCCAACGGTTTTGGAAGCCTATTAAAGGCATGAATCGACCCTGAGGAAGGGTTAGAAGCATTATTATTGTGTGACCTATCTAAAGATTGGAGAGAAACAATGTTATAAGCAGAAATTCCTACATTTTGCAGCTTGTTTTTGAGTTCAATGGATTAGTTTTTGTTTCTTGGTAGCTATGGAATGTAGTGTAGTTCACATACAATAATTTTGAATTCATTAAATTGTTTCTTGTATATTTTTTAAGCACATTTCTGTATACTGTTCAGTGTTTCCCTATTTTTGTTTTGAATCAGACTGTATTTTGAAGATGTGGTGCTAGAGCACTTTTCCTCCGTACAATATGTACAGCCCTTTGGAAATAGTGCCTAGTCACCATGCTTGTAAATAGGTAATTTGTAGGTTTTGTGTGAGTTCATTGGATGCTAGCAAATGGATGCCCTAGGTGAGCCAAAGCAAGCCCAGTTGGGGCAGTCTTGAAGTAAAAACCTCATATCTAGCAGGGGAATAAAGATCTTAGCAAAATTATTTTTGGAGAATTTAAATAAAGGTCTTAGCTATGCCTAGAGATTAGGATAGAGTTTTGGTAGTTCATTTGGAGTGAGCATTCTTTGACAGTATTCACACAGCTTTGTGAAACTTAGAAACCCTAGGGTTCTTGAGCATTTTGGTGTTTGGACAGCATATGGCCTGAGCAGGCTTGAAACCACAAGAATATTGGAGGTGAGGGTAGGGGAAACAAAATTAATAAGCCAAGAACCTAGATCCTTGGGTGGGTTTAGGAGATAAAAGCATTTTTCCCCTATTTAGAGACCTAATTGGGGGCTCAAGGCTACTAGCCTTTCAAACCCTAGGAAGGAACCTTGAGGAAGTGATGAAAAGTTGGAGGTTTGTGGTTGCACAAGGACCTTAGATTGGTAATTTTGAAGCTTTTGAAACACCTTCAAACCCCTGCAAGAACCTTGAAGAAGTTTGAGGTTATGTTTCCTTTAGGGGCAGATTAAGGGCCAAAGGAGAGAACATGGCGAAGGACGAAGATTTGCTTGGGAGAAGGACAACTTGTTGATAGGAGAGGAGTTGGTCAAACAACCAGGGGAACCTAGCCATGAGTAGGGACCTATAGGCTAGATTGGTGCAGCAAGGCACCAAGGAGTTCTAATAAGGAAAGGCCTAGAGCAAGAATCAGCAAGTGATTCCTCTAATCCCTCTCCCTATCAGTTAGTCTCGAAGAACTCTCGGCTCTAAAACAAGGAAAGAATGAATATTTTGCTTCATTCCTTCAATGATGGTGATCCAAGGCCAATCAGAGCAAGTGGACCATGCCAGAAGAACAACAAGTCTATACCATCATAGCCAATCTTGAAAGCCACTTGGCATTTCATCTCAAGGTTCAGGGCATAACCACATATGAGCAATTGATCTCTAAGGTGCTTAGCATCGAAAGAGCCCTTGTGACTCAACCCGTGGAATCAACATCATATCATGAACAACAAAACAACTTCCCATCATCCAATTACAATGATAAACCTCACACAAGGGCAAGGAACAAGAACATTACTAATGATGGTATCATTGATGCCAAAGTGGTCATTAGTGGTGCACACCAAAATACACCCACACCACAAAACCAAAATCAATTCCAAAACACTCATCACACAACATACCAACCCAATAACAATCCAACCATCAATAATATCAATGACCAAAGGGGACCACCCCAATGCAAAAGTTATCCAAAATGAAAATACACCATTTTGGGGGAGCCACTTGAGGACATAATGAAAATGTTGATCAATGAAAAACTCATCAAGCTTCCTACATTCAAGAATTACCAAGAACTTGATGTCAAACCTCCTTGGTATAACGAGAATCAACTCTATGAATTTCACAAAATCAAAGGTCATACCACAAACAATTGCATGAGACTCAAAAAAATCATCCAAGATCTCATCGATAAGAAAATCATAAACATGGAACAACCTACCAAAAATTAGGATCTTAAAATCTACACCAAATAGAGTCCCTACATCTAGATCTGTTCCTTGAGGAAGCATTAGCCTCATCCACTGTCCCCATAGATCTCGATGTGGAGCAATTCCAAGCCATGGTTAGAAATATCATAACACCTAATCTCCTTACATTCTCTGAGCAATATTTCCCTACCCAACCATCTCACAACTGTGCACTTCACTTGGAAGCCATTGTACACAAGAGAAAAATCAAAAGGGTCTTGGTGGATGGAGGTGTGCATTTGAACATTTGTTCTCTCAGCCTCATCAAGTAGTTGAAAATATTAGAAGATTCCATAGACAAAGGTAATGACATCATGATAAGAGAATATGATGACCAAGAAAGAGTGTCTTAGGGCATGATTAAACTCCCTATTCAAGTAGGGCCAATGCTCATGGAAACCACCTGCCATGTCTTGGACCTTGAATTGCCATATAATATCCTCTTGGGATGCCCATGGATCCATGCGATGAAAGTCGTAGCATCAACCTTCCACCAATGTGTGAAATTTACACATAATGGACAAGAGGTTACTATCCATGGAGATCCTAAATCATTTTCATATTGCAAAAATCTTGAGGTAAAGTATTACAAAATCCCCCAAGAGCCAAAGAATAATGAGGGCCCATCCACACCATACATCGACCCTGCCACTCTCGCGTCCAATTTTGTGACAGAGACACCCGCCATTCCCACCATCCCCACCATCTCTGATATCAAGCTTATCATCCAAGAGGATGGTTGTGGAAGCTACAAACTCCCTAACAATGCTTTTGTGATAGGAGAGTTACCACAATCTCCTAGATCACAGGGACATCCACAAGAAAATCAAGCTTCTACATCACAACCTATCTTGAAAACTATCTTGAATTCACAAGATGGGGAGACCTTGGCCATGAGGTTATTGAAGTAGATCCTTCTCACATGTTGTATCAAGATGAAAGATTGGCAGCTAATTTACCAATGGATGAAACAAGAAAGGGCTTACAAATGATGCTTACAATGGGCTACGATAGAAATCAAAGTCTGGGACAAAATGACAATGGGCTCATAATACCTATCATGCTAGAGACACGACCCATAACAAATGTTGGTCTTGGATGTACCCCTCCAAGAATAACCATACGTGGCTAAAGTCCTCCAGTTAGAATGGTTAATATTTCTCCTCAGCCAATACTAGTACAAGTACACTCACAATAGTCACATGTAGAGACACACATAATTTTATAACTAATCCCTATATTAGTAGCGATGACTAAGATACCATGAACAATCTACCTAGGTTATTTGAGGACACCACCCTGTGTATGATTAGCACCCTCTCCTTTGAAACAGACCATCCAAATCATGACATTCATTTAGTGTACCCCCAACTGATCCACTATGACCAATGAGGACCACCAATTCTTGATACATTCAAAAATGATGAGGCACTCTCAGAATTCATGGGATTGAGGGATAACATTCTAAATGGAGGTCACAAGGCAGGGTTTATAATGGAGTTGGACACACATGCCTATTATGGGGAAATAATAGAATCCTTCAGTCGCAAAAGTGAGAAACTAAGAATCATATCGAAGTCCTTGAGTGAAAACTACATTGTGGCACTCTCTGACAAGAAAATAGTAAAAAGAAAGGATGTATCCAACGGTGAAAAAATCTCTGAGGCACTCAAGGATGAAGGATTCAATCTTCCTCTAAGAGCTATTCATCAAGAGAAGTTAGCAGTCTTTTCTGAAAAATGCAATCCTGTCAACCTAGGAACAAATGAGGCCCCACATATCACATTTTATGCGGAATCATTATTATCAGAAGAGCAAGAACTCCTAGTAGCATTCCTAAGGGATAGAAAAGTAAACTTCGCATGGAGTTATGCTGACATGCTAGGGCTTGATCTAGAGACTATGGTTCATCATTTAGCAGTATATCTAGAAGTAAAGCCGGTCAAAAAAAAGCTTTAGAAAATGCATCCTCAAATTTCTCTATTAGTCAAAATGGAGCTCAAAAAGTTGTTAGATGTAGGATTTATCTAACCAATCGATTACCTAGAATGGGTATCAAATTTGGTACCTGTTTCAAAACTTGACAGAGCCATTAGAATCTACACGAACTTCAAAGATTTGAACAAGCCATGTCCCAAGGATGATTTCCCGCTTCCCAACATCAACATGATAGTAGACATGACAACAGGACATGAGATGCTATCACTCATGGATGGATTTTCAAGATACAACTAGATCATGATAGCAAAAGAAGATCAAGATAAGACAACTTTCACTTGTCTATGGGGGACCTACTATTGGCACATGATTCCATTCGGCCTAAAGAATGCAAAATCTAGAAAGAGACAAGATCATATAGCAACCCTAAGCACTATCTTTGATAGACTGGAGGAATACAAAGTCAGAATAAATCCCAAGAAGTGCGTCTTCACCATACAATAAGGTAAATTGCTAGGATACATAATCTCCATGAGGGGTATCGAGGTAGATCCAGAAAAAGTGAAAGCAATCCTCGAGATGGAAGCACCAAAGACATTAAAACAATTGAGAAGCCTCCAAGGCCGACTTCAATCCATCCCACAGTTCATAGCACAACTAGAAGACAAGAAGAACCCATACTCTCACCTACTCCACAAGGGAGTGGCATACAAATGGGATACAAAGTGCGAGGAAGCATTTAACAAAATCAAGGAATATCTACTAACACCACTAGTTTTAATGCCACCCATCCCAAGAAAGCCATTGATCTTATATGTGTCAGCAACAACAATAGCCCTTGGAGCTCTCCTAGCTCAACATGATGAAAATGGAATGGAGAGGCCATCTACTATATCAGTAGGACAATGGTTGGTCATGAGCTAAACTAATCATTCATTGAAAAATCTTGCCTCACAGTAGTGTTTGCATCCCAAAAATTCATACATTACATGTTGGCACACAAGATAAAACTCATTGCAAAAATTCATCCCCTCAAGTATCTCCTATCAAAGGAAATGCTCATAGGAAGAATGGAAAAATGGGTAATGATATTATCAGAGTATGACATCGAGTATGTTGAGTGGAAATCCATTAAGGGACAAGTTATTGTAGATCAATTAGAAAAAAACCCATTTATTCTGAGAACCCTCTTGTCTCAGAATTCCTAGATGAATCCATTTTTAACCTCAATGTAACTGACCATTGTAAATTATACTTCGATGGTTCATAAAGACAACATGGATTAGGAGTTGGTATCTTCTTCATCACCACACAAGGGGATTGCATACTGAATCCATACAAATTGGCATTTCCTTGCACCAACAACATAGCAGAATATGAGGCTTTGACTATAGGCCTTAGTATAGCAGTGCAATTGAACATCATGGCTCTCAAAGTCTATGGAGACTCTTAGTTGATCATAAATCAAGTCAATAATGAATATCAGACTAAGGATGATAAGCTCACTCCATACAAGAAATTGGTGGAGACTCTAAAGGAATCCTTCATTGACATAACATTTGAGTAGATTCCAAGAACCAACAACAAAGCAGCAGATGCCATGGCTACAATTGGGTCCCTATTAGACATCCCTCATAATGTGCTGAAATATGAATTTCTAATTGAGCAACTTCTCATTCCCACATTTGAGTACCAAAATTCAAATATGTGTGTGAAATCGTTTGTCCTGGTGATCCCTCGTACCATGACATCTACACATATCTTCAAATAGGAGTCATACCCGCTAACCTCCCATCAAACCTAAAATGAACCTTTGTCAAAAAGGCATCCATATTTGTCATCCTAGGTGATACCTTATACCATAGAAGCATAGAAGGTACCTTACTGTGCTACCTAAATGTTGAGGAGGCATTAACCGCTCTAACTGAGGTTCATAACAGTATCTGTGGTTCACACTCAAGTGGAATGATCATCACAAAGAAACTTCTGAGGATGGGGTATTATTGGCCCATAATGGAAAGTTAAGCACATGATCATGCTAAAATGTGTTTACAATGTCAGCAACATGGGGACCTCATCCATGCTCCAGCTCAAGAGCTTCAGCCAATCATCACACCATGGCCCTTTTCGCAGTGGGGACTCGATCTCATTGGAAGAATCACACCCACCTCATCCAATGGACATAAGTTCATCATAACTACAAATGAGTACTTTACAAAGTGGGTAGAGGCCATACCCATGACATATATCATTGAGAAGTAGATCTCAAAATTCATCCTGAACTATCTCATCTGTCATTATGGTGTCCCACAAGCCATTATCTAAGATAATTGGACACCATTCCAGAACCAAGAGGTTCGCGACTTGTGCAATAAATTCAAAATCCAGCATCGCTTCTCCACCCTGTACTATCCCTAAGGCAATGGCCAAGTAGAAGCTACGAAAAAAACCATCCTCAAAATCCTTAAGAAAATAGTTAATGATGCAGGTCGTGACTAAAACTTGTAGCTTAATCCCACCCTTTGGGCTTATTGGACCAGCATTTGCACACCCACTGGCGCCACCCCCTTCTCCCTGGTCTATGGATCAGAGGTCGTACTCCCCATTGAGATCAAGCTCCCATCCCTCAGAATATCATTGCAAAACCTCATCACTGATGAGGACTACCAGGTGTCAAGATTAAACGAGTTGGAGTTACTAGACGAGAGATGAATAGATGCTCTAAATCACTTGCAAGTCTATCAGAATAGACTTAAACAGAGCTACAACCAAAAAAAATTAGAAGCAGGACTTTCCAAGTCGGAGAACTGGTCTTAAAAGAAAATTAGAAGAATGTCTCAAATCCCAGCAGCAAAGGCAAGTTTGATCCTAATTGGTTAGGACCTTTTGTCATCACAACAAGTTATAAATCAGGGGCATATTAGCTATCAACACCTGAAGGGGAACCTTTGCAGGAGCCAATGAATAGCTCCCATCTCAAAAAGTTTTATGCCTAATTCTTTCAAGGTATAGAACCAAAAATCCAAAAAATTAGAAAAACTCTTTAGAAAATGGTTACTTATGTGAAAATCTGGCAAACAGGTGTCTTGGTGACAAAAAAAAGAATCAAAAATCAAAAAATAAAAAAATCCAAAAAAAATTAGAAAAAGGATCAAAATAGTAAAGATAAAAAATCATCCTCTAGTGAAAACCACTTCGGTGGTACTTTGGGCAAGTACCTTGGTGAAAACCTAGCAAACAAGTGCCTTGCATAAATAAGCCCTTTCCATCCACCAAGATCTTTGCGGCTTGTTTGGCATCACCCTCCATTTCACTTCCATCATCCATCGCATTCAGGCCTCCATCCATCACTTATCCACACGCATCTGCACCATATCTTGGTCCTATTTTTGTATCATGATCCCTCCTAGTACTACTCGGCCCATCCTCAAGGTTAGTTTGTCCTGCCTTTATCGAAGTAGTCTATTGTATCACGATGGGGGCATGTTCTCATCAGATCAGATTCATGTATATTCTTAAAGTCCTCAAAATCAAAAATTCCAAAAACACCAAAACATTAGAAAATCCAAAAACATCAAAACATATCAAAACTCAAAAATAGAGTCGTCTTGTCAAACTAAGTCATCTCTGAGCTTGAACGTAGGCAAGGTTGATCTTTGATCATCCCCCGAGACATTTAGGTTAGTCCTATAGGAGTCCGTCATAATAAGCTGGCATCTCATCATGTAAATCATCTGTAAATCGGTCAAGTCATTAGTCAAACTACGTGGTCTTTACGTGTATAATGTAGGCAAGGAGCATCTGTTGATCAGCCCTCAAGACCCCTAGGATAGGTTTTTAGGTTAGTCTCTTGGTCAAAATCTCAGAAAATCCAAAAAATATTTGAAAATTTGGAAATCAAAACATTTGAAAATCTCAAAAAAATACCAAAAATAGCCTCAAAACATTGCAAAACTCCAAAAACATCCAAATATTTGAAAAAAATCCATCTGTCTCATCTCGCTTGCACCTGCAATAAACACCATCAGTAATAAATTGATCATCATCCCCAACCTTTGGTGAAATAGTTAGAAACAAGTCTACCAGGTTTAAAAGTGAAAACTCAAAAATGTCAAGTCTAAAGTCTAAGTCAATGCATAAGCAAGTTGGTTATCTCTTTATATCGGTAACACATCATCTGAATTGGTCCCATATCAATCATCCCTCAAAACACTTTGGGTAAACAAAATGATGTGCCACCATCCACTAACATGTCCTAGGATGAATCCTTCCTACAATGGGCATTATCTTTTGGCAATAAGTTTCGGTTATCATCTTTAGAAAACACATCCTCTTTATGTTAGCGGTATTGAAGAGCATCAGTTTGTTTGTTTACTTGGTCTTTATCTTTTGACTTATCTTATTTGTGCTCATTCTGAGGACGTCTCAATGATATCCCAACACAGAGGATTTAGAGAAATAGGAATGGGGCAAAGATCATTATCTTTTGTCTATTGTACTTGTTGGACATTCTTGTAATATAACATCGGTGAATACTTGCTTTGCTAGGTATGTATGGAAGAGGTGTAGGGAAACTTGTTGACTATTATAGGGATAGATTTACCTTTCTATGTTTTGGTTTGAGGTGTCTGAAACTTTTGAAATACATCCTAGCAAGGTTTCCGTATGTCAGGTGTGAACAAGAATACTCCTATATGATTATTGATTCAAAGTACATCACACTAAGTACCATGCCATCCTGGTTTTCTATACCTTGATGCATCGTGCCACGTGTGTTATTAAACATAAGAAAATTTGGCCCTTTGAAAATCCCAATTCCTCGGCAAGTAATCACCATCATCATTAGCATTTGCATTTGCATTATCTTGGGTCTTGTTGAAATAACTTCCTCTCTTCTTACTAACCGCACTAACAAGGTACTATGAAAGTTGATCATCATCACCATCATTGTCATCAATCCTGCATCCACAGATCATTAACATATTGCATAAGCATATCATATAGGAAACATACTCACTGCATTTTTTTCTTATCATATAAATAGGTTATCATAAACATTCTTCATAAATAGGTGCATCCATGTCATTGCATTTCACTCATTACATTGCATCTCAAAGACATTATATCAATTATTGCATAAACATTCATTTGCATTTCACAACCATTTCATATTACCATATAAATCATCACATAGCATCTACAAAAGTATTTCCATAATCATTTTTGCATAATCATAAACAATAGGTATATAAGCATTTAATTCATTAGGCATACATACTTGTATAACATCATGGCATCATATCACCACTTTTACGTTCACATCTCATTACGCATCAACATATCACTTTGCATTAACATACCATTGCATCACATACATCATCATTTAGGATAATAACATTTCTTATTCTAAGCATCTCAATTTCATTATGCATTAACACCATTTCATTAGCATCATATCATGACCATCGCATTCATATTACATCCATCCATAAGTCATCTCATATATAAACATATTCCACACATCATTGCATATACCATAAATCATACCATTTTACATATTAAAACCCATATCACATATTGCATTGGCATAAAATAAACCATCATATATTTAACATCATTGCACATCATATCATAGGTGAGCATAATATAGATCTGTTAGTAATTGCATTAACATCATTAGAAATAAATCCATCCATAACATATAGAAGAATCATACATGCATAAATAAAAAGTATGCAGTACATCGCATCAAAATTGTCTCATATATATCATATCATGATGTCACTATCATAGTACATAGAATAAATCAAATCATTGTACATATATGTCAATCGGTACAAAACGCCCATCGGGCTATCAAAAACGAGCCCATAAGGTACAAAAATATAATATCTAGATAAGGCCCGATTTCTGTGAATGCTGCCCTCGCCCTTGTCACCGTGACCCTCTGGTGGTCTCTGGCTAGCCCGCTCTGAGTACTTGGGGACCCAATCTGCTCAAGGTACGGTGTCATGGCAAGCTCGATGGTAGTACTCTATCTCTTAGATAGCATCCCTATAAGGTCGTACTAGCACTCTACCCTAGGAGGAGGAGGCTATCATACTCTCGATCTGCTTCATGCAACCTAGCTTAGTGGTTGCCTGTATCTATGTAGCTTGTCTCTACTGCATAGCCTTATCCCTCTCTGCTCTAAGCTACTCTCTCTCAACCCTCGCCTAGTCTCTCTCCACTATCAGCGTCTGAACTTGAGCCTGTAGTTGTGCAATCAGTGCATCCTGACCATCTGACTATCCCTGTGGCTATACCCATGGCTGCATGTGGACCTGATCCTCACCCTCAGCTCATGGTGGTGGGACTGGTGGCTCCTACTGCTGATCCTGCATATGGACATCTCCATGATCTGATGGCACTGGGGCCACCAATGGTGGATCCTGTTGAATCTCGACCCTCAGTCCTCGCCCTCGCCCCCATCTTCTCCCTTTTCCTCTGACCCTGCACACCTATGGATCCTCACCTAGAATAGTCAACTAAAAGGGAGGTTTGAACCAGTCTCTGTAGGCCTGTGTGGTCCCTAAATCTGCCAAGCCCTAATCATAAGCCCACAGTCGGGCTACCAACTACCAAAACTTGTCAATTGCCTCGGAGGTAGGAATACTAGGCCCCCATGACACCTGTATCATGATGTGTGCAAAGAAGGCTATGTAGCCATCATCAGGTCGATCTTGCAGCTCTCTGAACTAACATTGTATGCACCCGAGCAAGTACCTCTCAATTATCGTGTGCTCCCACCCCTGCATATCTTGATCTTGGTGCTAGTAAAAGAGATGAACGACATCATTGGCCCATCCGGGCTGACCAAAGTATGGAAGCCAAGTAAAGACAAGCATCTCGTCTAGGACCCACCTCCAGTAGGGGATCCCATGCTCGCCAGTGTGTGTGAAGGACACATTGACTTTGTATAGTTCCACAAGGGAATCCTCTACCCCCATCAGAACTGGAACGACCCATGGACATAGCACAAAAATGTGCTCCCACACCCAAACATGAAGAAGTGTCACTCCAATCCCCAGTGCTCTGCCATCCATGTATATGTACTTGTGCAAGTCTCTGTAAAGTGAAGCCAGAAGGACAGGTCCCAATGCAAAGTGAACTGGCCTGTCTCAGACCATCCTCTCCCAGCAATAACCCTAGCTGGGACTGAAGTATCACCCTTGTCTATCTGGGGCAACCAAACTTGAAATGATCACTGCAATCACCCAGTGGAAGGGACATGTGATGATCATGTACCACTTGAGCTCAATCTATCCCTCACAATAGATAATGTCCCATGTGGCGAGGACTCTGATGCAAGACTTGCATCCCTCCTCCATATCATAGATCACCCATCACCCATGAATAGGAAACTATAGAATGTGCCAAACGTCCTCCCAGGTGATGGTCGCCTCACCAGTGGGAAGATGAAACAACAATGTCTCACTGTGCCACCTCTCGGCCAGCACTGACAACATTCCTAGGTGGGTGCGCACGGGCGCTGCATATGCGATATGCCATAATCCTGTAGCTTCTAGTTGGTCCTGGTCCCTGTTGCTCAAGTCTTGTAGGATGCTTGCCAAATCTCACGACCAGTGCTCTCAAGAGTAGAGCTCCTTGGGCCTATCCTGCATCAAGGAAAGTCGCCGTGTTAAATTTTTTGAAAAATTCTTGGTCAAATGCTCCAAGAAGGTTCCTAGTGGTGCAATTTGTGAAGATGTTGTAGTTTGATTTTACTCAAACTCTGATGCTCAAGCCCAAAAAGAGAAAAAATGCACTGTCGTGGTGCACTTCATACTCTAGCATCGCAATTTGCATGAAAAGGGTGCCGCCACAACACACTTTGCCCAAACCAGCCCGCCAAGCCCGAGCCCAGCATCGGAGTTTCTAAACTCCTAACTGCATCGCTAAAATGCTAAATAGCACCGCTGAAGGGAAAATGGCCTGGCGCAGTGTAGTTTAAATGTTGAGCGGTGCTATATAGTGTCATTGGAGGTGAGATCACCTTTTAAAGTAGTAATTAATGCATTAAATGAAAAGACGAAACTTCAATAAGGGTCACATACCGGTGCCCGATGCCAGGTGGCCACTGGTATGTCCGAAGTCAATCTGAAATGTGTAGGGGAAGCTGTCATTGTGCCATATCGCCAGAGAGTCAGAGTTTGAATCTCAAGTTTGCTAGCAAAGGTGTTTGAAAATGACTTGAAAGTGACCCCTCAGACCCCTTTTAAGCCTAAAAATTAGGGGTTTTTAACCTTAAATAGCTGTCCTACTAGGGTTTTGGACCCCCAAACCTGTTTTTGTCCATTTGAGGCTTGTTTTTCATCATTTTATTGCATTTAGACATGTTTTTAGCCTCTCGGACCCCTTTAGGACTTGTCAGGTAATTTGTCATCTTTTTTCTTGAGATCACCCAAAAAATTAAAATTTTCATCCAATCTCTCGAGGGGGAATTATAATGGCATGTTTTCTCTCGCCATGCAACAGTGGGGCAAGTTTTAAAATATCAAAATTTTTTTTTTTTGATCGAGATTGGTTATTCTTTGAACCAATGCAACAAGTGCATTGCTTCAAAGAGGGGCAAAATATAGACACGTAAAATATACTGATTAACATCATGCATTTGATCCTGACTTACTAACATCGTTTCTTCCTTAATCATCCCTCAGTCTAACCATTTAATCAAATTCCCCTATCTGATTAAATTCATCAATTATTCATCCATTAATTGAATAAATTATTTTATCTAATCAAGTCATTCCTTCTGTTAATTAAATCAATCCATCTGATCTAATTATCCCTATTTAATTAAATAATCAATTTATTTGATTAAATCTCTGAATTTTGTCCATTAAATTAAATAAATTAAAACCTTATTTGATTTAATCTAACACCATCTCTTTTAATTAAATAAATCAAAATCCTTATTTAATTAGCCTCTTATCATATTCCTCTCTTATTTGATTTAAATAAATCCATAAATCTAAGTCACTTAAGTCACATCATCAATCTCCTGTTAAATTAATTAACCCTTGATTAATTTAACCTCATCCCATGTCACATCCTCTAGATAATGCAAGTTGCACATGAAAATAGATTTAATTCATTTAATTAAATCTCTATTTTCTTCACAAGGCATCTTTTGGAATATTCTCTCAATTTGAATTCAAAAATTCCAAGTCAACATGTACATCCAACAAGGCAATAACTTCATTTACATGTCCTTTGCCTTGAGCCAAGTGGCATTTATTGCATTTTCCTTCCCTCTTGCATGTCATTTCAACAAATTTGAATTTCAAATATTGGCATTTATTGGCACAAACCCCAAATCTTGCACATCCATCATCCATTCATAGCTTGACAAGTGGCATCATATCATTGGATGAATGTTAGTCCCACATTGCTCAAATTTGGACATTCATCCATCTTGAATTTCTATAAATAAAGAGCTCATATCCTCATTTGATCATCCACAATCCAAGCAAAGTCACCTTGCTCAAATATCTCTTGAATTCCATTCATGATCACTGAGTCATAGCTAGGTTTTGTAGATTTTTGGCTTGGAGTTCTCATATTTCATCAAAGTGGATCAACATCATCTTCAAAATTCAAAGCTTGCATCTTAGGAATTGAGAAAGGGAAATTTTCACATCAAATTGGCACCAATTCCCCCATGGGATCATGAGTTTGCACATCTAATTAGGATTTAATCTTTGTTTTATCATTTTCATCGTGTTCTTTATTATTTTCAATCCTAGTTTGAGGTTGTAAATGGATTTCATGGGGAATTAGCTTGCAATTCCTTTTTTAATTTATTTACTCATGTTGTTTTGCAGGTACTAGGAGAAGGGTTCACACAGTAATATGATGTTGACATGTGTCATAATCTTATGACATGTGACAACTAACTAACTACTCAGGAAATAATGCTAGATAAGATAAGACTTCTAGAAAAGACAACTCATCCTTCTAGAAGGAATCTTATATCCTAAGCAAACACGTGAACCTATCACCTAGTAAATGATACCTAGGAATATAATTAAATGCCTAAGTGAACTTATGTAAATGTGATTAATTAATTACACTAAGAGCCCCCCATAAGTGCAACTTAGGGAGAAGATTATTATGCAAATGATGCAAAGATGGGTCTTGACTAATAGGCCATATTAGGTACCCATGTATAAATGTAAAAAGAAATCTTTCACAACCGAAGAAAAGGAGAAAACCCATTGGGACAAAAATCCTCTCCAAAAGAGAGATGAAATACAATAATGATATCCATCACAAATCCAATCAATCTCCATCCACAAAAAGGATGAAAAGAGAGACCATTTAGCTCCCCCATAAGGAGATAACCTACTACAAGAGAAGCACTAGAAGTACACTATGGAGTAATATTGGAATTCTTAATTTGGAAAGCAAGAAAAGATACTTTTTTTTGCTAGAAACCATATTAGAGTCACTCAAGGACTCAAGTCAAAATCATGAAAAGCAACAACAGACCCAATACCAAGGAACACTGGAAAATTCAAAAATTGGCACAACTCTGGAATCTATGAAGCAAGAGTCGATTGAAAGATAATCTAGAATAGAAGTGAAGTGCAAAGGAAATGTAAACCTAATGCACACAAAAAAAGGAAATAGTCCATGCACTGATGAATGTCCATATCTTCCTCCATGATGAAAAAAACCTCAAATTTGTGTAGATAACAAAATCTAAAAAAATGGATAGCACTGTGAAGTGCTGGAAACTAGCTTTTCATCAATATCTCGTTTTCCAAAAATGAACACTATGGCCAAAAATTATGATTTTTTCAAAAAAACTGAATTTATCCTGCATGAAATGGGTTTTCTAGTAAAAAAAAGTTTACTTCTAATTTGATTTCTGAAAAAATTATTCATAATGAGTAGACAAAAATAGAAACCCAAAAATATTTTGAAGCTAAGAACAAAACCCAGAAACCATTCTTTGATCCAGCAAGCAAAAGATGAAAAAATATATTGTCTTAACCTTCAGCTAGGAGAAAATAAATGCGCAATAATTTTTGTATAGAAATTTTCTTCAGATTTGTGCAAGATATGAAAAATCTAAAAGATACCCAATTGAGATTTCAACACTGGCTACAAAACCCAAAAATCATTTTTTCTCAAAATGAGTGGAAGCTAGATCTCTAAAGAAAAAATGAAAAAGAGCTCCAATAAAAATAGCTATTGATGCCTTGGATTCAATGGCAAGGCTCTCAAGACCCCAACTTGCACCTAGCAAAACTTTCATGCCAAGATTGAATCCTCAGATTTGGGAAGAAGTTTGCAGCACTAAAGCTCTAATACCATGTGTTGAGTTGATGATGAACTCCTCAAACACCCCAAAATCACCTACAAGAAAAAATAACTTCCACTATAGAGAAATGAAAAAAATATCATGCTATCATTAAGATGTAAGAATTCCAAAAAGAATATGGCAAAGTACATATGAAGCCTTGCTTATATAAGCAAGGTTGAGATGTAGTATGTAATATGATGTTGACATGTGTCATAATCTTATGACGTGTGACAACTAACTAACTACTTAGGAAATAATGCTAGATAAGATAAGACTTCTAGAAAAGACAACTCATCCTTCTAGAAGGAATCTTATATCCTAAACAAACATGTGAACCTATCACCTAGTAAATGATACCTAGGATTTATAATTAAATGCCTACGTAAACTTATGTTAGTGTAATTAATTAATTACACCAACATAATCATCTTCCATGGTTTTTCACTTTTGATAGCTCTAATAATCCATTTTTATGCTAATAAAATCCCTTGTACTTTGTGAGTTATCTCCAAACATCCTTTGCATTGAGTTTGAATGCAATGAGTCTAATATGTGGATATAAATACAATATTATCATTCCATTTAATCAACATAAACCAATGAATAATTTTAATTATTCTTCATAACCTTTATTAGAAAACATCAAATAGGATGAGTAATATACATGAGTGGGAAAGAATATTTTATTAGAAACTTGGAATCTTCTAATAAAAGAAAGGAATTTATTCCCCCAGGTAAAAAGTTTATTTTTTACTCTATTGAGATACCAACAACACATATCAAAGAGAGAAACCTCAAGACCATAGGGTATCCCAAGACACCTCATAATTTCCACTTGTGTAATTTATTTCCATTCCTAGGGTATCTAATGAGGAATAGGGCCAATTTGAATAATCAATAATTTAGTTTTATCATGAGAAAGTTTAGATCCAAACACAACACAAAACCAAATATCCATCATATTAGAGATATATTTTTCATAATTTTGTAAAAATAACAATTTTTTATCAGCATAATGAGTTAATATCAACAATGTTTCATGGGATGAATATCTAAGAAATGAGCTTTGTTATTTGGTACTTTGAAGCATATAGCCCAACACATCAACTGTAAACACATAAAGATATGGAGCTAACGAGTATCCTTGTCAAATAGATGTTTTTAAAGGGAAGGAGTTTGCCATCATATTATTATTAATAATGTGAGAATTACCATCCTAAGAAAAATTTGGATATGAGATCAAATTTTAAGATCAAACCCCAACCATTGAATCATGTCAAGGATAAAATTCCAATGAATTCTATCATGTGCCTTATTAAAAAAAAGATTGATCATAACAATGAATTGACTAGTTTGTCGGGCCCATTCACAAGTTTTTCAATCCAAAATAAGTTTTTCAAGGATTTATATGCTAGCAATAAAACCTATTTTATCAACTCTAACAATTCCTTGCACCACAGGTTTAACCCTAGTAGCTAGGTATTTTGCAATGATTTTATAGGAATTGTTAATAAGTGTGATAGGACACCAACCAAAAATAGTGTCCTTTTTTTCCTTTGGGAAGAAGTTTGATTATGCCACTATTAATGTTCATACCCAAATATCCTTTCTCATTGGCCTCTAAATATAAGTAGTAAAAATATTCTTTAATATGGTGCCACATAGCTTGATAGAATTCAATGGGAAGCCTATCATTGCTTGAACTTTTATAAGGGGTCATAGTGAAAAGAGCATTTTCCAACTCTTCTAGAGAAGGAGTTTTATCTAAAGGTACCAACTATAATCAAAATCTATTCAATTAGGAATATAAACTCTAACAATATCCTCAAGGGCTTGTTGAATATCCTACCATTGATCATCTTTGAAAAGATCTTTATAAAATTGTTTAAATAAATTGCATATCTCAATAATATTATAATGAAGAGTATCAAATTCATCTTTGTAGGATCGTAAATTGTTGACCTTGACAATTTCATACTATGTTTAGCTCCCCCTTTTGTGCTTGGACCTAGTTATGTTAACAATTTACCCATTTTATTATCATTTTTGAAAAATAGGGATATAATTGAAAATTAATTTTAATTATTTATTTAACAATAATAAAAGCCCCAAAATGGGTCTGACCTAGGGCACCACTACCCTTGAACAACCTATTTTGTCTCAATTTTGAATATGTTATTGTCAATAGTTTTGTGTTTGCAAATTCAAATTCATTTGTCAGCTTTTAACAATTAATTTTGTAGGAAATGAATAAATAAAAATAAATTGGTGCAGTCACGAATGGAGGGTCCAACAGGAACTATTGAACCATGCAGCTTAGAGGCAACATAGTGTAAATAACACAAGAACATACTTTACAAACATAGATATTTATTGAATTCACAATCTTACATGCATCACATGCCTCAAGGTTGAATAACTAGGGCTCATAGGCTTGCCACCAAGGTATTCAAGTTTACAACTAGTCGAAGGCCATATTCTAATACTAATCCTAAAATACTTACAAACTATCTATCAACTACTGAATGATTGATTTAAAATAAGTTACAAATAATCTTAAATATGATTCTCTAGCTCCAATAATGGTTTTCATTGGAATCAAGGGTTTACAAACCCTAATGAATGATCTAGCATGTAGGTTGGTCTTAAAACATGATAAGATAATCCATCATGAATGAAATGAATTCTAGATCTCCAAGAAAGATCCTAGTGGACCCAAAATTATTGTATGGTATTCTACTAAGCTCTTGCATACTCCATAATAGGTTTGCACTAAGAAATCCTAGATGATGTCAGCTCGAAATGATCTAACTATGAATTACAGTGAAATTATGAGAGCGATAACTTCCGGAAAACAAATGAAAATGCTCTAAAATATGGATATGATGTAGATGAATGTGTGTATATTTTATATCCTACTCCATGAGCTAAGAAATAATAATGCGATGAAATGCAAAATTAAATGTTGAAACTACCACTGAATGAAATGCAAGAAAAGAATATGTTTTTGGTTGATATAGGATTACTTTACAACTAGAAATACTCTTGCATGAGACACTTGGGGTTGAAATAAATTGAGTCCCTCACTTTCCATGGGCTAAAGGAAAACCCAAGTGGTCTATCTTAGCCTGAGAAATCCATGATGAATCCTCCACTAGTGTACCTTTCCACTTCACCAAATATTCCTTGTACTGTTTGTTCCTAATGCTTCTTCCAATTCTAGTATCCAATATTTTCTCAATCTTCTCTGGTGGTTAATGTAGTAACTGGTCCTTCATATCTACTTTTGTGTTATTACCACTTGATTGTCTTTATGGTACTCATAAATGTCTGTAATATTGAAAGTTGGTGATATACCCAATGTCTTCAGTAACTCTACTTCATATACATTTTTGGAATTAAAATTCATGATAATTTTACATGGTCTAAACTTCCTTATCTTCAACTTATTGTATGTTCCAACTAGAAATCCCTCCTTCCTAAGATATACCAAATTCCTTATGTCTCCTTTTCTCATCTTCGTTCCCCTTATACTTATTGTTCATGTCCTCCAAATGCTCCCAGACTTGACTATGCAATGTTTCCATGAATCCTACAAACTCCTATGATTCTACACTCCTCTTATTCTTCATACTAATTTCTTTGAGCTCTATAATTCATATAGGATCTATCCTCTAGTTAAAATCTCAAATGGTGTCTTCATTGTACTGCATTTTATTAAATTATTGTATGCAAACTCTACTTGTGGTAGAACTATGTCCCAATTTCTTTCCTTCTCTCCAATCAAACATCTTAATAGGTTACCCAAAATTTTGTTTACCACTTCTATTTTTCCATCAATTTATGGGTGATATGTCAAACTAAATTTTAGATCTATCTTCATCTTCTTCCAAAATATCCTCCAAAAGTATCTAATTAACCTAGTGTCCCTATCTGTAGATTCCCAAAGATCTAATCATGATTACTAATAAGGGAAAGCCTTTTTCCTAGTGGGTAAAGTGCCCACATTTGTAAAGTAGTATTATCAAGGTTATACCCTAATCTAGTATATGTCTTGTCCCCAGTCTCATCTATCAACTGCAAGGTCTTGTTTTTCCTCTTCAGAAAGCTATCAAACACAATGGCTAAGCTAATATCCCACCCTAGAAGGAGCATAACCCCAACTTCTTACAATAATTCTCTTCCTCTTTCAGCAGTCATATTCTTCATCTCTTCATTGAACTCATGTTGAAGTTATGTTAAATCATCTTCTTCCTTCTTAGGGTTGATGTTTTTTTATCCTTTCCCTTACTACTCTGCCCTTATACTCATAAATGAAGGCCTTGTGTAGACACCCAAAAAAGACCTAGGCCAGCAAGCTTCATTTCTACCACTTTCGTCCTAGCATAATTGTGACATTTAATTATGTCCTTGGTCCACATTCGACTATTGATTAAATAATTCATAATTATTTAATTAATTCATGTCCTTTTATTCTTCATAATTATTAAATAAATAAATTTCATTTATTTATTAAATACGTCATTAATTGTCTAAGTCTTCCCTTAGTTAAATAAATTTCTTAATTTATTTAATTACTAGTCTTATTTGCTAAATTAAATAATTAAATTTAATTATTTAATTGCCAAATTTGATATTCCTCTCATTTTAAATAAATTAAATTATTTAAAATGTCATCACATTCTTAATTGTCAGCTCGTTTTGGTAAATAATCTGAAAATTGATTATTTATTATTTCACTAAGTTTACATTTGGAATTAATTTAATGCCAAGTTTGTAACTTTCCTTCAGAAATTAACTAATCAGGCAAGTTCTTGATCTTTCCGAATTTGATCTTCAATCCACTCTTTATCTTATTCATTTTCAAAAATATTTATTTTCGAATTAATTTCCTCATTTATTCTCCACCACCGATTCGATTCTCTGAGATGACATCTTGACCGCTTGATTAATGAATTTTCCCTAACCCTAATTAGGGATTCCTAGATTTAATCTGGACCTCTGGTTTTAGGTTTTGGTCAGAAATCAATCTCACCCATCCATTCGAAATGACATTTTCTATAAAATGCCATTTTCATCTCACTTTTTTATTACACACGCACATATTATAGAGACGCATTGCATACTTACTCACTTGCACACTTAGATTTTCATAGCAATTGCAGCAATTATTATCTTTATTTGATTAATTCTTAGCATGTTTAGGCATTGTCAATCATAGTCATTTAGGCATAGGCATTAAACATTTATGCAAATCCTTCAAAGCTTGTTGTAGGACATAGAATTTTATTTGCAGATTGCTCGCACGTCCAATATGAGGGAAACACAAACCAGCAAGTAAGAAGATACTATCAAGGTGAATTATGGAAACTCATGTGAATCAAAGGTATATTTACTCTTGTTCTCATTGTTCTTGATAGGATCTTTAAGTTATATGTTTTATATGTTAGTTTATCTCATAATCTAACCTTGAGAAATTAACCATAGATACATTTCGTGAACCCGACATTTGTAGAAAAATTTACCCTTAGTTACATTGGTGAACCCGATGTTTGTAGAAAAAATTGTGTTTTCTTGTTTGTTTTCACTGTTTTGCAGTTTACAGCCAAGAAGTCATACGAAATCCTGTCGCCTTCTTTTGAACACAGAAAAATAAGCGAATAAAATATTTTAAAAAAAATTCCGGGTTTTGTAGATCTTGTTCTCAGCTTTCTAGAACTTCAAACGGTTTCAAATTTTGTTAAAATTTGAGAAAGTTATGGTCATTTTAGTGATCGTAGTTTTTAATTTTTAGCTGTTAAAACCCATGTTTCCTTTTGCCTATAACGTTTTTTTTGTGCAAAATGGTGGAAAATACTTTCTAGGTTTTGAAGGTTTGATTTTTAGCTTTCCATAGATATCTACGCTTTAAAATTTTGTTAAGTTTTCAGAAAGTTATCGCTATTTTAATTTGCTGCTGTCATTAAATTTTATTTTGTTTATTTTTATTTTTTGGTTACTAATCTTTGTTTGCAGCATTTGGTGGTTACTTTTTGAGGGTCAAAGGAAAAAAATTCAAACTTCTAACTCGTGGTTTTGTAGGTTCGAATATCAAAGAATAAACACTAAAACATTGTGTTTGTATTTTTCTTAGATTAGTACACACTTACTTTTAGTGCAATAAAAAGAACAATGTCTCCTTTGCATGACTGTGTTTGCAAAATGGTAGGTGAGTATGCTCTCACTTTGTGAAAACTCGGTGATCAAAAAATGAGACCCATTTTTTTTATATGTTATTACCCTCGCAATTTGGTATATCGGAGTATCCTCTCCCCTTGCGCATTCGTGCAATCTTGGGTGTAAGAGAAACAGTTACTAACTCTAGAAATTGGGTCTGCCTAGGGATTTCATCACCCCAACGTGACTCAAACTAGCAACGGAGCTAAAGCCAAGTTACCCCGACCGGTATATAAATGTGAATCTTAAGGGAAAACCTAAGATTATGAGTGCAGATGTGTCATACGGACAGAGTAGTACTCCCTTAAACCTTGTCAAGCTTAGCCTCTTTAGGCTGGAGTGCCACCTAATTAGTGATTAATCTCTTGCCCCATGTATGGCCACTCGAACGGGGGTCCCGAACTAAACACCTTTGTGTAGTAAGCCAAAAACCTTCTATTTGCTAGCGCAACACTAGTCGGTGTAAAGGCATCCACACTTTCACAGTCTGTAGTAGAGGTGATCAATCTGCCATGGGAGTTTCATGGGGTTTGGAAGCTTGGTTGGCCTGAGAAGAGAGTGCACTATAAGGGGGAGCCCGTGCAACCAAGCTTCTGAATTCACATGCTACAGATATGCAGTTGGAGAAACCAACGTGGAATCTAGCAAATATTGTCCTGGCCTAACCTAGGATTGTACTTGTCTTATGTGCACTTGCTTACATTCAAAACATTGTGCTTGTCGAGTATTTGCTAGATTGCTCAAACATTATATACAACATTCACAAATCTGGACACAAACAATCAACCTTAGATTACTCAAACTTTTCAACACAACATCCAAAAATAGTCTCAATCCTCATTTTGAACTTAGACTTTGCATTGTCCATCATAGTCCTCATTTGGCATCTAGACTTGGCATTGGTCATTTTCCTTAGTCAACATCTTCATTGTCACCTTGGCATTTGGTATCCTTTCTTGACACGTTTATCACCTTGCATTAGTCATTCCCTTAGACAAACCTAATTATCACTTTGCATTTAACAACATCATGACATCCACCACCTTTTCTTCCCTTCACCAACATATTGATAAGCTTGCTAGTAAAGTTGAATATGAATTACTCTGTAGAAAATTTATCCAAGCCAAAATTCAATGTCCTTCATGCCAACAACCCATCAATCCTAGTCCTCCATCCGTCTACCCTCACCATCAACAGTCACTTAACATAAATCCTACCAGTAATTCATAACAAATGTCCACTTATCACCCTTATCCTAACCTTGACAAGGGAAGCCAACTATCCACTAGTTGATTTCAAGTCTCCACGTCATATGCTAGTCCTTCACCTATCAATCCTATCAACGTCTATATGCCCTATCAACCATTCACCAACTCATGTCAAGTCCGTACATCATACCATATCGATCTGGTCCAAGTCTCTACATCCTATTTTATTCAACCTTACACTAATCCATCCCAAGACTCCATGGCATATCCGGTTGAAGTCCCCATGTTACAATCTATGTCATCACATCCTAATCCAGTCCAAGACTCCATGTCATATCCAGTCAAAGTCTCCAAGTCATACCCTTATCCTTCACATACTATTCCAATGCAAGTCCCCATGTCCTATCCTAGTCAGTCCAATTCCCCACGTCCTATCCTAGTCCATCATTCATTAATCCTTTTCAAGTCATCCCCTCACAAGCCACATCTAGTCATGAAAGTTCTATCATTATTCAAAGTCAAATCCTATTGTGTAAACTTGAGAATACATGTCAACATGAAAGCCTAAAGAATGACCTTATAATGTCACCCTCATGTCAAGAACAAGGTAGTCCATCCCATGACCCTATCTTAAACTCCATTCAAGGATTCCTTCAAGACAATCATGACATCCAAAGTACACCTACCATTGACCAAGAAGTCCAAATCCATGACAACCCCATCTTCGACCAAGACCCTACTATTGACCAAGAAATCCAAAATGATCCACTCCTTGACCTTTACACCATTCATGATCAAAAACTTACTGACCTTATAAAGGCCTGGACTATTGACACTTCCCACGATGAGACACTTGCCTCCATGGGACACATAGACGATATTCCTCCACAACAAGAATCTTCCACCAGGGACATGCTCGCATATGATCAAGTTATAGCTAAAATCATTGGACTCTATGACACTAAACATAATGATGGCTTCAACATTGCCTTGGAAGCACCAACAGAATCATCTGAACCTGACATGTCACATGACCAAACCGAAGATATTAGTCAAGAATATGTCCAACAAGACAATGAAGCTAAGATACTTTATCAACTAAGGTCATCTATCTTTGTCAAAGCAGGCTTTCTTGTAGATGAGAATATTACAAATGACAGTATCCATATACCTAATGATGGGTTAGCATCTTGCTTTCAAAACAAAAAATACCCCATCGCAAACAAAATTTGTCAAAGCATGCAATATCAAGGCAAAGGACTAGGCATACATGAGCAAGGCATTCAAGAACCAATACAACTTTAGGAAAATTACAGACATCAAGGTCTTGGCTATTCCTCAGTTAGTAAATCAAACGATGTCAGTGGTACCTCCTCGATACTGAGGGCAACTTTGTCAGATACAAATGTCAAAATGGAGTCCATGAGAAATCCTTGTCATAAGATTGCTGCCAACACCCCCTCCACCCACACCATGAACCATCATTCCATCATAAATAAACCTTCCCTTTGGAACCAACAAAAACAAAACTCTTACAAGTCAAAAGATCAAAATCAAATGTCAAAGGCCATTGAATCAAACAAAAGGACAAGTGGACAAATGAAATTAAAATGGATCCCAAAGAAAGATGGATCAAACAAAGACACCAAGTCAAATACAAAATTCAATCACAATGTGGAGCCACAAGACAAGAGGACTCCCACATATAACACATGTCCACCTCCTTCAAAATGGTCATCAAACAAGGCATCTAAGAGTGTTGGTTCCAAACACCATCCCTCCAAAATCCATCATACACCATACCAAGTTTGGAGAATAAAAGGTTATTCATCCAAACGTCCAAACAACCTTTCCACATCTACCATCATCTGTCATAATCCTATATCTCGCTTAAAGTCCAAAAATCCCACGTCACAAATTCGTCACATCATGGCAGCAACTCTTTACCACAAGGAATCTCATAGTACTCTATTGCGATGTGCGTATTTTGATAAGGCCAACTCTAGTATTAGAAAGGATCACAATGACATCAATCAATTGTATACAAGCGCTATGATCCTGACAAGACAACTCCTTCAACAAGGTCATTATTGGCATATCATGGCACCAGTCTCTACATCGGCACCATCAGTGGATTCAAAATAGTCAATGGTCATCTAAAGCATCTAGGCTATCTGTAAAATCAGAAATAAAAATAAAAATAAAATATTGAAAATGTAAAACATTGTCACCCTGATGAAAACCTGGCAAATAGGCATCTTGGTGACACCAAAAAAATAAAAAAACTCAAGAAAATAGTAAAGAGAAAAATTTCATCCAAATGGTGAAAACTTGGCAAACAGGCACCCTGGATAAGTACCATGATGAAAACTTGGCAAACAGGTGTCATGTGTAAAATAAATCATCTATGTGGAATTTTATACTTGGGGGCAAGTCGTCTCATTTTCCCATGC
Organism: Sequoia sempervirens; assembly: GCA_007258455.2. Lineage (NCBI taxonomy): Eukaryota > Viridiplantae > Streptophyta > Pinopsida > Cupressales > Cupressaceae > Sequoia > Sequoia sempervirens. Next base: position 568,964,514 of record VDFB02271358.1, read on the forward strand.
CTTCCACATGACATTGATGTCCATCTAAGCCCTATCATTTCCATGCATTTTTCCCACTTATCTTGGTCTTGACATAAAACTGGCACACATAAATCATGCTTTGGGAAAACTCTTGACATGTCTATCCTTTGGTCATACATTATTCACGAAACATCATGTCATTGCTTTCATAAACCTTATTGTCCTTATACGACATAGTCCTTGAAAATCATATGACAATTACATTAGTCTCATGTCTCCCATCCTTTACCAAGGCCACCTCTTATCCTTTTATGTACGTTACCTATCTTGGCTTTCCCTTGTCAAATGGTCTAAGGATAATCATCATCCCATCTAGTCCTAACCAAGTCATTCCAAATGCAACGAGTCTAATCCGTACAAGCACATTATCCAAAATTTTACTTGACTACATTCTTGGCCCGATTGTAGACTGCCATACTTTCGTCACATTATTGTCATCGTCCTCACATTGTTTCGGGATGTGTCCTTCCCACATCAAACAACATTTTCATCACTTGTCAATTGGTATTTAGCTTGACTAGGGGCACGATCATGTTTCTCCTTGGATTCTCATGTGTAGGCATCAATCATATGCATTTGTCACAATCCTCTTAAACGTCAAAATCCAAAAAAATCATAAAAAGTCAAAAAGACAAAAACATCATAAAATGTCTTGAAAAAAGACAAAAACATTATAAAATGTCCTAAAAAAAAACAAAAACATCATAAAATATCCTGAAAAAAGACAAAAACATCATAAAATGTCTTGAAGAAAGACCTAAAAATTATAAAATGTCCTGGAAAAACACAAAAAATCCAAATCAATGTCAAAATCCTAAAAATAGAGTCAAAGTTAGTCATGTCAGTCAGTCCATTTCATTGTTGAACTACGTTGTCTCTATGCATTTGCTACGTAGGCAAGGCCATCAGTCAATGAGTCCCCAAGACATTAGGTCAATCCTTTTAGGTTGGTCCAAATAAAATCATGGCATTTGTCACAATCATCACATTGGTCAAATAAGTCAGACATAGTCAAAATCAGACACAAGACAATCGTTTGAAATGCCAACGTCAAAATTGGTCAAAATCAGACAACATAAGCCAATCAATCATACAGTCAACATCAGTCAACTTGCCAAAACATATTAATCAAAACAATGTCAATCTCATCACTCTTTGGCCCTCTTCAAGATGTGTCCTTCTTGGAGTTAGACCTCTTCAAAATGTCCTTTGCCTTTTTAGGATGTGTCCTTCCTAAAAATAGACCCCGTCAAATTGTCAACACCGTCAAATTGGAAAAACCCTTAAACTGTCAAAACTGTCAACTTTGGCAAACAAACATTGGCAAACAAAATAAAATGGTTATTAATGTTTCTGGTCTATCTTGTCTTATCTTTTGACTATCTTGTCTTTTTTTTTTCTTATCTTTTTACTATCTTTTCTTTGTGGTCATGTTACTAGCTACCTCGAGGATGTCCCATGAAGGATTTAGAGGTGCGATGACATCTCCTAGCCTATTTTATTTTCTTTGACTGTTGTCTATGAATGGTCTTGACAAAAAGACTTGGGCAACTTCGCCCTTAGTATGAGTTAGGACATTCCTTGTCTGTGACTATATTTTTTTCAAATGGATGACCTTGCACACCTTGGTCTATGTCATATCATGGTTTTTTTGTCCATTTGTGTCATTTTACCGCCTAATGATGATTAAGAGCAATTAAAGTCCTATGGAAATTTTTTGAAGGATTTGGTCTAGGAACTAACATGCATCTTCTTTAGTCTTGTCATCTTCTCTCACTCATCTCATATAGGCATTGCATCCATATCATCATCCATATCTTTTGCACTAACATTTCTTTGTCTCTTCATATTCTAGTCTTCTCATTAATTTTGAGAGCACACCCATGTTCTTGGAACCCGTCTTTCATCTCAAGGGAGCATACCGCTACCCTCCTCATCATTCTTCCTCATCGTATTTTGCACTAGGGGCATATTTTTGACTTATTTTCTTTGTCACAATACGACATGCTACATTATGACAAAGAGGGGCAAAATGTAGACACCCAAAAATGACCTAGGCCTGCAAGCTTCATTTTTACCACTTTTGTCCTAGCATAATTGTGACATTTAATTATGTCCTTGGTCCACATTTGACTATTGATTAAATAATTCATAATTATTTAATTAATTCATGTCCTTTTATTCTTCATGATTATTAAATAAATAAATTTTATTTATTTATTAAATACGTAATTAATTGTCTAAGTCTTCCCTTAATTAAATAAATTTCTTAATTTATTTAATTACCTTCTATTCACTTTATTCTTCCTAATGATTAAATAAATAAGTTTTTATTTATTTATTTATTATGTCTCTAATAGTCATAATTAAATGAATTAATTTATTTATTTAATTACTAGTCTTATTTGCAAAATTAAATAATTAAATTTAATTATTTAATTGCAAAATTTGATATTCCTCTCATTTTAAATAAATTAAATTATTTAAAATGTCATCACATTCTTAACTGTCATCTCATTTTGGTAAATAATCCAAAAATTGATTATTTATTATTTCACTAAGTTCACATTTGGAATTAATTTAATGTTAAGTTGGTAACTTTCCTTTAGAAATTAACTGATCAGGCAGATTCTTGATCTTTCCGAATTTGATCTTCAATCCACTCTTTATCTTATTCATTTTCAAAAATCTTTATTTTCAAATTAATTTCCTCATTTATTCTCCACCGCCAATTCAATTCTCTAAGATGACATCTTGACCACTTGATTAATGAATTTTCCCTAACCCTAATTAGGGATTCCTAGATTTAATCTGGACCTCTGGTTTTAGGTTTTGGTCGGAAATCAATCTCACCCGTCCATTCGAAATGGCATTTTCTATAAAATGCCATTTTCATCTCACTTTTCAATTACACAAGCACGTGTTATAGAGACGCATTGCATACTTACTTGCACACTTAGATTTTCATAGCAATTGCAACAATTATTATCTTTATTTGATTATAGTCATTTAGGCATAGGCATTAGACATTTATGCAAATCCTTCAAAGCTTGTTGTAGGACATAGAATTTTATTTGCAGATTGCTCGCACGTCCAATCTAAGGAAAACACAAACTAGCAAGTAAGAAGGTACTATCAAGGTGAATCATGGAAACTCATGTGAATCAAAGGTATAATTACTCTTGTTTTCATTGTTCTTGATAGGATCTTTAGGTTATATGTTTTATACGTTAGTTTATCTGACAATCTAACCTTAAGAAATTAACCATAGATTCACCTTGAATTCAAAATTTTGAACAAATGTATCATCCACAATGAACTCTTGAGTAGCATGATGTCTCACATCATCAAATATAACATTAGAAGCTTCAAATGTGATTATATTCCTTTCTAGTCACATTTCATTCTAAGGAACAATAGGAATGTTGTTCTGGATGACCTCTTGCTCTTCTTCAATATCATCTTCAGTCATGATTAGGGTGTAAGCTGAGAAGGTTACCTCTGGAGTAGGTTGTGGTGAAAAATGGCCCAGTGGTGTTACATTCTTAGCTTATCTCCTAGAAACAATATTTCTTCTCCTTTCAAATGCTACTGGAGGTACATCCTTTGTTATTTATTCTTAATGCAGAATTAATTGTTCAATTCTTTCCATAGGATCTTGAATTTCCTAAAATTCTTCTACATGGGATGGGTTATTATTCATTCTCCAAACCTCAACTATAAGAATTATATTGTAGGAATTCTTCCTCATTATCACTTGATTTTCCTCACAGTTCCTAATGACATCATCCACATGGAAATCGTGCTAATTCATTTTTTGTGAGATCTTGGCATCATAAATGAAATGTTTAGGGTAAAAAAATTATCTTTTGTTTCCCACTGACAAGCCATAATAATCTAGCTTGCTACCAACCAAGTCATACCCTGTAACAACAATAATATTGAAATCACCAAAACATATTGTAAGGTAGAAAAAATTTTCTTCCATAGATTTTCAATTGCATGAATGCCAAGTAAGATAATTGTCTTATAATCTAAAGGTATGCAACTCTATATGGCATTTTCTTAGATAATAAATATGGGGTTGCCTCAAATCCATATACTCTCATAACTATATAGTCTACAAATGCATGCCAGTCCCCCCAACTGTGATTTACTTTTCCCTCATGACCCTTCTCCTTTGGTCAGAGGAACCTTTGTGTTTCTGGGGACAAATTATAATCATATTTGTGGCCAAGCAACTTGTATAAGGGTTTGACAAAACATTCTTAAAAATACAAGTAGTGGGCTCTTCCACATCTACTACCCCATATGGATGTCCACATCTATACTGGTCTAGAATTCCCATCATTATCTAAATTTCTTATTCTCAATTCTTCCCCTCATATTCCCATCACTTTCCCTTCATATAGTATCATGTGCATAAGAAGTGAATAGTTCTTGAAGCTAATAGCTTCACTATTATTCTTGATGGAATTAAGAGTAGTATTATTGGCCCCAGATAGGTATTCCACATAGTCATAGGGCCTAGAATTTTGGCTTTGGATGTTTGCCACTAGAACCATGGGAGCTATAGTCATGTTACCATGGGAATAAACTCCCAGTACTTGGCAAGATGAATATTAGGTGTATTGATAGTATTCTTCAAGCAAATCTACAGGGAATGGGGGCCTTGCATCACTGAAAGACCTCCTAGGTTGATTTACTATACCTCTAGGCCTATGTGGAGGCATCTTCTACCTCTTATAACTTGTATTCATAGTGAGATATTTTTCCAACAAATCTCTCACCTACAATTTTTCTTTTAGGGAGGTATCTAATTGAAAAAAAATACAAATAAAGTCCTATGTTTTAATCATGAACTATGACCCATTGTGTAAGTGAATTTCCCTTGTCTTTGGATTATAATTCCTAGCTAGTGCTTTAATCAGTTCTAAGTTCATGAAAACATTAAGCATCAAAAGCTTCCCCAAATTCAAGTTCCATGGGTTTGAAAATCGCCTATCTCTATACTTTTTCCTATAATGATATATAAACAATTCATAACTCCTATGTGGAGTCCACACATCTCCCAAATTCTTGTGTTTGTCTTCCAATGTTTCACATGATGGGTTTAATTTATTTGTTCTTCTTGATTTTGGACTAGACCTAGGACACTGGTCTATCAAATCCTTGTTTAGTGGCCTAGTCTATGTTTTTTGTCTTTTTACCTTTGGTTTCTTTGGAGTTTTATCCATTTTAACCCTACTTATACTATACTTTAAGCTAACTTCTGAAAAATATGTTTAGCTGAGCCAAGGTCACTTACTTGAATGAATGCTACAACTTTTGAGCTGCTCATCATTGTCCAACTCCTTCCTATGAATATCCAGCCACAATTCGCAATGATTTCTATTTCCTTAGAGGTTGTATTTATCAAAATTTGGCATGATTGAGCTAGCTCTGGTTCATAAATGCTGATCATACCACCCTTCTAATAAACTTACAACATTAATAGCAGTTGTCTCTTTGATGAATTCATCAGTCAAATCAATCTAGTGAAAAATTATTTCATATTTGTCAAAGAGACTTTAATTAAGATGCTTATTTCTCTCTTTGATGTACCCTTGACCATCCTTTTGAAAATTTCTAAGAGACATTTAGATTTATCCCTTCGATTCTAAAATGTCTCCTTGACAACTACATTTCAGGCTTTTCCCTTGTGGACCCTTGTCATTAGATCATTGAGACTCGTGAATATCTCTCACCGACAAGCCTATGTCTTCTCGTCTTACCCATATTTCTTCCTTAAATAATATTGCTTTTGATGATCTTTATCTGACTTTGATATGTCGAGGATAATTGTGGTCATCTCTCTTTGACATCCCTTAGTCTCATTGATAGTGTGTATTTGTATATGTCCTATAATGTCGAGAATTTTTTTGATGGTGTCTACCCAATACTCCTATGTCTCCTCGATATATCATTGTTAGGATATCAAAGAGACTTTGATCAATGTATGTTTGATGTCTTTATGTCTTGCTGACATTTTATTCTCACCCACTCCTTGAATGTCGAAGAGATTCCCTTATTTATCTCCTCGATATACTAATGTATCCTTGATTATTTTTGTTTCCCAAATGTAGAATACTCTATATGTTTATTTCTTATCAGTGAGACATGTTAGATTTTCTCTTTGACATATCTAGGTCTTTTAGACACATGATTCTTTAGGCTAGCAAAAATACATTTGAACATGTCTCTCAGACATATAGATGTCTCATCTATATTTTTCATCAGCCCTTCATGCTCATGTTAGGGAGACTATGGTGAGATTCTCTTTGATATGGCATCATCTTGGTGACATGCCATGTGCTGCTATGAGAAAAAATTAGAGAGGGAATTAATTTTAGTATTTTGATCAAAGGACCTTATTTAGTAGTTTGTGTATGAGGATTCATTATTGTAAACCACCATGAAATGAATAGAGATGGCACATATGGTGAGCATGGAAAAATGGGTGAAAATGAAATTATACAAAAATAACCAAGGTAGATTTTTTGGCTCCAATAGGTTACTTGATGTTTTTAGGTGCATCTTCCCCCTATTTATACATTATAATCTAGATGAGATGTGTTCTAACTATGGCACTAGTTAGGTGATGATGAGAAGGGTGTGCTACTAGAGTTAGGATTCTTTTATGTGACATATATGCTCACTATTAGGGGAAATAGAGGCATGTTGATAGTGCTAGCAGAGCGGTGGCACTCAGAGATAAGTAGCTTCCATTTTCTCATAGGGGAGGCAACAATCACCCTAGAGGACATGTACATGATCTTGAGATTACTCATTTGCAGTGAGTGTGTGTGGTATGACCTGGTGCAAGGACTTCAAGAATTGTATGAGTATTATGAGACTAAGGATGATGGTGAGCTCAGGATTAAGGGATATGATATCCAATTAGAGGTCCTTGTATAGACATATGAGTAGTTTGACTACATTCTTTATGCACTAATAGTAGGGGTGATGATACCTAATCATAGGGGCTATGGCTTTCTAGTTGGTTGTGGAGAGATGTTGGGGTTGATGATTTGACATATAGGATAGTGTATGCATGGGGGCCATGTCTTTTTTCTATGTTGTATTTTAAACTACATGATATTTTTTATAGAGAGTGGAAGAGTTTCAGCTGTGATGCGACCTTCCTTACAGTTTGGGCATGGGAGCACATAGCCATCTTTCGGCCACCAATGGTTCGGTAGGCAGTAGGAACAACAACGTACTCTTATCTATATCAGGGGGCCTTGAATTAGACACACATGGGGGATACATCCTATTGGAGGCATGGCATAGATACATTGGTCGGTTTCATCTAGAGACCATACAAGACATGCCTGTTGTGGATAGATGAGGATGACCACTTACCTTGGTGCAGAAAACTAAGATATGTGATTAGGAAAATAGTACAAAGTCAACACATTGTTGAGATGTATCCATTATTGGCTAATAAATTTACACTTCCAAGAATTGAGAAATTGACACCCCACGAAGTGAAACAAACTAACCAAAAGCTCTAAATATCTATCTTTAAACCAGATTGATATCCTCTAAATTTTTCTTGTGGTACAACTCCCTCACAAAATTTGCAATGAATTTAAAGAATAAGGAAAGTAAAAAACCATATATGCTTTTAACCAGAAATCAAGAAAGGTAAACTCAATATTAGAAAATTCCAACTACCAGGTGCTTGAGTAGTAACATAAAATATTAGCACAAAGACTAATCAATTAGTAGAGACAAAGCATGTACTCAATACCATATAAGGAAAAAATCCAAATATAATAATTCTACTTCTCACACCAAGATAATATATGCAAGATGTATTCTTAAACACATAGATTTAAGAAACCAATAAGCTCATCCAAATTGCACACAGATAAAATGGTAATTTCATTCATCAATGGTATTGAGAAAAATTCTTGTAAAATAATGTCTAGAGAGAATTTTAAAAACAAAAGGATCTTTAAATAAGCGAATGAGTTTCACCTCTTCATGTCCATAACTTGTTAATCAAAAGGAACACAAAAGAAATGAAGAGGAGCTAGGTCACTATGTGGTGTCACTTCATTTCTAGCCTCCTAAGTCACCAAAGGTCTCTTCCGCCATGCTTGGAAGGTCTTCAGGATATGCATTAGGTATTTGTGTTGTAGTATGGCTACATTTCTCAACCTCACCTTCCATGTAAAATGGGTATATTTGGTTATTTCCAAACATTTTTCACAAATCTTCAAGTTATCAATAGCCTAAGATGTTACCAATTGTAATTCACTTAGCTTCTGTAAATGTTCAGCATTAGGAGTGGGTATATCAAGAGCTTCTTAAACCATTTTTTTGAAAATCGGCAGTTAAACTTCTAATGTGCACATCATCTTTGATCCCATTTTTATCCTGCAATAGACCAAGAGCTATCAGATTGTTTAATGCTTCATTTGAAATGACATCATACTCATTTATGACCTTAAGTTTCTATAAAATCTACTTGGCAACCTGCAATCTCCATTCTACTCCTTTAGCCCATGACAGAAAGTGAGCATCTGAAGCATTAGATATGATTTGATCAGTGACCAACTTTTCCATATCTGAGCCCATCAAGAGTTTCAACTCAACTTGATAATTAATCCATAATTTATCTTCCTTCTCAATGGCAAGCATATCATCTCCCAAAGTAGTTCTTAGAGTATTTACCTCTTGAAAATGTTTTACAGACTCAAAAATAACAAGGCTTCCCTTCTTGAGAAGGGAGTCACTCCAATCTTCTATGGCTCAACTTAGACTTTGTCTATTTTTTTATTTTTTCTAAGGATTCTTTTCCAACTATACTGAGAGATTCAATAGAAGCCTCTGCCTAAGAAATAGGTTGAGGAACAACCTCAAAAATAGATTTCAAACAAGCAGTTAGGTTCTAAACCTGAGCTTTCAACTCATCCTTGCTTTCTTTATCTTTCTTTGATATTTCCACCATTCTAGCTACCAAAAGCTAGAAAATTTGAACATCTCCATCTATAGTAGGAGGTCCAAGGTCAACCCTATTCACCTTGAAATCACCTACTACTACCTGTCAAGCATCGTTTTGCACAAATGGGTGTGCAATCTCTTGTTGAAGTGTTCCTAATTCAATATCATCTATGAGTCTGGTGGTGGTTTTCAGTTTCTTACGCTTAGGGGTTGGAGTTCTTTGTAGCAATTGACTTAACATATCTTGTTTAGGCAGACTTGATTGTATGGCCTTCCACTTTTGAGATAATGAGTCTTATAACCATGTTGGGGTCATTGTAACCTTAGTTGCTTTGAAACCTGGGGATGTAAATAGAGTTTAAGATACATGAGGAGTATCTTCTACAGTCACAGTCACTCTTGGCTCTTGAGAAGGGTTTATCTCTCTAACCAGTGAGTCATCTTGAGAGGGTGGAGAATCAAAATTTAAACTTTCTAGCCCTTCTTCCTCCTCTTCTCTTTCATTTCCTTTTTTACAAGATTGGTAAATTAAAAATATCATCCCCACAAGTTTACAAGTACACATTTTTGTATGGTGGATCATCATCACCACCTCCCTGAGCAACTATTGTTGAAGACTAAGGGACATTACTAGTTGTTTGTTTGCTAGTAGAGGCTTGGGAAATACCTTCAACAACCCATGAATCCTTTGATTTGGTACAAGGGCGAGACTATTCAATTTTCTTCTTGGTTACCCATTCCTTAGTTCTGGTCATAACATCAATAGTTCTGGCCTCAATAGTTTCTTTTTCCTTGAAGCTCCAATCCATGGCGAGGATGGGCCTACTTTCTGTGAGTTCGGTATACACTGGGTCAATCATATCAAACCATCTTCAATAACATCTCTTAAATCCCACTTTAGGTCATAAATAACAATTTTTTCTACCATTAGCCTCATCTGGATTCTCCTTCTCACCTTGTATTCATCAAAAAAATCAGCCCAATAGTCTTTAGGGTTAGGCTGATGATTAAAAGGACCTAATTTCATATTTTCCTTTCATAGTCCTTCAGGTCAAAAGGAAATCACTCATCATATGAGGGCATATTATACTTGGAAAACTATACTTCAATGTTCAAGGCATCAGACATGGATTGGCAGTTGCATGCACCAAATTTGAATGGAAAATTGATTGTAAGTCTCTTCCTATCTTGACATATTATATTCACATCAACTAATTGTCTATTGACCTCAATGACTACCCATTTATCTTTAGGGCACCTAGGCAGTTTAATGCGAAATCCTGCATATCCACCCACTTGTATATAAGAAAATCTTTGAAATTGGATTAAATGACAACCATAGAAACTCACAAATTGTATGGCCTCTACAGACAATCTTATTTTTGGATGCCCCTACAATTCCTTGACCAATATCATAGTGAACGTATCAACAATTCTATTGAAATGAAAGAAACTTTTATGAAGTTGAAGCTTATCAAAGTAGTCATAGATTGGCACTTTATCTGGTGGTAGGTTACTTGGCCTTAATCCAAGCCAAGGTCGAGTACTCACAAGGGAATATATTAAGTAAGATTACATGAAAAAGAACCTATTCAGAACAAAGAGTGACATCATCATTTCATATATACGATTACTAATGATCTTAGCCCAGTCAATAAATTATTCTCCACTTAGTATAATTTGGATAAATAAGTACATCCATTCCTCAAAGCTATGGACATTTTCATTTCCCCTAACCCTATGCAATAACACAAAAATGTAACCAACTTCATTTATCAAATAATTTATGTGTAGGTTATGAGGCAACTGGGATTTACCCTTCTTGGGCTCAACTGTCCAGTTCTTCGCTATCACATTCCTGTAAATCCCCTTTTGGGAGTAAATTCAATCTAAGAATTGGTCATGTTCATTGTTGAATATTCTTCCCTCTCTAAAGTCCTCAAACATGATATGAAAGTAGACCTCTGAATTTTCAAAACCAACCTATTATCATCCATTCTAACTTCTTGTGTTTATGAATTGTAATTCCTGATGCACTCCAAAAATAATTCAGGACTCTGCATGGCTATAGGAAATGTGGTGGCCTCAATTAATCCACTACCCCTTACCCTCTCAATGATAAGTTGTGGATTGGGTTGGTTAAATTTATTCCTTATTTCATCTAAGTTAACTGGCCCTAGCCGAGTGTCACCAATCTCAGGCCCCTCATAAGTTAAACCAAACACATATTCACAACCCACATACTTAACCCTCACCATGCTGAAATATGACTTTCAACAACATATACTTCTTGAATGAAAACAATTTAGAAAATAGGCTATAATGGATAAACTATAAATACCTCAGATGGCAGTTTCTACAATTTGCACTGCACACGTCCTCCAATTCTTCCCCAAAAAATTTTGTGACAAGAATTTTTTTCATTCTTCTATTTTATTAACCACAGCTACACGAAAAAACATGGGGGAAAATGGGCATTAACTTCCCAAATTAGAATTAAGACATGTGGTAGTTGTCATTGTCAACATTCCCCATATAAGTGTCCTTTGAATATTTAAAAACAAATGTCTATGGGTGGTTATAAAAGAGGTTTGAAGAACTTCAAAAATATGTGCCCAAGTTTGAGAGTGACTGAAAAATACCGCTCAACCTTATACAATCACATTAAGGATGAAGTTCGACCAGGTACACAAAACACCGCCCTATGTAACTATGAATACAAAATTCACCAAGCTCCCTTTGGGTTTTGTTTTTTGCTAAGTACTGGCCCATGCCTAGAATAAACATCATCAGCCCTTTTTGGTAAATTACCACTAGCCTCAACCACGTGTTTGCTCAGTGCTCTCTGAGGGAATTCTCTCCTTTTCTCTTCTACAATCCCACACTATGCTCCCACGTGTCTTCATTGCAGGCTATTTTAATTACTTCACTTCCTCGTCGGGCCCTACCCATGTGCCACATAGCTCCCATTTGCATAAAGATTTGGCAAGCCCCACAAGTAGATTCTATGGTAAAAATTGCTTCTATGTTTCACCCTAGTGCAAGCTTTCAATGAAGGAACGAGAGAATGAACCATGGTTTCACCATGCTACCATCTGTCTCCTTGCGGATGCTTCTTCAATATAGGATGGAGAGAACTAAAGGCTGCAAGATGCTACCATGTGTTCTAACAACTTATACTGGGTGGTGACACTTGTCTGCTTGGGACATTACTGGGACCACTACTATCATTCACAGGGGATGCACCTAGACGGGAGGTGACCAAATTCTATGGCCTGAATCTTTTCTATTACAATGGCTGAGGGGAATCATCGCTACTACATCATTTCTCAGGATTCTGAATCTTTTTAGTTACTTCCCACCAAGCGGTGGGAATGTTGGCTATATATACTACTCTTTTCTTTTGAAGAGGTGTTTGAGGACTACATGTTACATGTTCCAAGTTCCACGGGTTCAATAATTATAGGATTTTAGAGACACCGGGCCTTTTTATTATTTAGATTATTGCAAGAACTCATAGACTGTGTCATTGCTCAGTCTCTCTATTTTCTTATGCTATTGATAAACTTTATACTGTGCCATTATTCTTTGAATGGTTTATTTTCCAAACTTATATAATTTGAATGCAAGTTTGTTGTTTTAGATCATGTCATTTGACTCCTCTTTTCAGTAAATGGGTGTGAAAATTATATTTTGTCATTGAATGAGTTGTTCATGCTTCAATATTTAATTTCTATTATTCTAGGACATGGTAAAGTGTTGAGCAAGCCCTTAGATCATACCCAAAAGATAGGTTTATCGTGCCTTTAATCTAAATTCTAGTGTATCACCTTAGTTAGATCCTTTATTTTTATATTTGCTTCCTTTTCCCATTCCAAAAAACCAATTATAGAAGAAGTTATCTTCTTTAAAAATATGGAGGTCACTTAGTTTAGCGCAATAAGTCCCCCATAAACTGAGTTTCCCACAAAGGGCTATTACCTTGCCAATTTTTGGCATCAACAATTTTTATTTTTCCTAGCACGGCCTGTGGGACTATGCTTAAATGAATCTAATTTTAAGAAGGGTGTATGAGCCATCAGCCTATTACTAGGTCAAAAATAAATAAATCCTAGTTTATTAGTACCACCATTAGAGACAATACAACTCGTGACCCAATTAGTGAATTATTTTCTCCCTCCACCCTTTCTGCTAGCCATACTAACAAAAATTATGTGGCATGGGACATCAGAAGTCCTCTTGTTGCACTAGTAGCTCCTTTCGTTTAAGACCCTATCCCAGTTTCCACCCTAGAAGCTATACCTAAATTCTCCAGAGATGGCTCAAGAACACCATCCAAACATCTACAAGATGTTGTAGATGTATGTGTGGTACACAGTGTTATAGAAAAAAAATATAGCACTAAGGTTTCTCGTTGCCTCTTTGAGAGGCAAGGCACTGGATTGTTACCGCACACTATAAAAAAACATTGTCAATGCCTGGGATAAGCTTAGAGATCCTTTATATCAAATATTTTCAAATGAAGAGGATTGTTCCTTGCTATATTATTAGCTATTAGTCATAAAGTGGGCCCAAATGAAGCCATGGCTGACTTCAATGCCCGGTTCCATACCAACTGGCAAACAATCCAAGTTGATATCTACCCACCACTTGATCTAGCATGTATGTTCTACTTGAAATATATCAACCCTAAGATTTCCATGATAATCCAGTCTCTCGATAGAATCACACTACCGAGCACACATAGCATTGCTATCAAGGTGAAGAATAGTTTGATAGATGCCGAAAAGTTTCCACCTTAGCCCATCATTCTTATATTTCCAAAAATCTTGGTCCCTACTTAGGAGATACCTTCAACTAGCATATCGGCTCCTACCCAGTCTATGTACACATATCCGAGCACCACAGAATGTTGCTTCTACATCTGGTTCTTCCAAGGAGGCCATGAGTGATGTCAAGGAAATGTTGTGACATATGGCCAATGACATAATTGTTATAAAGCACGACCAGGTTGTGCTCCAAAGCCAACCTATCAAAATTATCAAAGTGGAAGGTCCTCTTACCAACAAAACCAATTCCAAGGAGGTGCTTGCACAAATTTGCAAGCACAAACAACAAATTAGATAGTACTAGTACCCACTCTGCTGCAAAGCACCAATCTAAGCTAGAGCAAAGAGTTAACCAAGGGGCAAAATAATTTAGTGGATGGCACCAACCCCTAGTGCTTCGCTTGTGGTGATTCACACATGCTCTGAAACTGTTCCTACGGAAACCTACAACAAAAGGTGGTAGAGCAGTGCAACCAGGGCACAACATCAGATCCTAGAAGCTATGTGTATGCCTCTTCACAAATGGACAATGTGGTGCTCACTACAAAAATGCAAGGAATGTCACTAGAGGAAGAAGTGGGCATCACTCCTAATCACACACTCTTCTCATAGATGGAAGAAGAAGAAGCGGTGTTTTCCAATGATGCATCTACATCCAAAACATCACAAGTATAGTTTGATTACAACATCCACTCAAAGAGGAGATTCACAGGCCAGCCAGTTGTCCCCCAACTGGCCAGTCTGCATTTTAAAAGTGCTTTTGACCAAATGGCTAGTATCTCTGCCATGGTGACACAATGCCTGTCGTGGAAGGAAATTGTTATAATAAGAGCAAAAGAATAGAAACCTTTGAATCTACCACCCTTCAATTTGGTGGAACAACTAAAAAAATCATCTGCTAACGTGTCTTTTTGGGATATATTAGCCATTCCATAACATAAGACATTACTACAGCAAGTGCTTTGGAAGGATCCAATCATTGAACCAAAGGAGCAATTGCTCAAAGGAAAGGTTGTTGATCAATCACCTTTGGCCAAAGTTCTCACAAATAGTATAGTGGAAGCTCCCACTGAGGTAAGAGATAGCCTAAAACCCAAACCCTTATTCCTAATGCTTATTTTGGTAGAGAAGTTATTACTCAATGCCATGATTAACTCCGGTGCTAGCACCACAGTTATGCTGAAATAGATAGTTGAAGCGTTAGGGCTCAATTATGAACCTTTAAAAAAGGGAGTGATACAACTTGATGGAAATAGAGTCGAAACTATTGGTCTCATGGAGGATCTTCCTCTGACTCTATTCACCTTCCCTAGCATCATGTTGTCACAAGATACTATGATCATAGATGTTCCCCCCATGTTTGGCCTCTGTCTATCCTGAGAATTTACTTTAATAGTGGGAAGATACCTGTCCCTATATTGGTTTCACATGATCCTTAGGACCAAGAATGGTGCAAAAATGAAGATAGAATCTAAAGCTCTGCATTCAAAACATGTGGCCACTGAAGCCATGATCTATTTTGAGGCTGCTCATACTTCTATCACCAAGCAAGAAATGTATTGCACTGAGCCACTGGAAGATGAAAAGGTGACCGGAGATCCGACTGATCAAGAAGATGTTCTATTAAACAAAAATATAAATACTGATCCTTTCAGCAACTACCATGCTACCAGGCTGGGCACCTATGTCATCGATAGTGAGGATCAAGTGTTATTGAAGGTCATCAAAAAACCAGAGAGCAGTCAAACCTCAAAGTTATGGACATTTCATTTCAATGAAGCAAGATGCAAAAATGACGCAAGAGCTAGGACATGTTTAATGTCCCCATAGAATGAAAAGACACTGAAGTCTTTCCATTTCTAGTTCACTTGCTCAAGCAATGAAGTTGAATACGAAGGACTAGTACAAGGTATCATCCTTGCAAAATGGATGGGCATAAAGCAATTAATGGTGTTCAGAGATTCTGAACTAGTATTCAATCAAGTATGAGGAATTTCTACAACCAAGAATGTTCACATGTGATCCTATAGACACTAAGTTTGGGACCTAATTGAGGAATTTGAAGCCTTCAACATTCAAACAGTGCCTTGAGAACAAAATACAGATTCCAACCACATGAAATCAATCAGATCCTAGTTTGATCCTACCTCTGACCTCATTCACAACAAACAATCGATATGAGTGATAGTCTGACCAACCATTCCAGACAATGATCAAATATGACAAGTGTTTGATAGTGATGAACACATTGTCTCATTCATCCAAAAATTAGGAGAATTTTCCAATCAACTCCAACCAAAGATTGCCAAAGCTTGTGAAGGATAGATTATTTAGCTGAAATCCAATAAGCTTCCAAAAGGATTGGTCACTCTTGAGAATCTTTTCAATTGTGATGATGCAAGAAACAACAAATGGAAGTTTGCAGAAGACAAAGGTTACTACGTGGATCTTTAGGTCAAAGACAGAAGAAAGCTCAAAGTTGGGAAGGATGTCCCACATCATGATAAAGAAAGGCTTATCAACTTTTGTGAAAAATATGGAGTGGTAGGCTGGTCATATGATGACCTTAGAGGATATGATCCCAATATCATCCAGCATAAAAAAGAGTTGGTGAAAGGTACAAAATTCTTTTGCAAAAAATAGAGGCCAGTGAATCTAAAGATTGAGGCACTAATGGCGCAAGAATTAACAAAGCTAATCCAATCATGGATTGTCTTCTCAATCAAGCATAGCATGTGGGTATCCAATCTGGTCATGGTCTGAAAGAAGAATGGATTTATTCATCTACGTGTCAACTTTCAGGACCTTAACCGAGCATCCTTGAAGGATCACTACCCGCTACCTTTAATGGAGTCAATCCTGCAAATGGTACCAAGATCAAAGATATTTTCCCTATTAGATGGCTTCTCTAGTTACAATCAAATCAAGGTCAAAGACGAGGATCAACATAAGACAACATTCACTACCAAGTGGGGAACATTCACATACGCTAAGATGCCATTCAATCTCTCAAATGCAGGAGCCACCTTCTAGCGGGAAATGGATATCACTTTTAGTGAACTAATAAACAAGATTATCCTAATCTATTTGGATGATTTGACAGTGTTCTCTAAATCCAAAGATGATCATTTTGATCACCATGAGATAGTGTTCAAGAAATTCTAGGAGTTTGGGATATCTGTGAACCCAAAAAAATGTGTCTTTAGAGTACTACAAGGCAAGCTATTGGGGCATGTATTTTCCAAAGAAGGAATTTCAATTGATCCTAAGTGGATGAAAGCAATCAAAGAGCTTCCCCTTCTAGTCAACAAGAAAGGCATCCACTCCTTCTTGGGAAAGGTAAATTTTTTAGGAAATTTATTTCTGATTTTGTAGGAATAATTAGACCAATCACCCTGATGCTAAAAAAAGATCAAAAATTTAAATGGACAAAAAAATCCATAGAATCCTTTGAGAAATTCAAGGATGTTATTTCCACTGCTCCTATTCTAGTCAACCTAGACTTATCAAAGGACTTCATAATGTATGTATTTAGTAGCAAGTCAAGCATTGCTATTGTCTTAACTCAGAAAGATGATAGGGCAAGGGAGAACATCTAATAGCATTTCACTCTCGAACTCTAAAGGAATATTAGAAAAATTACAACTTTGTAGAGAGGCAAGCATTTGCAATACTTAAGGGAATCAAGAAGTTCTGACATCTAATCTCTCAACATAAGGTGATTGCTTATGTTGCACATTCTAGTGTGCATGAATACATCATGGAAAGAGAAATCATTGAGAAAAGATCCAATTGGATCACCAAGATCCTTGAACATGACATTGAGGTTAAGCCTACAAAGACCGCTCAAGGAAGAGGACTATGTGAATATCTTGCACACGATGAAGAAATGGCCATCGAAGAGGATCAACCGGAGCTATTCCTAGTGAACAAGTCAGAGTCCAAAGGTTGTTGGCTAGAAAATAGAGTAAGATTTATGCACACAAGAAAATATCCATTGATCCTTCCTTCTCAGAAGAGGAGATTATATCGACTGCAAAACAATGGGTTCACTCTCATTGAATGGATCCTATTAAAAATGAATTTTAATGGTGTTCTATTGCGGTGTGTTACCACATAGCAAGCAAAATGGATCCTCAACACTTACCACAACAGTTTCACAGGTGGTAATTTCTCCACAAAGACCACCACCATCAAAATCATGTGCGTAGGGTACTTCTAGCCAAATTTATTCAATGATTCCTACTCCTTGAAAAAACCTTGCAAAGAATGCCAATTCTTCACAGGAAGAAGAAAGAATTCTGCAATGCCTCTCAATTTGATAAGTGTTGATGAGCCATTCATGCAATGGGGCTTGGACTTCATTAGAATGATCAACCCAGCCTCTAGCACAAGACATAAATGGATCTTAACGGCCATAGACTACTTCACAAGGTGGACTGAAGCTGTGCCACTAAAGAATGTGATAGAGGTAGAGATAGTGGACTTCCTAGAAGAACTGGTGATGAGATTTAGCTTGTGAAAAATTATCATCTTCGACAATGCTAAAGCTTTCTTGGGTTCTAAGGTGAGTCAATTCACACTTACACATGGTATATTCCTTAAAACATCATCAAACTACTACCTACAGGAGAATGGATTAGTTGAGTCAACAAACAAGAATTTGGTTTGACTCCTCAAATGAATTGGGTTAGAATATCAAAGCGAATGGCATAAAAACATCTAAGCAGCGCTTTGAGTGGACCGTATAACTCCTAAGAAAGTCCTCAATACATTGTTGTATGAGCTAGTTTATGGAAAAGAGGTATTATTTTCTATCTCTATGGAGATGTTGGCACTTCAATTGCTAAAATCTCTCGAGGTGGAACAAAATACCGCAATGGAGGTGCAGTTAGTACAATTGCTAGAAGTACAAGAGAAAAGAGAAAAGTCCCTAATAGTCACGACTAATAGCCAACAAGTGGTTAAAAGGTGGTTTGACAAGAAAGTGTCTAACAAAGGTTTAAAGTGTGGAGACTTAGTGATAAAATTTAATGAAAGGGCTATGAAGCCAGGTCAGCATGGGAAGTTTGATAGCCTTTGGGAAGGCCTGTTCAGAGTAATTCAATGCAAAGAACATAATGCATATGAGTTATAAACTATGGAAAAGGAAGAACTGGGAATTTCGGTCAACAGAATTCACCTTAAATTATTTAATTAAGCTTTCTTATCCTACTGATATAAATATGTTTATAGTGTTTTTTCTTTCTTTCCCTTTTGTTTTGTTGGCCGGTCTTTTTATTCTATGGTTTGGGACAGAAAAGAACAAGTAGCCCATTATTGCAAAAAGAAGAAATAAACTCATAGCTGAAAAGAACAAAAAATTAAACACCCACATGTACAATTGATACATACATGCTGAAAAGGAAAAGATGACCGAGTTGTAGAATCCAAAAGAAAACAACAAGATGATTATATAAAGATATATTTTCATTATATCTATATGATTTGATATTTACATTTTCAAAATGGCTCAGAGGCCACACTTCTAAAAAAATATACGGTTTATTCTACTTCTTTCATACATTTTATGAAAAGCCTTTTTCAGGCATGTATACAAAAAATAGACTAATTTCTACGAGATTTTAAAAAGAAAAAATAAAAGCACAAAAGTCTTCAGTCCACAGCATGGGCAGTAACAATGGATGTATCAATAGTAGCATCCACAATATCTTTGCCCATGAGGGAATCGTCATCAACAACATCATTAATAGGAGCAATGGCCAGAGGTAGAGGGAACACAAGGTTCCTGAAGTCCATGTACCAGTTGATGTCATACAACGACACCATGTTGTAGATGTAGAAAAGAAAGTGGCAAGCACAGGTTACCCTCTAGCAATTCTCATCTTGCAACTGGAGGTGAAATCCACTTAGAAATGGAAGCCATGGTACAACTGTGTCCTCTTCTATGAACCTCCGGAGGTCACTCGCGGTTGGTATGGCTCCACCGTATGCAACATTTTCCACTACCTCTCTAAGGCCATTCAGGTACTTCTTGGGAAATATTTCTTTAACAAGACGAAGAATCAGGGGCTTGGAAATTCCAATATCTAGAATGGAGGTGACAAAGTGTGAGCACACATAATTTTTGACTCGATATTTGTCCTCGTATTTGAGGAAATTCCATCTCAGAACCCATTTCGTGGCTATAATAGCCAATAAGTTCTTATTATTTGTTATCCTCTTTAAACACTTAGTAGAAATCTCACCTAACCAAGTTGTCTCAAACTTATGACACACTAGCCTAATTGGGGTATTCATGTTGGAAATCACTCTGAAACTATCCTGGGACTATCTCTACAAAGTACTTAAGTCTAGCCTATGAAAACACTATGCACTGATAAGGCTAAACTGCTATGCCAATTACCTACTACCAATTTTGCTCTAATCACTAAGTGTGATTTCACTACTGCTTAGCTGACTATTTATAGAAAAAGCAAGGAAACATGTGGTAATCAACTTACCATAAATGTGATGCTAATCAAGTACCAACTTGAAAGTTGTGCCAAATCTTGCTCGAATGTCCTACCTAGTTGTGTTTGTTCAGTACGACTTCATGCGTGTAAAACTAATAAGGACTAATTAATTAGCCTAAGCTAGTGGTAGCAATTGGTGGTGTTATGCATGGCCAAAGACTAAGGCATCATTCTCCAGGTGTCTCTCTTATTCTGAGGAAGAGATCATATCTTTTCAAATGTTGATTGCATCTTTGGCTTAATCATTCCTTTTGGGATATTAATTGCCAACACATACGGATGCTTAAGTTGCTAGTAAAGCATTGGATCAAGCTCTAAGAAAATAATGCTATACAATACAATTGCTAATTGTAATTATGAATTCTTTTCAAATAAAAATGGCAAGTGATTCATCTTGCAAAAGCTAAAAGGTTGGAAGTACATGCTATATTAAATACAAAAACATAACTCCCATCTACCACCTTGAGAAAAAATAGCTAAGTATTGCATGAAAAATCTTTAAGGATTTAAAGGGTCTTTTCAAATATGTTGCCTAGAGAAAAGGAAATTTCTAGTGCATAGCCAAAGCCAAGGTAAAATTGTAGAGAAATTCAAGCTAAGCAGAAGCTTCCCATAAATCAAAAATGGTAGAAGGTTCAAGCCAAGAAGCTAGGGGAGAGGTGACGTGAAGCTTATCTAAAGCTATGCAAGGAGCACTAGCCATCAATGTCTTTGAAAATATTTCTTATGCAACGCCTGGTATTCCTAACAAGCCAAAGTGGGGAAATATACAGGGACTAGAGAAGCCAAAAAACTATAGAGACTAGAACTTAATTTAGGAGGACTAGGATAATATTCATGATCCCTTTCTTGCAAAGAAACCTAAAGGATTGAGGGAAGCAGCTTGTGAAAGAATGAAGATATCCAAAAATATAATGTCAATGGCAGATAAAGTATGGTTTAGCTAGATTCCATAATATATGGTCCCATCAGTGCACTACTACCCAAAATTAGTCAATGTGGCCATTAAGCATTTCAACCCAAGCACCAACACTATCGAGGGCCAGACTCTATCAGTTAATATCACCTTGGGAGCCATCCAGAATATGTTTTGTATTCCTCATCATATGGAAAGAGGGATGAAAATAGAAGCATTCACTCCTAAAAAGGGGGAACATATACGAAACACCAAGGATAAGGCTCTAGACTCTTATAATAAAGAAACCCAAAGGATTTAAGTAGAGCAGGGGAAGCCACAAAGAATTATGGTGCAACACGATGCTTTCGAAATAGATTTGCAAGGTTCCTTTTCAATGATGGCATTTTTTTTTATCTAGACACCGACTAAGAGGTGCACACCTTTCAATTGGGCTCAGGTTTCCAATTCCGTAGGAAACAATCTACCTTTTGGTATGATTTTGCAAAATACCTCTCAAAGAAAATGATAGAGAAAATTGGAAATTGCCAAGATGAATGGAAGTTCAGATTTCCTTCCTATCTTTCCCATATGTTTTTGCATCAGAACTCTGATTTCTTTGATAAGTAGGTGAAGTTGTCTATTTTTGACAAAAAGAATAGAAGAAAACTAGTTTCTATCTGGACTACTCTCTTGTCTTCCACTTTTGACTATTATGCATTTTTGGACTATTTCTTGACTCTGATTTTGTAAGATTTGCAAGGAGATCAAGATAGTATTAATTGGATCACCTTGATGCAGATAGAGTATATGAAAAACTTCATTCCTAGATGTGACTAATTTTTTGGAGTGTATTTTACATTCATCCGAATGTGAGGCTTCACCGAAGAACCATTCAAATTTCTGACATACATTACAAATCAAGTGTTATCCCTTGAATTGTTCCAAGAGGCATGCATTATTGATGTTACTTTCTGCAGCAGAAAAGCCAAGAGGAAGGGGTTCTTCACCTGCCCACAATGCTTCAAAATAGTGGCCATGAAAAAAAAGTAGACAAAACCACTATTGTAGGATAAGCCGGTTCATCTAGGGTTGGTAATGATCTATGAAAAAAGGAATTACAACCCTTTCAATGATCTACCATATGAGCATATCAAAGTAACTCACAATTCTTGGCCTTACTAGGAAAAGAGGTGCAACCTGCTAGAGAATGAAGATCATAGGAAAGCAAGCTACCATGGCATAGATTCTACTACGCTATGGTAGATTATGATGGGAACTACAAAATGGGAAAATCCTTGTTCAATAGGTTGAGAAAAGAAGAATAATGGAGTATAGAAAGGATCAAAGCCTTCTGGGTATATCACCAAGAGACAAATCAACTTGATGCACCTTATGAAAGAGTGTTGGATGATGAACAGTTTGACAAGCTATGGGATGATAAGCATCCTTCTTTCAATTCAAATGCTAGTAGAGGTAATGACCCTGATGAAGAAGAAGAGCAAAAAAAGGAGGAAGTCGAGATATCAATGTCCTTCACCCAGCAAAGGAAAAGGTCTACAAGACAACCTCCTTATGTGATGCACGAGCATCCAGTGGTGTAAGGGCAATCTTGCATCACCCAAAAATAGTTAATTTCAACTTTCTCAATTTTTAGATGTTTTTACATTTTTAGATACCCATTTTTTCCTAATGAAATTCCCAATTTATGGTTTTTATTTTCTATTCCTGGGTGGAAAGATATTGTAGTTTTAGTTTCCTAGATTTACACCTAAAAATATTTCAAGTTAGATTTGAGGCACTTAGAGTTCTTGGATCAGCCCCAAAACTTGCCAAAATTGGCATAGTGTATTTCAAGCATGTTGTTGACTTCGTGACCTTTCTAACAGTTCAAACGGTTCGCGAATCGGAGTCCCGAATCAAAAGTTATGGCCCCGAGAAGTTGGCGCACTTTCTAGAAGATACAATTGCAAATGCTCTTTTGAAATTTGAACTTCATGTTGTAAATTTTTGGCACCAAACTGCCTAACCTCAAATTTGAATGTTGTTTTGGCTCCAAACTAAAGAGGAGCTCTATTTATGGGCGGGTTTCTAATCTTTGGGTAACTTTTTGGGGACAAGCTCGCATATTGTGAAAGGGTGATTTGTAGTTTTCTATAACTTGCATGTGTTGTAGAGCTTGGGGATTTGAGATCCTATGCATGTAAGAAGGCTCCATTTTCTAATAATAAAATTATTCTCTTGTTTGTGGGTTATTTTTGTGTCCTCTAAGTTGTGCCCCTCTTCATCATGTATGTGGTATACTGGCTCTTGGAAATGTTAAGTGGGTGAATGAAGGAATTTGGATTTTGGACATTTGGAATTTGAGTTTGGATTTGTGGACGGATTTTGGATATGTGAGGTGAAAGTTGGGATTTAGAGATGTGTTAGTATTCATATTGAATTGTATTTGAAATGGGCTTGAACTAGTTTGACCATCTGTGTTTTAGTTTCTATTTTTTTGGAAAGGCCCTTCTGTATTGATTTGTAGGAGAAAGCTTGTGGTAGGACCTTGTAACAATGTGTTGGTGTTAAAATTGGTGTTTGGTTGTGGCTTAGGTCCATGGATATGAACCTTTCACATTTTGTTTCTACCCATTGAAAATGGTTTGGATGATGACGCACCCATGGCATTAGATGATGTATCAAATGGATTAAATGTAGTGCCAAAGGTTTGTGACATGGAATGTGAATTTTTTGTCATGTGGATTGTTGTAGAGTCTTGTGTTCATCCTCCTAATGACATAGTAGCACCAACTTGTGGGATAGCGTGTTTAGGAGTAGATGTATCATGTCCTTGGCTTTGTGTAGTCTCATTGATAGGTGTTTCTTGAAGTGTATTAACATCAAAGCCATGGGGAAGTTTAGCTCCACTATGCAATAACTTTTCTAGAAATATTTTTGGGTCTTGTGCAACTATTTCATCCACAAACCATGCTAGTTTATGGTCTTGGGTTGCTGCCTCAACCTCTTCCTTAGTTATAGGTCTTTGTTTGTCTTTGATCATGAATTTTTCAAAAGGATTGTGAAATGATGATTGTGGTCTAGGTGCTTCATTGGAAGAGGAGCCAAAATTCATGTTGCTAGTATAATTGTAAAATTCATATTCTTTTGGGATGAAGTCCACTTCCTTTCTCTTCCTTTTTAATCTTGTTTGGACCATAAAATACTTTCCAATGGGATGGATTAATATGGAGCATAAGGAATGAAAATGACTATGATATGCAACTAGACTATGTTTTTGGTATTTTCAATGTTTAAGAATGTCAAATGATTATGTACCAAGATTAAAGATACAAAGTGACAATAGTCAAAGTTGAGATGTGATAATCTCACAATGATAAAAATATATGGTAGGTCTATTGATGGGCAAGGTCGTTGATGTCACAACTTGCATCATTTAGTCAATTATTTATTGAACCGGGTATGTCTCAGATTTATATGCAATAAGGATGGTTGTCACGAATTTTTGGGGGGTTTTGCACTGTAAACAATGACTTTCAAGTGTCGATTTGGCTCCTTCAGGAGCTTTCAAGAGCTCTCAGGAGCTTTTCAGGAGCTCTGAGGAGCTGAACTACAGTGACTAATTCCTAAGGATTAATTCTATCTTATTTCCTAATTTAAAGTTTTATTGACTTATTTTTTACTTCATTTGACTTGATTGAGACCGATTCATGGAGAAGACTAACATTTACTTTAATTCTTAATCTAAAATACGAAATCCAAATTAATTCTATTTTGTTTCAAAAGAAATCTATCTTAAGATTTGTTGGAAATTAAATGTTATTTAAAGAATAGAAATAAACTACAAGAAAATGACAATTAATCTAGAAAAAATAAATACTAATTTCCATGAATAGATTTCCAACAAACTTCAATTCCATATTTCCATAAGTTCCCATCATTGCTTCTAATCAAACTCAGCAAATAATTACCAAACTTAATTCCTACAAACAACATCTAAATCTGATTAATTTAATAAACCTTAAACCATTTTAACCATAATGAACTAAACTTAAAATTTATTCAAGCATAATTAACTATCCAAATTTAACATCAAATAAACTAAAAATGATTCAACAACTTAATATTC
The DNA here is from genome assembly GCA_007258455.2 of Sequoia sempervirens. Lineage (NCBI taxonomy): Eukaryota > Viridiplantae > Streptophyta > Pinopsida > Cupressales > Cupressaceae > Sequoia > Sequoia sempervirens. The sequence goes on from VDFB02271358.1 coordinate 568,989,900, forward strand.
CAGAATTGACATCTAACACTTCAGATTTAATATTAATGAATAGAAATAACATAACTAAGTAAAATACCAACACAAGATCGATCTCTTTGGTTGAGCGGGCCCTGCTCTTCCTCAGGTAAGATCTCTTAACACAATGATTCGAGTTAACTTCTTTCTTTCATTCAAATTGATCAAAGTGAGACGCAAAACAAAGTATTGCCATCATTTACAAAATTCTGAATGAAATTATCTAACTCCTATCTAAAAATGAAACATGGATATTTATAACCATATCCTTATTGAATTCTCAACATGGCATTTAACTGCCAAGATTCAAGGCGTATAACTAAAGATTATAGTAGAAATTAAAATAGAACTCAAACAAAACTGAGAATAGACATAGGGAAATATTCCAGATCAGCGTTGGGAGTAGAAGTTCCAAAACTTACTACAAAGAATTAGATTTGGACTTGAGTGATTCGCCATCTAGTTGGGTCGATCAATGGCGTGGTTATCTTCCTTGATTAAACAAGGAGTTTAACTTCATCATCAGTCTTCCAAATACCTTGAATAAAACCCTTAAGAAAAGGATAACAATTATGGCAGTAAAAGATTAACACTGCATAATTAACTCATTAATGTCATCATAAAGCAACGCATTTAACATAAAGCATTACTCCAAATATATCTGCCAAATTAGCCAAACATAAAGCAAAGTAAGTAAATATATTAGTCTATAGTCTACTACCATTCATGTTAATTAATAAAATAACAAGTCTTTTAAACATAAAATTATTTATATGAAAGTATCACTGAGCCTCTCATCATTCTTCCCCACTTGTTGTGAACCATGTCCCCATGTTTCTTTGTCAAGAATTATGGTGGTTTCTTTGTCCTTGTTCACGGCCTCCATCCAAATGCAACAGTCGAACACTCCTTCCATGTATTGGTGTGGTAATCTGGTATTGAGTGCAAACCCATAGTTTTGTCTTAACTTTTCAAACCATGGTCTTATTACTTCCTTAGGAATATTGGGCGCTTCCCTGAGCTTTGGAGTGGGCATAATGATAATTGGAATTTTGAACCACATGCCAACCTAGAATTTTTGTTGTTGTTCAATCAAGGTGATCACATGTCTAACTCTTATCAAACTCCATTTGAGATTGTTTCAGCTTATTGGATATCTTCTTCTTATTGACTTAAGAATGAGTTGATACCTTTCCTCACAGGAATTTATTTCCAACAGAGGAAGTGTCCCTTCTACATTATGGAATGTAGATATACTATTGATCAAATTTGAAACATAAAGAGGATTGATGTGATTTAGCCTTACCATTGATCATACATGTTTGTGATATATTTCGCTACATGAAGCATTTCAAGCCTCATTGGTAAACTGTACTTTTTCTGAGCCTCCTTATATTTTTCCATTCTACTTGACCATTCAACCTGATTCTACATTAAGGGGACAAAGAGCCTAATTTGTAGCTCACCAATATAAACATTTAACAAAGAATCATCATTATCTCCCATTAAAAAATTGTGTTGGAAAAAATCACACATTTGATTTTGAATATCAAGGTGGTTGTGGAAGTAATCTTGTAAAAAATCTTTATCATTGTGATAATCCAGGCTTCTTCCTAAACTTAACTTATTAAGCTTCCATTGTAGAAACTTTTCTTTGAGAAATAAAGCATATACCCCTACTAGTCTTCTCATTGACAACATTGCAGGACTTATCTCAATCTCTTGCTCAAGTCTTTGTTCAACTTCATTTTTTTCTTCTAATTTCTAAACTTTCTTTTTCAGCTTATCATTCTCATGCTTGTGTTTCATGGCTACCAAAGAGAGATATCCAAGCCAATTTTTTGGTGGAACATCTGATTGAATATCAGATGGAATGGGAGGTAGAGCAAGGTAATGTGATGGGGCTACGGAAGTAGAGGCTTCTTGAGAATAGAACCTTATAGACTGTTGTTTCAATTGCTCTTCTTTTTGTTGCAACTCTTCTTTTAAATTTATAATTTCCTCTGCACTTGCTAGTACTTGCATACTGACTTATTGTAAGGCCTCCTCTATTTTATGCAATTGTTCTCTATACTTTGTTTCACTTTGTTCAATTTTTCTTTTCATTTCCTTAGTTTTGTTGAGGGATTGTTGCAATTTGTCTTCTTTTCTTCTTAATTTTTCCTTAAGGAATTGCATTTTTTTCTTTTCTTGCTCTAACTCAACTTCCATTCTGGGCATTTTCATGGACCTTACCAATTCTTGAGCTTCTAATCCCTCTTCATTTTTTTTTCAT
>VDFB02271358.1:568992200-569144882 GCA_007258455.2 Sequoia sempervirens
TTGGTAGGAGATAAACCCAAGGGATGGGACTTGATCTTACCCCAAGCCGAATTTTCTTACAACAATTCTGTAAATCGAAGCACTGGTAGATCACCATTCCAGATTGTGTATGGAGGTAGTCCCAAAATAGCTCTAGAATTGAGGAAGATGGAACAAGAGAAGAAAATAAGTGCTGAACCCAAAGATTTTGTAAAACACATCAAGGACATACATGAGAAGGTAAGAGAACATATTAACAAAATGAATATATAGTATAACACTAAGGCAGATCAGAAGAGGTGGTATAAGGAGTTTCAGATTGGTGATGAAGTGATGGTCCACTTGAGGAAAGAAAGGTTTCCAGTGGGAACATATACCATATTAAAGATGAAGAAGTTTGGTCCCTATAAAATTTTGAAGAGGCATGATTTAGGGAATGCATATGAGGTAGAGTTGCCAGATGGATTCAACATTTCCCCTGTGTTCAACATTTCAGACTTGACAGAGTATCACGAAGGTGGCGCAGAGGAAGTACCAACAATGGGACAGTGTGGGTTTCCAACACCTACTTCAGAAAAGGAGGAGATTGAAGAAATCCTGGATAGTCATGTGGGAAGGAGTACCAGGAATAGATAGTATGAAGAATATCTAGTGAAATGGAAATGAAGGCCTATTGAAGATTCATCTTGGTTGCCTAAGTCAAAGGTTGACCATTTGGGTTTTTCCTCCACCATCTGAGACGCGATAGGGTCACTTCTCAAATTACCCTGGGTGTCTGATGCAAGAGCATCTAGTGGTGTAAGGGCAATCTTGCATCACCCAAAAATAGTTAAATTTCAAGTTTCTCGGTTTTTAGATGTTTTTACATTTTTGGATACCCTTTTTGTCCTAATGAAATTCCCAATTTATGGTTTTTATTTTCTATTTCTGGGTGGAAAGATATTGTAGTTTTAGTTTTTGAGATTTGCACTTGAAAATCTTCTGAGTTAGATTTGAGGCACTTATAGTTCTTGGATCGACCCCAAAACTTGTTGAAATTAGTGTAGTGGATTTTGAGCACGTTGTTTACTTTGTGACCTTTCCAACGATTCAAATGTTTCGCAAATCAGAGTCTCGGATCAAAAGTTATGGCCCTAGGAAGTTGGCGCACTTTCTAGAAGATACAATTGCAAATGCTCTTTTGAAATTTGAGCTTCATGTTATAAATTTTTGGCACCAAACCACCTAACCTCAAATTTGAATGTTGTTTTGGCTCCAAACTAAAGAGGAGCTCTATTTATGGGCGGGTTTCTAATCTTTGGGTAACTTTTTGGGGACAAGCTCTCATATTGCAAAAGGGTGATTCTATAGTTTTCTGTAACTTGCATGTGTTGTAGAACTTGGGGATTTGAGATCCTCTGCATGTAAGAGGCTCCATTTTCTGAATAATAAAATTATTCTCTTGTTTGTGGTTTATTTTATAAGTCTTGGGTTTCACCCTCATCATTATGTCACTTGAAATGTGTGACTAAATATATCAAGAGCCTCATGGACACTCACCTGGGCCTCAAAAGAAACAAGAGGGTTCCAACAACAATAGTCAGAGACTATAGAGGTCAGAGACTCCCTGCCCCCTAAACAACAATGCATAGAAGCTATAATGGGAGAAGTTTAGAAAGAAGCATCCACAAGCCAACTACTCAACAAGCAGACCACCACCATCATCTAGTAAATAGGTAATTTTTGCTTCTTCTTTTCTTACTTCTCAATATTTAGTATTCTCTACCATTTCTATGGCATCTCTCACTACAAGTGTTGGCTATACCTTCTTTGCCCCTACCACAATGTTTGTGGGAGGTTACTGCCAATTCTCCCAAATAGAGCCATCTATCTTAATGCCTCCATGAACCTTAACACCAGCTGCCACTACTCAATCTTTCCTTGCCTCTCTTTCTGAAGGCTCAGCCTCCATTGCTATCCCCATTGCTTTAGCTACCTATGATCTAACCCAATTTTCCAAATAAATGGACTTGATAATGACTACCCCATCACCACGACAACCAATGATCCCTTCTTATAGTTTGCAAAATGAACCTTGGCAAGTCCCTTATTTCTCCCCATAGAATATTACTCTCCAAAAGCAAAAAACATAGGGGCCTACCACACTTACATTCCCTTTTCCCCTACCTCCCTGTGCACCCTTTCCTGGTAGGCTAGTTTAGTCACCATCTGAATTCATATCCCAAGAAGAAGCCACAAAGCAAGTGCAAGCTCTCAAGATGCAAAAAAAAAAGGCTAAGGATGAAAAAATGGATGTGGAGCCAAAAGTGTATACGACATACAATGAGGTGCAAGGAATGTTGAATTTTGCCACCATCTACCCAAACACTACCAAACTACAAGGGGAGATGATGTCAAATGATTATAGCATGTATGTCATGGGACTCAACCACAAGACAAGGTAGAAATCATGGAGGAAACTCAATAGGTGGTGACAATAGAGTTCCTCAAGTCTAGCTGTCAGCTAAGGAAAAAGAGTAGTTGAAGCTTGTAAATGAAAGGGTCAGCTTCTTGGAGACAAGGGAGAAATCATTGGAAGTAGGAGTTGCACGTTTATCATAAAAAGTGCGGGTAGAAGAGTTGGAGTAGAGAAATCTCCAAGATGAACTCAAGAAGTCCCAATCCATTGACCTCACACTGATCAACGAGTTGCAAGTGAAGAACCAGGAATATCAAAGCCAATTGGCCCTAACAGAGTAGAATCTACAACAAAAGGATGAAGAGTTGGCAGCTCAACATGCTCAACATGAGCAGAAATTAGAAAGGATAAAATGGATTTTGAGGGCCAAAAGGCCTAATTTGAAAAGGAACTCCAAGAGACAAAGTATTCTCTTGACCCAGGGTTAAAAAACCACGCCCGGGTCAGGGATAACTAGTTTAAAGAGCTAAGTAGCCTTGGGGAGCAACTTGCATCTGCAGAAAAGAGAATTATGGAATTAACATAGGGTGTCAGTTCAAAGGATGCATATATTTCCCTTCTAAAGAGCACTCCTCAAGCCCCTGTTATGTAGTCAGACCTCATCCCAGTAGCTTAGCAGCTATACATTTCTTACTGGGAAAAGGTTAAGGCTTTCTGCCTAACACTATAGCCAATGCTCCAATTCATCTCGAAGGAAACAAAATTGAGTTAGGAGGATCATGAAAAATTGAGCAATTCCTACAATTTATCATAGAGAAGGTTCCTAAGGTAAAGAGTTTGCTAAGAAAGCTATACATGGTCTCTGATGAAAACCTGGCAAAGGCAGGGATCGAGGATTGGGATATTGTTTCCCAGATAGAAAACAAGTTCATCCATTGTCACTTGGCCTTCCTGTGAACTAATGTTTGTGCAAATACTTTGAACTAGACTATGGATGACATGTAGGAAAATTTCTCCTAGCTAAGCGAGATGGGTCTGTCGTCCCTATTTCTTGAAGATAGGTCAATCACCACAGCCGAGCAAATTGCAAGAAAGATTAATGAAGAAAAGGAGAAAGACCCAATCGCTTTCCATAGTTTCAGCTAGCCTCCTACTGTAACACACATTTAATGTGTCATTCATCCTCTTGCACAACTATTTTTCCATTGTGAATCAGGTGTTGATTTACCTGAGGTGCTACCTTATAAGGAAATGCTCGACTTAGCAGGAGCATAGAAAAATATGCACAATGTATCAAGGCCATCCAAAGATGAATTGCTACCCCTGTTGGTGGTCCTTTCTAAACTCTAATTTTGTCACCCAATGGATGGAATTATGGTTGAGAACTAGAGAAAATTTTGGGTTCCATGTTCCTCAAGCAAAATGCGCCTAATAGTCGTCAGAAGTTGTGAATACAAAATTCACTAAGCTCCCTTTGGGTTTTTTTTTTTTGCTAAGTACTAGCCCATGCCTCAAATAAACACCATTGCCCCATTTTGATAAATGACCACTGGCCTCAGCCATGCATCTACTTAGTGCTCTCTGAGGGAATTCTATCCTTTTCTCTTCTACCGACCCTCACTATGCTCCCACATGTCTTCACCGCGGGCTATTTTAATTACTTCCTCGTCAAGCCCCACCTGCATGCCACGTAGCTCCCATTTGTGTAAATATTTGGTGGGTCCCACATGTGGTGTCTATAGTAAACATTTTTGATACATGTCACCCCAACGCAAGCTTTCAATGAAGGAAGGGGAGAATGAACCACAACTACACCATGCTACCATCTGTCTCCTTGCGGATGCTTCTTTAATATAGGATGGAGTGAACTATAGGCTGCGAGATGTTGCCACATGTTCTAACTACTTATATTGGGTGGCAACACTTGTCTACTTGGGACATTACCGAGACCACTACCATCATTCGCAGGGGATGCACCTAGGTGGGAGGTGACCAAATGCTATAGCCCAAACCTTTTATGTTACAACGATCGAGGGGAATCATTGTTGCTACATCATTGCTCAATATTTTGAATCTTTTCAGTTACTACTCACCAGGCAGTGGGAATGTTGTCCATATATACTACTCTTTTCTTCTAAAGAGGGGTTCAAATATTACATGTTACATGTTCCAAGTTTCGCAGGTTCAAGAATTATAGGATTTTAGAGACACCAGAGCTTTTTATTGTTTAGATTATTGCAAGAACTCATAGACTGTGCCATTTTTCGGCCTCTTTGTTTTCTTATGCTATTGATAAACTTTAGACTATGCCATTATTTTTTGAATGGTTTTTTTGCTGAATTTCTATAATTTGAATGCAAGTTTGCTGGTTTAGATCATGTATTTTGACTACTCTTTTCAGTAAATGGGTTTGAAAATTATTTTGTCATTGAATGAGTTTTTCATGCATCAATCTTTATTTTTGTTATTCTAGGACATGGTAAATTGTTGAGCGGGCCCTTAGATCATATCCAAAAGATAGGTTTATCATGCCTTTTATCTAAATTTTGGTGTACCACCTTAGTTAGATCCTTTATTTTTATATCTACTTCCTTTTCCCACTCCAAAAATCCAATTATAGAAGAATTCAGCTTCTTTAAAAATATGAAGGTCACTCAGTTTAGCATAATATGTCACCCATAAACTAAGTTTCCCACAAAGGGTTGTTACCTTGCCAATGTTTGGCATCAATAGTAACATTTAAAAGAAATAAATGAGGTCTCAGGTGGTAAAGTGAGGAATTCAACAAACTACATAAAACCCCACCCATGTTAGCATGATGGCATAAAAATACTACCTACATTTAAATAAAGGATTATGGTAACATCTAATTTAGAGGGTCTGATGACAGTTTGGAGACAGGTAGGGAGTTCCAGTGGACAGAGTAGAGTATGGGCGATCAACCCATGAGGTGCATCCTTGGGGCCCACAAATTGTAGTCACCACAATGGAGCAGGAGATAAATTCCCTATAGGCCTTGGATTGGGAGTGGAGGGGAGGATATGTTGATATAGGAACTACACCAAAGTATGAGGACTAGTGGTGGATTCATAGGCTCATTCCACTTATAGATCCATAATAGCCAATTCCAGTAAAGTGTAGAGTGAGGGGTGTGAGGGGTTGATGGGGAGGAAAAGGTGGGAGAGGTAGAGGAGATGAAGGATGAGGAGATAGAGTAGGACAAGAGGATGATGGGGAAGATGGAGGAGGAGGATGAGGAGGAGGTGAAAAATAGCTGAGGAGGAGGGACAAAGGGCAATAGGAGGGTAGGAAATTTCCACCCATTCGAGAGAAGGTAAAGATGGAGGAGGATCAGTCAAAGGTTAGGTAAGTAGTAGAGGCACTAGTACAAGCTAGGGAGAAGCATGCAAAGGTTCATGTAGTGGATGTTGCATATCTAGAGGCTATGGAGGTCGAGGGAGGTGGGGATGGAGGATAGGTGGGAGGAGAGGAGGAGATAGATATGGATGAGGTAGAGCAGATTCTCTATGAGAGGATCATCATGGACGAGGAGGAGATGCAACATGAGGTGGGGGCCAAAGATGGGGAGGGATCAGTGGAGTAGAGGATAGCAACTCTACAAGTTTGGGTGCAAGCCCTTGAGGCATAGTTGAGGATAGTGACTACAGAGAAGGACAAACTTAAGGCCAAGAGGGATGCATTCTAGGCAAAGAGGGACCTAGTAGTGAGCAAAGTAGTGGATTATTGATTTTAAAGCCACCTATAGTGGATCAGTGGTTAATATTGAATGGGAGCTAGTGAGGTAGGGTGTGGTCACCCAGTATTAGAGAGGCTTGTATGAGAGGGGTGTTCCACCGGAGAGGAGGGAGCTTAGCTTTTCATAGGTGGATACCAATAGATCGCAAGGTATAACACATAATCGACAATCACATAATAGGTCAGAGGGTGAGATTTCATATGCCAGGTAGGCCATCCCATATGACAGACCTCCCACCATAGGGCACAAGACTATAGGGGCTAGAGCTGAGGGTAGTTTCAGATAGATTGTCTTTAGCATTTATTATGTTACTATATAGAAACTAGTACACTTGATTATCGAGCCTACGAGCTCCATCTTATTTATGCACCATGACATTGTACCTATGACACATGATTTTTAGCAATATATATGATATGATTTTGGTAGTGGTTGACGATATGCATTATGATGTGTTTATGTTGTCATAAGGTTTGGGGAGATTGTTTATGGCTTCTAGTGTTGTCATTGATGCCAACTAAAGTCATTATCTTAGTCTGTAGATCAAGATCTACTTATACTGGCAGAAAATGTAGAAGATAGTATGTTACCAGCAGAAAGCATGAAGAATAGGGGATCCAGTCAGTTAGTCGATTTCTCTGCTTCATTAGATCATCATTTTGCATTGTGGATCTCTAGGAAAGGTTGTTCAACATGTATGTTACCATATTGGTAAGCTTTGTGGTGTTGCAACAATTAGTGTACAAGTTAGGAGATTTGGTAGAATGATTTTCTATTTATTTTCTCATTATGGTTGACTCAATGAATGTGGCATGTTGTGGATGCATAAGGATTAGTTGTTTAAATGTTTCTAAGTTTGAGAATATTGTTTTAGGTCCTAGATATTTCTTAGCTGACCTTTGTGGGTGTGCATTAAATATAACTTATGATTTGCACTGACTATTTGAGAATATTTCATGTTTTTGTTGAAGCTGGCTTAATTAATTGAAATCTTAGCTACCAGATATATATATGAGATCATTAATTCATTTTTGTTGTGAATGTGTGAAAAGAGAATAATAGATGTATGATAAAACATTAGAAGATTAGTTGAGTAAATTTTGCTTGAGCAAAAGAAGACTATTGTGAATTAGGGCAGAGAAGAGCAAAGCAAGTTGCAAGATCAGACAAAAGGTTCAAAATCTATTGTATGTGCTTCATTGGAATTGAATCTAGGCATTTGTAGATGCTATCTTCTCTATTCAATTTTTGTTGTAGTCACAAAAAAAAATTTAAGGCAGTGAGCCTTCCTTAATTTGAGTAGTGAGCTTTAGGCAGTGTGCTTGAATGCAAGTGCATTCCCTTTTAATCATACTTTTAATAAAGTATAAATTATGGATTAATCTCCACAGTGGTCTTTCCCCTAATAGGGTTTCCATCTAAAAATATTGGTGTTATGGTTTTTTATTAGCTTGTTCATGTTCTTGCATCTTTATTTCTATTTATGTGTTGAAAATGATTTAAGATCTGAATTGAAAACCTAATTTATTGAATACTAATTCACCCCCCCTCTTAGTATTCCCTGGGTGTAACAATTGGTATCAGAGCGTAGTTCCTCTATAGAATTTTTACAGCTTGAGGTAGATTTTGGAATACAATGGACTCTAGTCTTCAACAATAGCTTATGGTGGCACTTGATGATCTTGATCAGTCTAAATCAAAAGTAATGGAATTAATAGAAAATATTATGGATGCTAAGAAATTCGTTCAATCATTGAAGAATAAAATCAATGAGTCAAGAGAAAAGAGGAAGGAACTCTATGAACAGCTGAAGCAGAAAGAAAATAAAAACTTGGAAGATGTTCACCTAAATCATACCCTAAAAGAGATAACTGAAGAATGTGAAAAACTTGCTAGAAATAATACTACTCTGAAGCTTGAGATGGAATATATGGAAATGAAGCTAATGAAGGAGATTTAAGGAAGGAATAAAAATGAAGAGAATCTAGCTCAATCCTTAAAAGAAAAATATGAAGAATGTAGCAGAGTAAATAATGGATTCATTCAATTGGAGATTGAATTGCAAAAGTCCATAAACAATCAACAAGAACATGAAAGACAGATAGTTATTCTTAGCAATGAACTCACTATGTTAGGAAATAACTTGCACAATAGAAGAATATGATATGAAATATGCTGCAAATACTTGATAATAACTGAGAATAACAAGCCACTTCGAGGGGGAAAACCTCCAAATATCTCTAATGATAACACACTTCACACTTGATGATGAAACAAGACTCACAACCTCCTATATATACCTATTTATGCCAAGGATATCACCTAGGCCAACTTAGACACACCTATATAAGACTTAGGCTAACCTAAACAACTAAATAACAATATACTAATGATAATATGACTTAATAGAGAGTTAAGATAGCCACAAGCCGACTATTCATCACCTAATGTACAATAATATTAAGGGCGTAGCATGCCCCCCTTCTTCAAAGAAGCATTGTCCTCAATGCTAATCAAGTTTGGAAACTTTTGAATGAACTCCTCGTCTTCCCATGTGGCATCTTCAACAGGTAAATTTTTCCATTGGATGAGATACTTAGTGATAGTTCTATTCCCCAGCTTCTTTGTGCATGTTTGATGAATGCACTCTGGTTCCAAAATGATTCTCCCTTCTTCATCCAACTCGGGAAGTGTTGTTTGAGTGGGAATATTATGCCCAATTACCTTCTTCAAATAGGAAACATGAAAAACTGGATGTATCCTTGTTGTTGGTGGCAACTCAAGCTTGTAAGCAACACTACCGATCTTCTGCATGATTTGGTATGGACCATAATACTTTGGAGACAACTTATTATTCTTTCTTTGCTGCGTTAGTGAGATTTGCTTATAAGGCTGCAATCGCAAGAAGACCCAATCCCCAACTTCAAAACTTCTTTCACTATGATGTTGGTCTACCTATTGTTTCATTCAATTTTGTGCCATGGCTAAATTTTCCTTGAGTCCTAAAAGTACTTGTTGTTGATGAAGCAAGTGATCTTCTACTACCTAAACTCTTGGGGACATCTTAATTGATGATGTGATGGAAGGAGGATGATATCCATAAAGTGCCAAAAATAGAGACATTTTTGATGAGCTATGAAAAGAAGTGTTATACCACCATTCTGCAAGTGGTAGCCAATCTACCCACTGGGAGTGTTTCTCTGAAGTGAAACAACGTAGATATTCTTCCAAACACTTATTAACAACCTCTGTTTACCCATCTGATTGAGGGTGGTATTAAGAGCTAAGAGCAAATTGAGTACCCAAACATGAGAATAAATCTTTCCAAAAGTGACTAGTGAAGATAGGATCATGATCACTAACAATAACTTTAGGTGTACCTTGTAGCTTTTGGATATTCTCCAAAAAAGCTTTAGCCACTGCACTTGCTATAAAAGGATGTGCTAATGCAAAGAAATGTGCATATTTAGTGAGCCGATCAACTACCACTATGATGACATTATGACCTTTAGATTTGGGAAGCCCTATGATGAAGTCCATGGATATCTCTTCCCAACGCTGGCTACGAATAGATAAGGGTTGCAAGAGACCTGGTGTCTTAATTGTCTCCCCTTTATGCCTTTGACACACCAAACATTCAGCCACAAATTTTTGAACATCACCCTTTAGCCCTTCCCAAAAGAAATCTTGCTTGACTCGATGATATCTCTTCAAAAATCCTAATGACCACCCACTAGAGACTCATGCAACTCTGTGAGAATCTTGATTTTAAGGTTGGAATTCTTGCAGAGATACAAACGCTCTTTATACCAAAGAGTATCTCCCTTCCAACAAAACTTATCTGAACTACTAGGATCACTTTTTAATTGCTCGATGAGATTACTTGTCGCAACATCATTTTGCCACTCTGCTTTGGCTTCCTCCACCCAATTTGCTTGTAATATTGAAAGGGCACATAATAAGGCTTCATCTTTCTCATCCTTCCTTGACAGTGCATCTGCGACAATATTTTCTTTCCCTTTCTTATATACAATCTCAAAGTCATATCCTAACATCTTAGTGACCCATTTTTGTTGCTCTTCAGAAGATAGTCATTGTTCCAAAAAATATTTTAGGCTATCATGATTTGTCTTAACCTTGAAATGTCTACCCAATAGATAAGGCCACCATTGTTTCACTGCATGGAGTATTGCTAGCATTTCTTTCTCATAAATAGGTTTTAGTAGATTCTTACCTTTTAATTGATGACTCTCAAAATCAATTGGTCGACCTTCTTGCATGAGCACTCTCCTATCCCATTTCCAGAAGCATCACATTCCACAATGAATTCCTTAGTGAAGTCAGGAGTGGCAAGTACTGGAGTTGTACACATAGCCTCCTTCAATCTCTCAAATGTTGTATTGGCAGACTCGTTCCAATGAAAACAATCCTTCTTCAATAGAGTGGTGAGAGGTGCTGCTATACTACCATAATTCTTCACAAATCTATAGTACCCTGTCAATCCCAAGAATCCTCTCAATGGTTTTGGAATAGGCCATTCCATGATAGCCTTAATTTTGTTAGGGTCCACCTTTACTCCTTCATGTGAAACTATGTGTCCCAAATACTCCACCTCTGTAAGACCAAAAGCACACTTGGATGGCTTAGCATAGAGTTTATGATCTTCAAGTATTTGTAATGCTTGGTCCACATGTTGCAAATGTTCTTCCCAAGTCTTGCTATAAATCAATATATCATCAAAGAATACTAACACAAACTTTCTCAAGAACTTCTTAAAAATGGAATTCATCAAACTTTGGAATGTAGATGATGCATTGGTAAGACCAAATAGCATCACCAAAAATTCATAATGACCCTCATGAGTCTGAAATGCTATCTTAAAAATATCTTCCTCCTTAATCTAAATTTGGTGATAACCAGATCTAAGATCTAACTTGGTAAAATACATAGCTCCATTTAATTCATCTAGAAAATCATCAATGACTGGAATTGGAAACTTATCTTTAATAGTGTACATGTTGAGCACTCTATAATCTGGACACATGCACCAAGTATCATCCTTCTTATGTACCATCACCATCGGTGAGGAGTAAGCACTTTGGCTATGCCTGATGATTCCTGCCTCTAGCATCTCTTCAACAATTTTTTCTATCTCACTCTTTTGTATGTGTGGATACCTGTAAGGCCTGATGTTCGGTGGTTGGCTCCCCGGGACTAACTTGATGGCATGATCATGATCCCTCTTAGGAGGAAGTCCTTTAGGCATATCTCCAAGAACAACTGAGTGATGATCAATTATAGCTTGCAAATCTAGATGAGTAGGAGTAATAGATTGAGAGACTTCTAATGAACATAGTTGGGCCACAAATCCATCCACTCCTTTCTTAAGCAACTTTTGCATTTGATGAGAGCTTACCATTTGTGGAGATTTTTCCTTCAACCCCTTAGCTCTACTAGCCTTCCTTCTGATTGAAATCTCATGAATAGTTCTTGGAAGTTCATCTCAATTGTTCCTAATGTAGTAAGCCATTGTACTCCCAAAACAATATCTGCTGCACCCATGGATATCGCATACATTGGGGTATCAAGTTGATAATCTCCCATGGATAATTTAATGCTATGACACTTCCCTGAACAACTAATTGTACCACCATCTACAATCAAAACTTGAAACTCTGGAGCTGGATATATGAAACAATTTAGACGAGTAGCTAACTTTTTGTTGATGAAATTATGAGTACTACCTGAGTCGATCAACACTGTTACCTTCTGCTTCTTTAGGAACCCCACCACCTTGAGAGTTTGTGGAGCACTAAAACCTGAGAGTGCATGATAGGAAATGATTGGTTGAGAATCATGTGATTCCTCATTTGACTCCCTTTCATCTTCTAGTATGGGTTCCTCCTCTTCTTCCTCATTAGGACCTTCAATATAAAACAATTTCTTTTCACTACATTTATGTCCTCGACTGTATTTGCTATCACAATTGAAACACAAGCCTTTTGCTCTTTTCTCCTCAATTTGTTGTGGAGTCAACTTAGTAGGTTGTGTTGAATATCCTTTCTCTCTTGTCACATTAGCCCCTTGCTTCTTAGGAATCAAATATTTCTCCTCTACCCTGCGTGCTAAGATAAAAGACTCATTTATGGAACTAGGGATAAACATGCATACCTCATGTTGAATGTGATCCTTGAGACCACCCAAGAATAAGTCATTCAAGTTTTCCTCCGTAATTGTATCCACCCTTAAGGATAGATTTTGGAATTGCTGAATATAATCCTTAACTGATCCTATTTGTTGAGGTTTAGCTAGCTGGCTGAAGAAGTTGTCTGTGACACTATTGCTATATTGTGCTTGGAGTTCCTCTGTAAAAATTGACCATGAGACGGTGAGCCCCTTTTTTCTTCGATGAGTGCAAAGCCAACGATACCAAATGAATTGATCTGGTTCTAGATATAAGGAAGCCATTGTGACCTTTTGTCCATTTGGGATTTGGTGTACTTCAAAAAAAAATCTCCATTTGGTTTATCCATGTTAGAGGATCCTTACCATCGAACTTGTGCATATCCACCTTTGGAAATAAATTCCTAGATCCCATAGGAGTACTAAAGCTTGTGTCAGTAGTAGCTGACCTAGAATTTTCACCTTGGCCGCTTGAGAACTCCTTTCTTGATT
Source organism: Sequoia sempervirens (assembly GCA_007258455.2). NCBI lineage: Eukaryota > Viridiplantae > Streptophyta > Pinopsida > Cupressales > Cupressaceae > Sequoia > Sequoia sempervirens. Next base: position 569,005,010 of record VDFB02271358.1, read on the forward strand.
TAGCTATGTAGGTGCTTAACATGTTTCGCATGTCCGACATATCCATCTTAATTGAGGAAATTTCTTCCTTGACCTTATTGATTTCTTCATTATGAGTAATATCCTCGATTGTTTCACCATCCTTATCAGGAGTCTTCCCCGGAGTGACAACATTCTTTTTACCCCTTGTTGCAGGCCCTATCATGATGGAAACCACTAATATTGAAATAAATCACACAAATGAAACTTAAATTCTCTCAAATTTTTACTGTAATCTCCTTTAGTATGTCTTCAAAAACCCAATAAAAATTAGACTCCAATTCAACAATATGTGCGAGATATGTAGATTCCAAAAAAATAGTGTAGAAACCCTAATTCTGCAATAATTCACTTAATTCTACTCCAATTCTTCTGAAATATGGACTGTAGCTTCTTCAATATGTTCTTCAAAAACCCTTTAAAAATCAGAAAAAAATTCACCAAAATCTGAAAGATATGCTCTTCCCAAAATCGCCTCCAAAATTGAGAAAAACCTTGCCTCTATGGTGCCAAGATCATGCTCTGATACCACTTGTTAGGAAATAACTTGCACAATAGAAGAATATGATATGAAATATGCTGCAAATACTTGATAATAACTGAGAATAACAAACCACTTGAGGGAAAACCTCCAAATATCTCTAATGAGAACACACTTCACACTTGATGATGAAATAAGACTCACAACCTCCTATATATACCTATTTATGCCAAGGATATCACCTAGGCCGACTTAGACACACCTATATAAGACTTAGGCCGACCTAAAAAACTAAATAACAATATACTAATGATAATATGACTTAATAGAGAGTTAAGATAGCCACAAGCCGACTATTCATAACCCGATGTACAATAATATTAAGGGCGTAGCACACTACTGCAAATAAATATAAGGAGAAGTTTAGGATTTGTTCTGCTAAGCTTGATGAACTGACAAAAGGATAGAAGGATGCAAATGATAAGTGAGGTCTTGGATATGAAAAGGAAAGAAGCTCTGGATTTGAACAAAAGGATTTTAGACAAACAAATCAAATGAAGAAAGGCAGAAGGTATCCAGTAAGACAACCCAATGCTCAGAAGTTTAATGGTTACTACTTTTATTGTAATAAATTTGGTCATATGGCTTCTTAGTGCAGAAGTAAAATAAATTCAAGCAATCCATCATTTCCTGGTCATTGTTTTAATTACAAAAGATAGGTCGCAAGTCTATTGAATGCAAAAGTATGTTTGTCAATTTAATAAATGCTAAATTCTATACTTGTGGAAGATTTGGGCATTTTGCTAATCAATGTAGATTAGGAGGAAATCAGTGGAATGAGTGGTCTAGATAGAGAAATTTGGTGTGTTATAGTTGCAACAGATTTGGTCACATTGCAAATTTTATGTAGGAACTGGAACATGGATAAAAGAGGTCCAGTATATCAAGAAAGAAATTCACAAAAATATTACAAAGGAAAAGGAAAAGTGACTATGGAAGAAATAAGAGATCAGTTGAACAAAATGTGGGTAAAGAAGAGTGGATCTGATGAAGGAAATAAGTCTGTACCAGAAGTTGCCTCTGGTAATCCCTCCAGTAATTCCTCTAGAAATTGAGCTTAGGCCATTTGCCTATAGGGAGTATTTCAAGGAAGATCCTTTGGCCCCCTATCGGTAGCTGGCACCCAAATGCAAAAAATTGTCAGTAGTTGTGATAAAAGTTTCAAAATCTATTAGTGATCATTTATTCAAGAACATTTGAAGCAGAAGGTCTACAGACAAATTTTTCTTTTGCTTTCTAAGAAAAAAAGTTACTAGAACTCCTAGGGAAAAGTATTTAATGCAACTAAAAAGGTTAGGTGTGCGAAGTCATAAAAGGGTACTTGGAACCCTCATTTTTCACCTTGCATTGTAGGAGAACAAAAGGACAGCATCTACAACAAAATATCGAAGGAGGAAAGAAAATTTGATGGTGAATTATTTAGGTATTTCAATTGCCTGTAAAATTTTGAAATTTTGTGCTCGGTAGAAAACCTTTTTCGGTACGAAAAGTAAAATGAAGTAAATCAAAGGAACAATGACTTTGGATGAATATAGTAGTAGAAAGATCAAGGATGTAAGAATTTTTTTGTTAGCTAGTGAATTGAAGTGGCTTGAAGGTGTGAAACATAAGAATTTGGACATTTGGAATGAGTTTCCCTATTTCGTCAACGCGGAAGTGGTCAAGTTTATCTTGAATAGATTGGATGATGATATCCTTACTCTGGAAAACCCTTATCAAATTTCAAAAGAGGTGATCATAAATTTAATAGGATTATGAAATATTGGAAATGTTTCAAAAAAGAAGTTGATTTGGAACAAGGAAGTCAAAACCCTAATTGGAGTGACAGGAGATCACAGAGCTTTGTTAATTTCAACAATCAAAGATCCAATAACAAGGTACATTACACATGGAATTTCATTTAAATTTTTTCTCAAAAACATGCAAGGATGAACCTTGGTAGGCACTGTTTACATTTTGCACAAAATGATAATGGAAGATGAAGACTTTAATCTATGTGGATTGATGAAGGATCAATTGATGGAAAATGTGCAATTGACAAAGGATGCAGATTATGCCTTTAGATTTGGTACCCTAATTATATGCATTATGATGTATTTTCTGAATTACTTGCCTCAGAATGACAATGTGGTATGGAAAGAAAATGAACTTGTTTGTAAGAAAAATTTTAAGCATTTCAATGCTCTGGAAAATCGTGAGCAAGTTCATGAGAATTTCTTTAGAGAGTTGTTGGGAAAATTTGGAATAGTTGGCATCTCTATTCTAGTAAGAGCAATTGAAGTTGGGTCCTCTTTTGGTAAGATGGAGAAGAAGCAAAAAGGGGCTCTAGAGTTTGCATATGACATTCCTCCAGCACACAAATTTCCAAGAACTGAAGAAAAAGGAAAAGAGCAAGTAATTGTGCATATACCAGATGAAGATTCTAATGATTACACTCCAAGAGATGAACCAAAATCAGTTGAACCGGATGTGGTGATAGTAGAAGAAAGCGCTGAAGAAGGTGCTTTATTCAAAATAAAGATACTGAAAATTGTTCAGGAGGAAGATGGAATGCAAAAGATTGGTGACATATGGTTAAATGGACCATCATATGAACATGACTTCATTGAGGACCCTCTACGAAAATACTTTATGCACAACAATATTGAATTGGAAATTTTGCAGAATGTACTCCCAAAAGAATTGATTGAATGTATCAGGGAGGCTATGGACTTTGTTCCATTGGACAGGAAAGAGGAAGAAGTAGTTTTACATCTGAAGGGGCAGTTTAGGCTGTCTCTCGCCAAACTGAAAAAGAAAATGAATGTGTTAAGGAAATGCATTGACTCAACAAATAAGGTGTATAATTTTTTTTTTTCAGTTGCCTCATGTGGTTGGTAAATACAAGGACAAGCTAGAGAAAATTTAGAGTGAATTGATCAGAATTGGTCAGGATTACAATATGTTTCAAGACTTGGATGGAGCAGTCAAGAAAAAGATTCATGAGTTGCAGGCTGATCATGCCAAGGTTCACTTTTCCAAGAATAGTCTTATTGAAACCTTCTGGAAAGTGAAGGATCTAACTAAATGTAGAATGGAGCAGCTAATTGAGATTCTGAAGAAAGGTGAGAAGTTGGAAGAAGTGATTACAATTCTAGAATCTCTCATTCAGATCATCAACTGGACATCAAAAAACAACAGTTTGATAATAATTATTGGGATTGAAGTAGATGCTTGGAAGACATTTCTTCCAAAGATAAAGGATAAGTATAAAATCATTTTCTGATTTGTGCAGTAGTTGTAATTTCTCAAATTTTGATCAAATTTCTATTTAGCAATGGGGAGAGAGAGAGCAGTAATTTTTTTTTTTGCAAAAAGGAAAAAGGGGAGAGTAAGTAGTAATTTTTTTTCATTGATGTCAAAAGGGGGAGGAGAGCAGTGAAATATGTCTTAACATGGGTATGTGTAGGATCATCATGGAAAAAACAAGTCATTAAGTGGCAAAAAATTTAGAAAAAAAATTAGATGATTATATATAAAATATTTATATATATATATATATATATATATATATATATATATATTATTTCAAAATATGTAAGAATAGAATCAGAGCAAATTGAATGTAGTTTCTAAAATACTAGTTTTTTTTTAAATCTATTTGGTGAAAATTTAAAATTTCAATGCAATAGTACTTAGATTTCAGGAAAAAATAAGTAGGTCTGTCTGACCACCCTAACCACAATAAAATGATAATATTTTTTTATAATATTTTAGATATAAGTAGAGGACTCATGTCCTAATGTGTACATATTTTTTTGTAATTCTTTTCCATTTATATAATTAATTATGAATTTTTTTATTACAACTTTTAAAAATATAAAACTCGTATGTCTGACCACCTTAACTTGGTCAAAACTTCATGAAATTCAATTTTTATAATCCTATAGTATGCAAGCATAGAATGTGACACATGTTTTGGATTAAAAAAATGTGATACTGTTTGAAAGCTATAGATGTTTTTCAATCAGCCTATCAATCAGGACTTTAGTTGTAATTCAATTAGAAAATGAATAATAATTATTTATTAAATTCAAAGTAAAGAATAATTTATATTGGTGGAAAGCTGAGAATCTCCTTCAAAAACCCTTTTCATTTCATTAATTTTGGGTAAAAAAAATTTGTCAGCCACATGGGCCATCATATCACTTATATATCACCACTTTTTGGCCCATCATGATCCTACACATACCCACATTCTAAGGGGGAGCAATGTTTTGTTGTGTTTTTGAATTCTGAGTTTTGGTTCTGAGACTTAGTCATTTTTCACTAAGTGTTAAAATCAATGCCAAAGGGAGAGATTGTTGGCATATGGATTGGGGAGATTGTTTATGGCTTCTAGTGTTGTCATTGATCACAACTGAAGTCATTAGCTTGGTCCATAGATCATGATCTACTTATATCGGTAGAAAATGTAGAAGACAATGTGTTACCGACAAAAAGCATGAAGAATAGGGTATCTGGTTAGTTAGTCGATCTATATGCTTCACTGGATCATTATTTTGTGTTGTGGATCTCTAGGAAAGGTTGGTAAGCATGTATGTTACCTTATTGGTAAGTTTTGTGGTGTTGCAACAATTGGTGTATGAGTTAGGAGATTCAGTAGAATGATTTTTTGTTTATTTTCTCATTATGGCCGACTCAATGAATGTGGCGTGTCATGGATGTATAAGGAATAGTTGTTTAATTGTTTCTAAGTTTGAGAATGTTTTTTTAGGTCCCAGCTATGTCTTTTCCAACCTTTTTGGGTGTGCATTAAATATAACTTATGATTTCAGCTGACTATTGGAGAATATTTCATCTTTTTGTTGAAGCCAACTTAAGTGATTAAAATCTTTGCTAGCGGATATATATATCAGATTGGTAATTCATTTTTGGTGTGAGGATGAAGCAGTGAGAAGGTGTGAATGTGTGAAAAGAGAAGAAAATATGTATGAGTGAACATTAAAAGATTAGTTGAGTAAATTTTTCTTGAGCAGAAGAAGATTATTGTGAATTAGGGTAGAGCAAGTTGTAGGATCAGACAAAAGGTTCAAAATCTATTTTATGTGCTTCACTGGAATTGAATCTAGGCATTTGTAGATGCTATCTTCTTAGTTGAATTTTTCTTGTAATCACAAACATTTTTGTAAGCCAATGAGCCTTCCTTAATTTGAGTAGTGAGCTCTAGGTGGTGTGCCTGAATGCAAGTGCATTCCCTTTTGTTCATACTTTTAACAAAGTATAAATTGTGGATTAATCCCTACTGTGGTTTTTACCCTAGCAGGGTTTCCAAGTAAAAATATTGGTGTTATGGTGTTTTGATTATCTTGTTCATGTGCTTGCATCTTTATTTTTGTTTATGTGCTGAAAATGATTTAAGATCTGAATTGAAAGTCAAATTTGTTGAACACTGATTCACCCCTCCACCTCTTAGTGTTCCCTGAGTCCAACAGTTTATGCATTTATGATATACTATGTGATGGTGCTTATGTGTTTGCATATTCATTTAGTGATTTGGGATATGATGGATGATTATGCATGTATGATTATGATGTTTGTTGATTCATTTTATATGATGATGTGATGGTTTTCATGTGGTTTATGATTATGTACCTATGACTATGTTATAAATGTTTATGTTTTTATGATATGCAATATTGATGGCCTAATGTTTATTGAATGCAGTGTGATATGATGATTTATCTATATGATTATGCTATGAGTATAGTGAAATATAATGGTGTAATGCATTTGTGGTTATGGATGTTTTGATTATGTTATGTGTAATGGAAATGTATTAATGCAATTTGAGATGGAATGTATTAAAGTAATGTAATGTTTGAATGATAATGCAAAATGTTCGATGGAAAATATGTAATATAAAATAGGATACTTAATGTGTTATGTGATAATAGGATATGGTGTATATGACATATAATGTGAAGTGTGATGCAATATGTGATATGTAAAATGTTATGTTGTATGAAATGCAATGTAAATGTGTTGTAATGCAACATGTTATGGAATGTAATACTATGTGATATGGTATGTAATGCTATAACGAAATGTATGATGCAAATGGCACTATCATGATGATGAGATGTGAATGCTATATGCATGCAGTTTGTGTTTTTGTATTTTCTTATGCAAATATATGTGACCTAATATGAAAATGATGTTTATGATGATGGTGTTTTCCTATGATGCAATCTAACATGATTATGGATGCAAGATGTTTTTGTGTGTCATAGGACCTTGTCAAGATGCAGACAAAAGAAATGTTAGTGCAAGAAGATGAAGGAGATGAATGTTAGTGTGGCCAAGACAAATGAGATGGAGATGGAAGGTTAGACCAAGAATGATACGGGATCCAAATTTCATGCTTACATTTTTATATTTATCATCATTAGGCATCGAAAATGTCACAAATGGTCCAAAAACACAAGGGTATGAAATAGACCAAGGTGTGCAAGGTGACCATTTGGGAGAGACAAGAATTCAAAAAGATAAGGAATGCCCCAGCTCATACTAAGGACCCAATTGTCCTAGTCTTTTTGCCAAGACAATCCATAGACAACAAACAAATAAAAGAGGCCATGATCCATCGTCATCCCTCTAAATCCGTTGATAGGAAATCCTAGAGGAGACTAGTAACATGACCCAAAACCAATTGAGAAGATAAGACAATTCTAGACCAATAAAGTGTTTTCCAAGATAGTGCTTGCTAGTGATAATGATAAGATTCTTTGATTGATTGATTAAGTTTACCAAGATGACCATGCTTATTGATAGGTTGACAAGGATTGAAAAATTCATTTGATTGACCACACCTAGCCTTAGGAAGGACACATCCTAAGGAGGGAAAGATTGATTGACCATGCTGACAAGATTGATTGATTTGAAAAAGTTGATTGATAAAGATGAAAAATTGATTTGTTTGATAGGTTGACATAGATTGATTGACAAGTTGAAAAAAGTTGAAAAATTGATTAAATTAATTGTACCTAGTCTTAGGAAGGACACACACTAATTAAGGAAAGATTGATTGACCAGGTTGACAAGATTGATTGTGACAAATAATGATTGTGTGTTTGACAAAGATGGATGAATATGACCAAGCAATGTGACGATGCCTAACTATAGGAAGGACACATCCTACTTTGGGGCAACGGTCACATCTAATAAATTTGACCAAATGATAAGTGTTGACAAGGAACCTAACTACAAGAAAGACATATCCTACTTAAGGTGAATGACCAAATTGACAAAGTCTAATCTGAGGAAGGACGTATCCTCATAAAAGACAAGAGATAAGACTAAATAAGTAAGATCGCATAATTCCCCATTCCACTGAGACTGATGATCCAATTGATTGGTTGATGATAAGATGATTGTTTGGTTGAAGGATTCTGTTGGTTATGTACATTTGTTGATTCATGAGTTGGTTTGAATGATGATTTCTTTTTGACCAAGGACATGACCAGACCTGACAAACCCTAAGGGACTTGACCTAGGGGGCCTCAGGGGCTCATCGATAGATGGCCTTTCCTATGTAGTAATGCATACAAACCTCATAGTTTGACATGACTTGAATTTATCTTATTCAACAAAAGACGAAGTCATGATTTTATTCTGACAACCTAGAAGGACTGACCTAATGCCTTAGGGGCTCATTTAAGATGAGCCTTGCCTACGTAGAAAACAAAAAGAGGCAATGTAGTTCAACCACTCTAATAAATATTGACTCATACTCAAACTCAATCTATTTTTGGGATTTTTGATGTTTTCAATTTTTTTTCGATTTTGATGTCTTATGATTTTTTTAGATTTTTTATGTTTTTACGATTTTTTTGGACTTTGATGTTTTATGATTTTTTTGGATTTTTGATATTTTATGATGCTGATATTATTTCCAATGAAGACATAGGTCAAGGAATTTCCCCCAGTCAGGTGTAGGGTCAATTTATTGTGCACAAAGGGGTCGCAGTGAATGCAAAGGATTCTCAGGATACCCAAATGTCGATGGTCTCTAGGCCATGGGAGGATGACAAAATTTATTATGGGTGAATGGTATGTGTAAATGGATGAGTGGAAAGGGTGAAAGACCAAATGGAGTGATAGTAGATAAAGGAGCAGGGACTGACTACACATGGTTCCTATTTTCTAGGTTTTCATCATGGTACTTATCCAGAGTACCATCAAAGTGGTTTTCACTTTTGGACAAATTATTTATCTTTACTATTTATTTTTTTTATGATTTTTTGACTTTTTGAGGGGATACTCTGAGAATCAAGTGTAGTACTTGTGGAGGTGCATGTTGTTGATAGGTTCATAAAATGGCTCTCCTTCAAGAGTAGAAAGTTGATAATCACTTGATCCATATGATGTTGTAATTATATAAGGGCCCAACCAATTAGGTTCAAACATTCAAGGTTTTTCTCATTCTTCTTGATTCTTTAGATTTTCTTTTAGGACTAAGTCACCAATTTCAAATCTTCTCAATCAAACCTTTTTATTCTAGCTACATTGAAGGTGATTTTGGTATGCTTGTAGATGTGTCAAGGCATTCTATCCCTTTTCATCCAGTAACTTTAGCTCATGTAGACGGGATACATGATATTCTTCTTGATCAATCAAGCCTTGCATGGAGACTCAAAAAGAGGGTAACTCAACCTCAATAAGAAGTATTTCTTTAGATCCATATACAAATGAATATGGAGTGGCTCCAATTGGAGTGCAAACATTGGTACGATAGGCCCATAAAGTAGGATTGAGTTGTAAGTGCCAATCATGGCCAATGTCATTGACAATCTTCTTTAGGATTTTTAGGATGGTCTTATTAGATGCCTCAGCTTGGCCATTACCTTGGGGGTAATATGGAGTGGAAAAATGATGTTGGATATGGAATTTTTCACAAAGCTCATGGAAATCCTAGTTTTTGAAAGGGTGACCATTATCAGTGATGATGGACTATGCAATACCATAGTGGCAAATGATATAATTCAAGATGAACTTAGCTATTTTCTTTCTAGTGATGTAAGTCAATGGGATGGCTTCAATCCATTTTGTGAAATACTCAATAGTGACAAGGATGAACTTATTTCCATTAGAAGATGTGGGATCGATCTTTCCTATGAGGTCAAGTCCCCATTGAGAAAATGGCTAAGGTGAAGTGGTTGAAGTTCCTAAGCTAGTGCATGTATAAGATCTCCATGAATCTGACACTGGTGACATTTCTTCACAAAGTGATAAGCATCACATTCCATTGTAGGCCAATAATATCCCATTCTCGTGAGCTTTTTAGCTAAGGTTGGACCAACAGACTAAGCTCCGCATATACCCTGGTGTACCTCTTGTAAGGATGTTTTTGCTTCATTTGAGCTGACACTGAAGAAGGATACTATCTAGGCTACGACAATAAAGGGTATCTTCAATGATGGCATATTTGAAGCTTGTCAATAAAGGTTTTATTTTGGTTAAGGGAAAAGTTAGGCGAGATAATTTGCTCATGTAAATAGGCATAGATGTCTTTATACAAGGGAGATTCAAGGCCAACAAGTTTACACACAAGTTCAGTTTTAGGGACATCGAATGCGGGGATCAATAGTTGTTCCACCAAGAACTCATATTGTGAGGCATTGTTGGGAATATCTAAGAGAGATCCAATTGTAGCCATTGTGTTAGCTGCTTTGTTCTAGATTCTCGATATCTGTTCAAAAGAAATATTATCAAAGTATAGTATGAATTTTTCTACCATGCACTTGTAGGGCATCAATTTCTCATCCTTGGTGTCATAGTCATCATTAACTTGCTTAATCACTAATTGGGAGTCACCATAGACTTGACGGTCCTTGATTTTCCAATTTATTTTCATTTGAATTCCTATCAATAGTGCTTCATATTCAGCCATGTTGTTTGTGCATAGAAGCGTTATTCGAAATGACTTAGGAATGGAGTCTCCTTGAGGTGTGATAAATAAAATACCAGTTCCTAATCCATGACTTGGATAAGATCCATTAAATTATGTTGTTGGTGTGTCTATGACAAGTATTGATTCATTTGAGAATTCAAATTCTAAAGGATGGTCTACTTTTAATGGTGTATCTACAAGTTGGTTAGTTATTACTTGTCCTTTTATTGCTTTTTAGTCAACATATTCAATGCCATATTCACTCAAGATCATAACCCATTTGGCTAACCTTCCTTTCAATGTTGCTTTACTGAGAACATATTTCAAAGGATCAATTTTGGCAATCAACTTGGTTTTGTGATTTAGCATATAATGTCTCAATTTCTATGTTGTGAATACCACTACTAGATATGCTCACTCAATAGGACTATAATTTAGCTCATACCCGAATAAAGTGTGATTGATATAGTATATTTCCCTTTCCTTGCCATCATTATCATTTTGTGCTAAAAGTGCCCCTAGTGCTGATGTAGTAGTTGTCACATATAGTATTAGATGTCTTTCATCAATTGGTTTCATAAGGACTAGTGGAGTTAATAGATCCTTCTTGATTTGGTCAAATGATTCTTGACACGCGTTAGTCCAATTGAAGGGAGTTCCTTTTCTTAACAAATGTTGGAATAGATGGGTCTTTTCTGCTAGCTGAGCAATGAACCTGCTGATTGATTTTAGTCTTCCTTGTAATGTCCTTAACTAACTAATATTGGTTGGTGGTGGCATGTCTAAGATCTATTTTACTTTGGTAGGATCGACTTCTATTCCTATGTGAGAGACTCTATATCCTAGGAGTTTGCTTGATTGGACCCCAAAAGCACACTCCTTTGGATTTAGCCTGAGCTAATATTTTTCAAGTCGGGTGAAAATTGTATCCAATATTTCCAAGTGTCCACTTTGTTCCAGAGATTTGGAGAGGTCATTAACATAATCTTCCATAAGGCCATGCATATAGTCATGAAAATTTGTAGTCATGGATCTCTTATAGGTGGCCTTAACATTTTTCAGTCTAAATGGCATGACATTCAAACAGAAAGTTCCCTAAGCACATGTGAAAGTTGTCTTTGGTTGATCTTTAGTGGAAATTTTGATCTAATTGTAATCTGAGAATCCATCCATTAGTGATAGCATTTCATGTCCAGCAGTTAGATCTACTATGATGTCAATGTTTGGTAGAGGAAAATCATCTTTGGGACAAGCCTTCTTGAGTTCTCTAAAATTTGTATAAACTTTGATCTAACCATTCAGTTTTGTGACAGGAACTAGATTTGATATCCATTCTATTTAATCAATTGGGAAAATGAATCATAAATCCAAGAACTTCTTGAGTTCTACCTTGACAAGGAGTGTGATTTTGGGGTGCATTTTTCTTAACTTTTGTTTGAATGGCTTGGAATTTGGTAGCAATGGTAAGTGATGTAGAACCAATTCAGGATCTAATCCAGGCATGTTAGCATATGACCATGCAAAGTTGACCTATCTTTCTAAGAATAATGCTATGAACTCAGGCTTTTCTTTAGTGCTCAATGATGCTACTGACTGCATAATTCTAGAGTTATCTGATGTTCTAATGTTGACTTCCTCTATTTATTATGAGTAATGACGATATCTCTTGGTCTACTGGGAGACAGTCCTATCCTCCATCCTCAGGTGCCTCTGAGAGGTTTTCTCATTTAGATGTGTCCTTTATTTTTACTTTTTCACAGTTAGCAGGTGCCTTTCAGTTTTCACCTAAAGACCTCTTATTTTTATTTTTTATTTTTTTCTTTTTCATTTTTGTGACTAGAGGATAGGACAACCTCACCAAAGTATGCAGCATAATTGAGTTTTATGGAAAATCCAACTTTATGATCTCCATTTGGTATTTTGTTACAAAGTCCCATGAACTCAGCAATGGCTTCATTGTTCTCAAACATGTCTAAACTGTCCTTGCTGGTCCCAATCTATAAGTTGAGGGTAGAAAAGAGGTAGGCCATCATCAGTATTGTCAAGGGTCATGGTGTAGGCAGATAGGGTATATACAAAACTAGAGTCATTGGGCTCCTAGGAGGCTAGATCGATGGGTTTCCAAAAGTGGTGTTGGAGCCTTTCTTCTTTAGTCAAAGACATTCTCAGATGGGTACTTGATGGATTTCATGAAGAATCAAGGGTAAGCATTTGGTCAAATTCCCCAAACAGTTTATCAAGGTCTATGAAAGTGGTGAAGGATAGGGAATCCCATTCATATTCATTGGAATTGACATCTTAATCCCCATGGTCTTCATGTGTCTTGCTCTCATCTGAAGCACTAGAAACCTCACTCGAGGGTGACTCGACACCTCAGATAGTCACCTTTATCAGAACAAACCCTAGCCCTTGATGACCTATTAACTTAGGATTTTGTAGAGGTTCCAACATTCCTTGCTTATTTACACCAAGGCCACTGTGTCCATCATATCCATGTCGTTTCATTTTTTGGAACCCTTTTGGATATTGTTCAATTGGAAATTTCTTAGTTTCAATGTCCTCCTCTTCTTTGTATAACCATGTAAGAATGTGATCATCTGGAGATTCTTTAGAAAGTTCCCCCATCTAGTAAAGGTGGTAGGGGGATTGTGGATAACAACTTTGGGCTACATACGATGTGGTTTTCCATATGACTTTGGTGACTTGGGGAACTTTCCAATGAAAAAGAGACTCTTCATATCGTATTCTCTATAGCCTTTGTCTTGGATATGGATTTTAGGCATCGAAGGTGTAATGAATGAGTTGGATGTGTCAATGCAGTAAGATGGAGTGGTGGATGAAGTGGAAGGTGAGGCCTCTCAATTTATGGGCACTTGACGCTCAATAGTTCCTTTGAGGTTGGAACAATATTGAAAAGGGTCAGGGTCACTTGGAATGGTGATTTCAGTGTCGTTATGTGGGAACTTGAGGCATTGATGGTAGGTGGATTGAATAGCCATCATGGAATGAATCCATGGGCGGCCAAGGAGAAGATTGTAATGTAAATCCAAATCCAAGACATGAAATATTATGTCCTATATAGCTGGGCCAACCCTCACTAGGAGTGAAAATATGCCTTTGGAAGATCGCTTGACATCCTCACAAGCTTTGATTACGATTTTCTTGGTTTGGTCAATGCAATTCTCAAAGTATCCCAATGCCTTCACTAATTTTAGTGAGCAAATATTCAGGCCTACTCCACCATCTACTAGGACTCATTTGATCTTGGGTGTATTAATGCATACTTCTAGGTGTAGAGGACTATTATGGTCAAATTTTGGTGTTGAAAAGTCTTGTTCAGAGAAGGTGATGTGATGTGGCATAGCGAGGTATCCAACCATGGCCTAAAATCCATTGAAATCTAGGTTTGCGAGAATAGAGGCTTCATGTAGGGCTTTATCAAATATTTCTCTGTGTTGTGGTGAAATGCGAAGGAATTCCAAGATAAACATTTTTGCAAGAGTTTTCCCTAGTTTCTCTAGGAGGATATATTGACCTTTCGGTTGAGGACTTGTAGATGGACCTGGGATAGTTATCTTGGTTCTGTGGGTGGCAACAACAGTATTATTTTGGCTTGTTTATGGTGATAGTGGCAATGCAATCATCAAATGGCGTCACATTAAGAATGATGGTGTTGTAATCATGTTTCATGGTTGCATAGTTGGTGTTGTTGTTATTCCCTAAAATGGAGGATTTTCCTTTATCATGGTCTTGCAAAGGGGTCTTGAATATTGTATGATCAGCATTAGTTTTTCCTTGTGAATTATCAATTGAAATGGTTTGATCCTCAATAAGGTTTTGAATGATGTTCTTGATCATCCAACATCTAGATGTTTTATGTCCTTTTGTATGATGGTACTCACAGTATTCATCATCTTTCCACCAATTAGGTTCGATCAAAGAAGGTTCATAATTCTTGGTTTCTACTAGTGTGATAACATTAGATTGCAAAAGTTGTTTGAGAACCGATTCGATAGGTTCACCCAAGGGGATGTATGTTCTCTTGACATAGGGGGGGCCTCTTATTTTTTGGTTGTTCTGGATAGTATTTAGCATTTGGTTTTGACTTTTTGTTTGGGTATTCAGCGTGCTATATGTGTTTGATGGAGAAGGACCTTTAATTTGAATGATTGGTCCTTTGTTTATTAGTTTGGCATCAACAACTTTTTCATTTGTGACATTTTTGTTTTAGGACTAGTATTTTCCTTTATCATTGTTGGGTTTCTGATTGTCTTTGTTTATCTTGACTATTCCTCTAGTGATAAGGCCTTCTCAATAAGGAAACCCTTCTCAAGAATCTCTTCAAAGTTTGTGCAACATTGAATTTGAATTCAACTCATCAACTCTTTGTTAAGGTTTTCTACAAACATGGTGACAAGTTTTTCAAGAATATGACAAGGGAATTCACTAACGAAGCATCACCATCTCTAGTAGAATGAGGTAAGCGATTCCCCTTCTTCTTGCTTGGTCATGCTCAATGTTGCAAGGGTGACATTTTTTTTAATGTTAAAGGAAAAATGATTGATGAATTTTTTAGCTAGTTCACCCCATGTTCTGATTCCTTGTGGAAGATGTGAGAACCAATGTAAGGCTACCCCTATAAGTCTTTATAGGAATAACCTCATAAAATAGGTGGGTTTAAATCCAACTTCCATACATGATGTGTTTAATTCATGGATGTGTTATAGTGGATCTCTTGCCCCCTTATATTTAGGCAATGGTGGTGTTGTGAAGTGCAGGGGAAAGGGTGGGATGTATAGATTTTGATCAAATGGAAAGGGGTCCAACTCCTCCATGGATTATGTCTTCATGTTGGTTCCCAATTGCATGTTGGTCATTTGTTGTTTAATATTCCACATATTTTGTATCAAATAGTTTGCAAGGGATGGTATTGCATTGTTTTGATGTGATGTCATAATGTTGGAATTAGGGTCATGTGTTTGATTTGGATTTAGATTGATGCTTTGTGATGTGGGACCTTGATTGTCATATAAGTGTGGGTTAATTTTATTTGGAATGAATTTGGTGTTTGGATTTGTTCCAAAGGTGAGGTTTTTATTTGGTATGGTACATTGGAATTGTGCTATGGACCCTTGATTCATGTTTTGGTTTTGGAAATTGAATCCTTTATTTGCAAGTGAGGCTATGGGACCTTGATTTATGGTTTGATATGAGGGTGTGGGCCCTTGATTGATGTTTTGATGTGAGGGAGTGTTCCCTTGGTTGACATTTTGGCATGAAGGAATGTTCCCTTGATTGAAATTTTCAAGTGAAGGAATGTTCCCTTGATTGACATTTTGAAGTGATGGTAATGACGCTTGAGTGGAGTTTTGGAATTATAGAAGGGGTCATTGGTTTGTATTTTGATGTGATGGAATAGACCCTTGATTGGTAGTAGACCCTTGATTGTGTTTTTTATTTGGGTCTTCGTGAGATAATGCGCACCTTTCTAGGGTTATTTGGTGGAGGTTTATTTAATGAAGGTACACTTTGGAATTGGAATGAGGGACCCTAATTTGTGTTATGGAATGGGGGTATAGAACTTTGGTTTGCATTTTGGATCAAGGGTGTGTGAATTTGGTTTATATTTTGGATCAAAGGTGTAGGACCTTGTGATGTGGACCCTTGATTTGTGATTTGAAAGAGAGGATTCGTGAAAGTTTTACCCATGGTGTTTGAGGAGCTACCAAATGTGAAAGTTTGGCCTTGTGTAGTAGCATGAGTTGGGATGTGTGTTGTAGTGGTAGTAACCATGTATGTAGTTGTCCCAAGGGGTATGTTTACCATTTTTTTTGATGAGGGAATGCCAAATGGATTTTTAGTTTCTTGTTCTATGATGGTTGATACATCAAAACCTTGAGGTAACATGGCACCCTTTTTGGCTAATAAAAAGAAAAATTTGATTGGACTGGCACTAACAAGTTGGTCAACTATGCTTAAAATTTTTGGGTCTTGATAAGCTCTTTCGATTCCTTGAGGGTTCAATTTTTCGTTGACTACTTCAAAGTTTAGGTCTTCCCAAGGATCACTTTTTTCTCTTTGTGATGTGTTGTTGTGGGGTGTAGATTGATTTGAATCTATGACATTGTCAGGAAAGGGGTCGCTTAGTAAATCCATGTCCTTTCATTTGTCTTGTGACCTTGTTTCAACCATGTGAGACTTTTGTGAGTTGGGGAATAATGCAAAATGACAATGAGACTATGCTATGTTTTTTGGATTTTTGATTTTAGGATATGAAAATGCAAGGATGATAATGCCTAAAAGATGGGGGATAATGGATACTAAAAGACACCAAAATATTGATTGATGGTCAAAGTGAGTGATAAGGTGACTAAATGATGCTAATTCAAGATTAAGATGATAATGTAACTAAGGTCAAATGAGATTAATTTATGTTTCTATATTTTTCATATTGTATGAAAATGCAAGGATAATGAAGGATCAATATGATACTAAGGTAAAGTGAGCTATTTTTTTATATTTTTGGAATAAGGGTGCAAAGTGAAATCTAAGTAATGTGAGTCTAAATGAGGGTATTCTAATGCAAAGGAACCCTAAAATTTTAAATAAAGGGTGGCACTCAAACTAATGTGAATCCAAGGCAACAGATTCCAAATGCCATTGAAAATAAGACGACAACCAAGATCAAGACACAAGACAAAGACTTAACTTGACAAAGTGACAATGACAAGAAAAATGACAAGGACAATGATCAATGACAAATAGAATAAGTAACCAAGAATTTCCAAAAGCTCAAAGGTCTCCCTATGTTCAAAATCTGAAGGTTTAGATGCAACCTAAATATTAAGGTTTAATTTCTGCAATGCAAGGGATGAAGGAATGCAACCTATAATGTAATGTTTTCCTAATGGGTATGCTAAAATGAGCTGGAAAAACTTATAGGTCTTTGGTTTATCAGAAAGAGGTCACTGTTGACTAGTTTTCATCATATTCTAGACACAGATTTCAAAAAAGAAAAATTTGCAAATAATTATAATCATTTTTTATCAGATGCATTTCACAGTTGTTGCGGCTCAGGTCGTAAGATGCGGCTCTATTTTTTTAAAATGTATTTTAGACTATTGATTTTGGTCTTTCGGCTGATAGTTGTGGTTCATAGTGAAAATTGTGCATCTGTGTCTTATAGTTGTGGCTCCAAAAAAAATATTTTGATAGTTTTAATGATTTTCAATGGTTTTGATCTGAATTTTTTACTGTATTTGATGAGATATGACTCGAAAACACAACAGATAGTATGAAGAAAAAAATTTAGGACTTGGATTTCTCTAGCCACGCTTATTCAAAGCATATAGCCTAGGAACTTGGTAGCACTGGATCCCCTCCAAAACAATCACTTCTATGATAATACCAAGTTCTGAACTTCTAGGTCATGACCTCCCAAAATTTTCTATCTCTATAGTGAACTGTGAAAATGTGGGATGACTTTAGAGGTCATTCATCCCACACTAGCAAATAGAGGTATTTTGGCCACTACAAACAAGAGGTGTCTAGTAAGGGCATCCGGTTTAGGAGGTCCTTTGGTAAACTCCCTCAGGAGGCCTCCCAACCCTTAGAACATGGGATTTTTGCATCATAAAGATACTAGGGGAGGGCTATCATTTCCACTTCCCATTGATTGTAAACTTTCCTTGCAATCAAAAATTTATATAGTGGTTTGGAAGGACTTGGATTTATCCCATTACCACTTGGCTCGTTCCCTTAGGGTGAGTACTTTTTCCCACTAAGGCAGGCCCTCTAAAGTGAGCTATTTTTTTATATTTTTGGAATAAGCGTGGAAAGTGCAATCTAAGGATGGGAGTCTAAATGAGGGTGATCTAATGCAAAGGAACCCTAAAATTTTAAACAAAGGGTGGCACTCAAACTAATGTGAATCCAAGGCAATAGATTCTAAATGTCATTGACAATAAGAGGACAACCAAAACCAAGACAGAAGACAAATACTTAACTTGACAAAGTGCCAATGAAAATAAAAATGATAAGGAAAATGGTCAATGACAAATAGAATAAGTAACCAAGAATTTCCAAAAGCTCAAAGGTCTCCCTATGTTCAAAATCTCAAGGTTTAGATGCAACCTAAAAATTAAGGCTTAATTTGTGCAATGCAAGGGATGAAGGAATACAACCTATAATGCAATGTTTTCCTAATGGGTATGCTAAAATGGGCTGGAAAAACTTATAGGTCTTTGGTTTATCAGATAGAGGTCACTATGGACTAGTTTTCATTAGATTCTAGACACAAATTTCAAAAAAAAAAAGATAGCAGATAATTATAATCATTTTTTATCAGATGCATTTCACAGTTGTCGTGGCTTAGGTCGTAAGATGTGGCTCTATTTCTAGAAAATGTATTTTAGAATATTTATTTTGGTCTTTCAATTGATAGTTGTGGTTCACAGTGACAATTCTAGGTCTGTTTCTTACAATTTCAGTTCCAAAATTTTGTTTTTGATAATTTTAATGATTTTCAGTGGTTCTGGTATGAATTTTTGACTGTATCTAATGAGCTATGACTAGAAAACACAATAGATAGTATCAAGAAAAAATTTTAGGACTTAGATTTCTCTAGCCACACTTATTCAAAGTGGATAGCCTAGGAACTTGGTAGCACTGGATCCCCTCCACAACACTCACTTCTACGGGAATACCAAGTTTTGAACTTCTAGGTCATGACCTCCCAAAGTTTTCTATCTCTATAGTGAACCATGAGAATGTGGGATGACTTTAGAGGTCATTCCTCCTACACTAGCAAATAGAGTGATTTTGGCCACTACAAACAAGAGGTGTCTAGTAAGGGCATCCAGTTTAGGAGGTACTTTGGTAAACTCCCTCAGGAGGCCTCCCAAACCTTAGAACAAGAGATTTTTGCATCATAAAGATACTAGGGGAGGGCTATCATTTCCACTTCCCATCCATTGCAAACTTTCCTTCCAATCACAAATTTATATAGTAGTTTGGAAGGACTTAGATATATCCCATTACCACTTAGGTTGTTCCCTTAGGGTGAGTACATTTTCCCACTAAGGTAGGCCCTCTAATGGGTGAACACAAAAGTGGATGGGTCTGGCTTTTTGATCACCGAGTTTTCACAAGGTGAGAGCATAATACCTACCACCCTCAAACACTAAGATATTGGTCTTTTTATCTAGCCGAAAAATGCATCACTTCAATCTTTAGTTACATCACTGCATTGTGTCATAGTATCGTGAATGTGTCATGTTTTTGAATTCAAATTTTCCCACCCATGGGTGCCTCCTGTAGATCCGTTGTTTCTGGAAAAGTGCATTGCTATGTTTGATAGATGAGTCGCTTCTCAAAAAATGCATCATTGTGCTTAACAATTGTGTCATTCTGTACCCAAAATCTACAAAAAAATTGTAAAAAATGATGTTCACATCGGGTTCACCAATGTGAGATGGGGTTTCTTAGTTTTTAGCCTAGAATAGTGACAACTAACACCTCTAAGCTAATAATACCTCATCAACAAGAGAACACAAATAATGGAGAGAATTATAAATGTAAAACATGAAACAAACTACTCCCCATCATGGTTGATTCACTTCTCTTGCTCTTCTTCTATTTCTTATGCAACTTTTCCCTTAGATTTGTTGGAATATTTTTGCAAAACCTACAAATAGTAAGCAAGAAAGTTGGACACAATTAGTTGTTAAATTTAAAATGGAGGAAGGTTGCTTTTATAGAAAAACTTTCGAAAGGATGGTCTAGAGTAATCCTCTAGAAGGATTCCAAGATCAATGGTGGAGATGCATGAGAGGGAGGTTACAAAATGGATGGTTGAGATTGAGTCTCAAAAATATGCCAAGATCAATGGTCTAGAATTGATGCACCAAGAATATGCTATTCGAAGGAATCATGAAAGGTATGACACTTGATGGCTATGATGCCTAATGGCTATGACAACAATGAAGGCTATGACAGGGGTTAAAGACAAGGCATCTTTGTAGTTAGATGGTGTGCATAAATAATTTATTTTAAATTATTTATTTCAAAAATGGAGAAAATGGAAGAAAGGGACAAATGGAAAATAAAAAAATTATTCAAATTATTTATTTGGAGAAAATGAAAAAGGAGCATTTAATTAAATTCATTAATTTAATTAAATGGGGAGGTGGAGATTAAAGAAGAATTAAATAATTTCAACAATTATTTAATCATGGAATACTAAAGGTTGAATAATAATTATTATTTGACTATAGAGAAATAATTAAATAAATGATGATTTATTTAATTATAGAAGAAAGGGATATATTAGCAATGCAATTAAATAATTTTAATTGATCAGGATAAAAATGAGAAGGTGAATTAATAAAATAATTAAAAAATTTTAATGAATAGAAGAATATGATCAAACATAATTGAATAATTAAAATTACTCAATTGTCAAAGGATGACAACCAAGAAAAATGGCACCCATAGACTTAGGACATTTTTCAGTTTCTATAGAAGCCATCCCTACAAAGCAGGCCACTAGTAAGGTAGTGATAAATTTTTTTATTGAGAACATCATCACAAGGTTTGGAACACTTGTAAGGATAATCATAGAAAATGGTATGTGGTTCAGATCAGAGGAGTTCAAAGGATTATGTGAGACTTATGGCATAACAATTTCATATACATCTCCATATCATCCACAAGCGAATGGGTAGGCTGAGTCAAGCAGCAAAAGTATCCTAAAGATAATCAAAATAATATTGAATAACAATAAAAAGTCTTGGGATTTCAAATTGAGGCTAGCAATCTGGGTAGACAGAATCATAGTGAAAAAATCAACTAGAAAATCACCTTTTGAATTGGTCTATGGGACACAAGAAAGAATTCCCATGCAAAACCTTTTTCCAGTATATAAATTCATGCTCCAAGAAGACTTAGATATCACTGAACCCATGGAAGATAGGATGGAATAGTTGGTAGAACTAGATGAAATTAGGAGCTTGGCCCTGGAGCATAACACAAAAATGCAGTCACAGATGAAGTACTTGTTTGATAAAAGGGAAAAAGATAGAAAGTTTGAAGTGAATGACATGGTCTTGTTGTGGAGTGCTAGATGCCAAGACAAAGGGAAACATGTAAATTTTGAGGCTCTTTGGATAGGACCATTTGTTGTTATAGGAAAAGGTGGTGAAGATTCTTACTATCTTCAAAATATGTAAGGAGAAGATCAGGAATTTCCAGTGCATGGACAATTCCTGAAACACTTATTTTCTTAAAAAATATAATTTTCCATGCATATTAGTTTTAGATTCCCACCCCACCCCATCCCATTCAATCATATTCACCCATGGTCTGCCTCCTAGAGATCATTTATGGATCCTTGCAATGACCTCACATTCATTCATCCCCAGTTGGAGCCACTATTGGAACTAAAAAAATCCACCTTGGTTTTTTAATAAACTTCATTATCATTTCATTTCCATCATGATCCTCACTTCCCTTCAATGTTTCACTATATTTTGCATAATATATATAATTTTTCTAATGTATAGAACTCTTAGACATACCATTGTAATTAAAATAAAGTCTCCAAGGCATTTTCCTAAGAAATTCCCCTTCCAAAAATTTATCCCCAACAATATAAGACATATCGTCATGACAATACCACATCGGTTGAACTCTCATCATAGTCTCCCCAATGAACCAATTGAGACAAACCATGGAACACATACTATCTACAATACAACCTTCCATTAGGTCGACTTATAGCATTGTCTCCCTAATAGACCGACAGAAATAACTATGGTGAAATGATCAGAGCAAGTATTACATATTGGTAGAACATACCTCATTGTCTCCCTGATAGCCTGAGCAAGACATATCGGAGACACTAAAGTGTATTGAGGAGAGATAACATTGTGTCCCATCGATAAGCTGATACATGACATAAAAAATATATTTTCAAAAGTGTGCAACAAACTGTAGTATCGGGGAGACAAAATCATATTTGGATGACAAAAATTCTAGTCCCCATAACACAACAATAAAACAATCAAAAGAAAAGGAGTATCAAAATGAACAAGGACTATCGATAGGACATAGACAAAGGTTCCCCTGATAAGCTGATAACTCTTGAAAGGAAGGATAATATTATAAATGATTAAGTATGAACTAAGGATTGGGATCGGTGGAACTAAAATGTATCAGTGAGAAATTATATGGCATCCCATCGATACCCCAAAGGAAAAATGAAGACACAAATTCCATCGAGGAGAAAGGTGGATATCAATAGAAGTAAAATCATAGTCCCACCGATGCAGTCATAATGATTGTTTTTGACTCATGTGACAGCCCAAGATATCATACAGATATTCAAAATTAAATGATCCCCCAATGACAAGAAAGAGAGAAAGTGTTCCATTAATTAGCCAAACCCAAGCAATGTATACCTCAAACTGATCTCATTTTTATCATCAAAAATTTGAGGAGCTACAAAAAGTAAGAGTGGAGAAAAAGAGCTTGAGGTATCCCATTGTTACACAATCAAAAGCCAAGGAAGCAAGTGTGACACAAGTAACTATACAAAGCCCAACTAAGAAGTTTCTTTAAAGAATTGTAAAGAGAAGATAGCGTTTCTTGAATGATGGAAGGAAGTTTAGTGACACCAAAGGAAAAAAAAATACATAAGTTAGGCTTTTAAATCAGGATTTGATAGACCAGTATCCTGGGTCAGGACCAAGACCTAAGAGGAGCGCATAGTTAAATCCTTATATGGAAAAGTTATGGGATAAACACAAATATTTAGGGGATGAATGGACACCACAGAGAGGATACGAGCTATTCATGTATCACTATAGAAAATAATATAGGTTCCAACCTGTCTACAATCCATGGAAAATGAACTTTGGAAAGGTCATTGTGCCTAATGTATTCATCAACGTAGAATTCTTTAAGGTACTAGCTAACAAATATGACCCCAAACGACAAGCAGTTCAGCTACATGATGAGTCTGAGTTTATTGTCATTTCTAAAGACTTTATTTCCACTATTTTCAATTTAGATTGCAGCTTGAATGTGTCATTCACAGTGAAAGACCTCATAGAATAATGCCATCACATGGATACTAGCTATAAAAGATGGAATTTTCCCTTACACGGGCCCTAAGAGGGGGGAAATCAACTTAAGAAATTATCTCACAATGAACACCCTCCCTTTCATGAGGAGATCTTTGAGCAATATTTTCATTATACATATCACACTGCAGGGAAAGTGTTGGGAGTGGAAGCTTCGACTCTCATGTCAATAGCCCCAATGGTCCTAGCAGCCGATGTGAAAAGTCAAGATGCAAGATCATTTGATTATGCTAGCTATTTAGCAAATAGTTTAAATCAAGGGTTGGAGAGAATTAAAAACAACAGTGATTATATTAATTTTGAACACTATTCTCTACTCATGCACTTACTTTTGTATGAAGGGAAAACTAGAAGGTTTTGGGGAGAAGAATTGAGGATAAGAGATATAAATGATGAAAAATTTAAACCAATCTAGATGTGGACATCAATATGGGACAATAGATATGGGAGATCTCATTATTAATAATTTGAGGAATATTTTGTTAAACCCTTGATAAAATTATTGGGGTGTCCATGTGATTATAACTTGTCTCCTGAAGTACAAAGGTTTCTTAGACCTAAAGAGAAAGATCCCAGAAAGAAGGTGAATCATACTTGGGGAGATTGGTATACATATTTTGACTACAATATTATTAAAACATATGGATTTGAAGGATCCCCACACTTATTACCAAGGAAAGTTCTAACTAAAGTGGCCTATTTGGAAATTGTAAGACAATTGGCCAAGTCAGATGCCAAGCACCTTAAGGGGTACAACAAGAAGTCAATTATGCCAAGTACTCGATGCTTTAGAGATTTCAAAATTATTTCTAGTGAAGGATATTAAGAGATTGATGAGAAATTCACACATTATAATTTTCCATTGGGAAATGAAAGAAAGAAATTCAATTCAAAGAACTTTATAAATAAAGAAAAATTGTCACAAGCATTATCTGTGTATGATCATCAATTCTCTATGGACAATGTAATAAGGAATTATGATGAAACTTTAACAGCACAAAGGATGGAAAAATACAACAAGGTCATGTTAGTTGAGGGTTGGAAGAGGGAAAATAATCCTTCATACATAAAAGAATTCAATCATGTACAAGATCTTTTAGAAAGGGTTGAGCAATTAATCAATCATGAGGAAGAATTGACTAGAGATGTGCCTCCTATGGTTTTTGAGACACATGTGGAAACTTGTTCCAGAATGCAAGCTGAGGATATGGATCTCCTCAGCTACATACCCTCACAACCCACTACAAAGGTCAGTTTCTTTGTTGAAACTCCCATAAGTGAAGAAAGGGATGAAGAAGAAAATGAACTTGAAAAGATAAGTGCACCTATTTTTACACAATATGAGCCACCCAATGAACAAAGCATTGTCAAATATGAAGAATCAAATGAACTCTCTGATGATGTGAGAGCTAGGTCCAAACAAGAGTTTGTTTCTAACAATCACTTTGTTAAAAATTCAGAGTTCAAGTCATTTTTTTATGAACATAAGGGTACAACACTAAGAAAAATAATGAAACATATCACACCTGAACAAGACGTAGCTGCCCTGGAAGAACTAAGAAAGGAAGTAGACTAGGAGTTCAAATCTATCACCCATGAAAGAGTAAGATAACTACTTCAAGAGTTTGGGATCTTGCTCTTATCTGGATGGGACATTATCTCCACCATAGTATTTGATAGCTTCAGAAAAGAGGGGATAAGACACTGCACCTAACAAAAGAAGCTAGTGATAAAAAAAATTTAGGGTTAGGTTAAAACCCAAATGAAGCTACATTGTTGATTTGAGCATTATACCATCAAGATAAGAGACCTACCATTATTAACAATCCAATTCAGGTACTTGGGAATCTCATGGTACATAGAGTTCAGGATACTAATCCCATTGAAACTATAGAATTGAACATAAATGTGGAAAATTTTAATATGGCTCATGCTGAAAATTTGGTGAGAGATAATGAAAAACAAAGGAAAGAGGTAGCCAATTACAGAGGAAAATTAACCTCTTCCTCTTTATAAAAATTCTATTCTCCATTGGTGAATTCTGAAAAGAAAGTATTGGATGCAATGTCAAATGTCATATTTTGGAAACATTGCCATGAGAAAGTTTAGAAGAAGTGCAATGAGCTAGAGACAAAGATCAAATCCATTAAGTTTGAGATGGTCTCTATGATGATCACGAAGAGGTTTGAGAAGGTAATGAACCATGTTGATCAATATTAGGAACTCTTTGTAAAGGTTCACTAAACCTTTCAAGAGCATGAGAAGCTATAGGAGAGGGTGGAAGAAAAGAAGAATTGATTATGAAGGAATTCATGAACAAACAGATCCTCTATAGGTACAATGAATTAATCAAGTGACATGAATAATTTTATGCCAAGATCAAAGATGAGCTCGATGAATTCAACCAACCATAAGATATCCCATTTCCCATGTTCTTAGATGATGAAGGAAGACTTAAAGAATAGGAACATTGGAAAGATGAATTGGTTCAAATATTACCACAGGCACTTGAGATGGTCAATGATGAGGAGAAGGTATTGGATAACACTCACAAGCAGCTCGAAGGTATAATGTATATGGAGTGCAACATAATGGATTCTCTATAAAATATTGGAACTCACATTAGAGAGGATTACATCAAGCACTTGTCAGAAATGCTCCTATTTATCACTAGAATTGAAGATGCCTTGAATGTGGAAAAATGAGTTTCATGTTGAGATTTGCAAGTAGATCAAGCATTTCATCATGGAGAGGATAAATTTTCCAAATATTGAGAGGTCATGAGTTCTCTACGATGAATAACAGAGCGAGTTTTTATCTGATGTAGTTTCCTAAATCAATTTCTTTATGTTTAAAAACTGTACAATTACTTAAGCTTATGAAAAGACATACCTTTTTGTGAATGGGCTTGAAGCTTTTTGCTTCCCATATAAAAGGGGAAACCAAGGCCTAATTTCGGCATCATCATCATAATCATTATCTTCACCATTAGTAGGAGTAGATAGGTTGCATATTTCATCCATCCATTTCTAAATCTTAGAGACTTATGTTATGTATATCATTTAAAGAAATATAATGGAGAAGACTGCTTATAATTGGTGATCTATTTTTATTGTTCAATTGTTGTGTTGATAATCATTTCTATATGTTATTGCATTTTCTCCAAAGTGATTCTCTTAAATTTTTTGAATCTATATGATTTTTTTGGACACATTTGTTGTTACTGTGTGACTGTCTTGATTAGGTTATGGTGAGAGAGAATTAAAAATCCTTTCAAATAATTCATTTTAATTGGTTGCCCTAGGGATTAAAAATAATTTTAAGGTAATTAATATGATTTGTTTCTCTTAAGGTAAGAATTAAAATTCCTTTCATAACATCATAGTAATTTCAGAGAACAACATTGAGATCTATAAAGAAGAGTATAGTAATTGACAAACCTGCACATTTGTACAAGGTGCAAACAACTAAAAGTTCCTAACAATTAGAGTTAAGATGAGGATTGGATTTACCTATCATACATATTTGTATCCATCATCATAATCCACCCATTGACTTCATTCACCTAATAGACTAGGCACTGGTCAACTTTATAACATTTTTATACAAAAACAACTCACACTCTTGATTATTCAAACACTTTCATTATGCACTAGTTAGTAAGATTTGCATCTACTTCACACCTGTGTGCCATAGTGAGTAGAGTGCTTGAATTATAGATCATATCCAAAAATTCAAGACTACCTTATCATTTAGGTACCCCACCTTGGTTTAGCAAAGCCTAAAGAGTAGGGGGTTATCAATCAAATTCACCCTATTCATTAGTCAAAAATGTATTAAGATATTGGCATCCTCTTATGGTTTAAAAACCTATGTTTTTGAAACCTAATAGGCCCTTCATCATTCTTGGTTATTTGGGGGATCTTATAGAACTTGGCCTCAAGATTCTTGTAGCAGTAAAAAGGCTTAGGATCTCCATGGATAGTAATTTGTCTTCCCTCAAAAGGAAACTTTACACATTGATGATAGGTCAAGGCTACAACTTTTAGGGCATGGATCCATAGTCGGCCAAGTAGGATGTTGTAGGGAAGATCAAGGTCTAACACTTGGCATGTAGTTTCTGCAATGATAGGTCCCACTTGGATGGGTAATGCAATGATGCCTTGTGATATACATTCTTGGTCATCATATGCCTTGATGGTGGTACTCTTTGTCTTCTCAATAGTATCCTCTAAATAGCCTATATTTTTTATCAACTAAAGGGTACAAATTTAGACCAACACCTCCATCTACTATGGCTCTTTTGACCTTATTCTTATGAATGAAAAACTCAAGGTGTAAAGCACAGTTATGAGATGGTTGTGATGGTAGGTCTTGTTTTGAGAAGGTGAGAAGATTATTAGCAATATTCCCTACCATATCTTGAAACTGATTTGCATCAATATCCTTGGGTACTGATGACTTTGACAAAGCTTTCTATAATATTTCCCTATGTGTGAGTGATCGCCTTAATAGTTCTAAGATTGATATTTGTGTGGGGGTCTTCTTAAGCTGATCTAGGAGATTGTACTTGTTGGGATTTGATATTGGAAAAGTAGGTTGTTTCCTAGATTGAGATGGGACTCCTTGGATAGTAATTTTTCCATGTCACGTGGTGACTTCACACTTTGCACTAGGTTCTTTGATGGTGACAATAGTAATGATGCTATCATAGGAAGTGACCACATTAGAATAGGTATGCTACACATTTTTGTAGTCTTTAGCTTTCCCATTGTTGTTCCATTTGTTATGATCTGGCATAGGATTCTTATATATCTTAGGATCCTAATTCCCGGTTGGTACCTCAACAAATATGGTGTCATTTTCTATGAGGTCTTCGATAATATTTTTAAGTATCATGGAATTTGTCATTTTGTGTCCTTTAATCTTCTAAAAGTCACAAAGATCATTCTCGCTATACCAAGATGGTTTCTCTTATAGTTCTTGGTAGTTTTCAAAGTTGGGAAGTGTGATCAGGTTTGATTCTACCATTTTCTTCATGATTGTTTCAATGGGTTCAGATAATTGTGTGTACTTGAATTTAGGATAGTTGTTCTTGTTATGGGTTTTCCTTTGTTGTGTTTAAATTTTTTTGATCTAATTATTTTGATGGGGTGGTGTTTGTTTTATAGTTGGTTAAATGTTAGCAACATGATTATTGTTTGGCCTAGGAGCACTTAAAACCACCTTAGCATCTACCACACCTTCATTTGTTATGTTCTTATTCTTAGCCTAGACACAAGGATTGTCATTTGAACCATTTGATGGTCAATTTTATTTGTAAACTTGGATATTCCCCTATGATATTAGAGCTCTCTTGATGTTAAGGGCTCTAGGGACAAGCTCTCTATAAGATGTGATGCACTGCATTTTTAAGTGGAAGGATAGATCCGAATCTAGATTTACTATGATGATCCCCACTTGTTGTTCATAGAGAAGAGGCCTAATGCAGAGCTAGGAGGATTCAACAACACATCTCACAAACCTTCAACAATAATTCAAATCAATCTTTGGTTACACATGCTATTAGGCATTCTATATCACATTCAAAACATAGCCATGGCAACCCACAATTTAATGCAATGAACAGTCATTAATAACTTCCACAAAACAAATAATGAAGAAAATAACTCCAGTGAGATTGAAGACAACATAGTTATAGAATTTTCCTCCAATTTTTATGAAGATCCAATAGTCGAAAAGAAAGATATTCCATTTTTTCCAAAACTACAAACCCTAGGTATGGTTCAGACCTTCCCTCACAAAAATGGTCATAACTTATTCAAATATTAATTAAATTTGATGAGACTTGAAGAAAATGAAATTATATTCACATGGAAACAAAATTCAGTTGGTTTAAAATCCAAAATATAGACTTTACAATCCATACTATCACATTTTTCAGACTGCAAATTCTGCACAATATTGTTAGAATAGGGTAGTCTCACCAAAATAGTCATCTCTCCCACAAAATAAAATAAAATTCAATGAGACAAAAACAATTGGAAACTAGAAACAAATATATTTTCATCCATAAATGATAATCCATTATGCGAGTCCATACCATGCCGTACAATGCACAACTTTAGCCTGGAAACAATGTAAAAATCAGAAAATGCACACAAAATTTGAGGTTGCGATTCATCAAACTTCAAAAATAATTTCTCCAACCTCTAATTCGAATTTTGGAGGGTTTATTTATACATTTCAAACCAAAAACAACTATTTTCAACCACCTTTTGATTATTTTGTTGAAAAAACACCTTAATGACACTTCATCTACCTAATTTTGCACTTTTGACAATTTTTACAATATGGAACAACTTTAAACATTATTTGACAAATGACTTAAAATATGACTTCCTAAGACTCAAACACCTCTAAAATGGTTTGGTAAAGCTTATTATAAGACCCAATACACAAATTAGATAAACTATTTACAAATGGCATCATGGAGGCAAGAAATCAAATAGGTGCTCTTGCACCAAACTCCCGGGGGAAAAAAAATTCAAGCCCCTTTGAATTGTCTTCTTCTTGGTCTTCCAATTACTTTGCACTTTTTCCTTTATATTTTCAATAATATTTGGACCTTTCTTCCTTTTCTTCTTCTTATTCCTTCTTCTATCAATCATTCTTGCAACTTGGAGGTCCCAAAAATATATTAGATCATCATATCCTTCACTTTGTCCTTCATAACCTGCACATGCATAGTCCAAAGAAAAATTAGAAACAAAATATAGAAACCTTAAGGTCTCCTCCTTGTCTTCTTGTACTTCAAAATCCTCTTCACCCATAACCAACTTATCCAATCTTGACACCAATTCACTTGCAACCTCAATGTCCTTGTTTTCTTCTACCTTAATGAGTTCTTCCTCTTGTTTGAATTGTCCATCACCAACCTTACTATCCCATGCTTCTTCAATGGTTGCATATTGTGCCCATAAATGTACTTCTTCATCTTTGACTAAAAGTGGTACCTTCTTCTATTTTCTTTGTTTCTTCATAATCTTCTTTAGAGGCCATCTTAACCTCTTTGACATTGGTATATTCAAACTCCTTAGTTCTTTCTTAAGAAGTTGGTTTTCCTTGGATAATATTTCCACATATTGTCTCATCTCTTCCAAGGCTTTCTCAAACTCTATTTGTCCTGCCTTCCTTCTTTCCTTCTTTCTCAACTCTTTTTCCTCTCTTTTCTTCATTTGTGAATCCTCAACCTACAAACATCTTTCCAATCTTCTCAACAAATCCATATTCACAAGTAATTACCTCCTTGCTTCACAACTCTCTTCCGCACCTAGGTGTCTCCACTTTTCTCTCCCTAGTCTCTTGGAATTTCTCACTACACCAACCTGCAAACAACCACACACACAAACCACAAACAACTTTCCCAGAGAATCTTCAGGCTCTGAAACCAATTTGATGTAGGCCTAGGAGGATTCAACAACACATCTCACAAACCTTCAACAATAATTCAAAGAAACCTTTGTATAACACATACTATTAGGCATTCTATATCACATTGGAAACATAGTCATGACAGCACACAATTTAATGCAATGAACAATCATTAATAACTTCCACAAAAAAAATAATGAAACCAATCTCTCTGGTGAGATAGAATAAAACATAGTTATAGAATTTTCCTCCAATTTTTATGAATATCCAATAGTGGAAAAGAAATATATTGTGTTTTTTTCCAAAATTGCAAACCCTACGTAGGGTTCAGACCTACCCCACAAAAATAATCATAACTTATTCAAATATTAATTAAATTTCATGAGACTTGAAGAAAATGAAAGTATATTCAAATGGAAAAAAAATCTAATTATTTTCAGATACAAAATATATACTTTACAATCCATACCATCACATTTTTTAGACAGAAAATTCTGCAGAGTATTTTTCAAATAGGGCAGTCTCACCAAAATAGTCATCTCCCACAAAACTCAATAAAATTCAATGATACAAAAATAATTGGAAACTAGAAACAAATGTATTTCCATACATATATGATACTACAATAAATGATTCCATACCAGGTCGTACACTGCATAATTTCAGCTTGGAAACAATGTAAAAATCAAAAAATGCACACAAAATTTGAGGTTGCCATTCATCAAACTTCAAAAATAATGTCTCCAACCCCCAATTAGAGTTTTAGAGGGTGTATTTATTTATTTCCAACCAAAAACAACTATTTTCAACCACCTTTTGATTATTTTGTTGAAAAAGCACCTTAATGACACTTCATCTACCTAATTTTTCACTTTTGACAACTTTTACAACATGGAACAACTTTAAACATTATTTGACAAATGATTTAAAATATGACTTCCTAAGACTAAAACACCTCTAAAATGGTTTTGTAAACCTTATTATAAGACCAAATACACAAAATAGATAAAATATTTACAAATGGCCTCATGGAGGCAAGAAATCAAACAGGTGCTCCTGCTCCAAGGCCACTTGCTCTTACAAGCTCTTTGTCTCCACCATTGTAAGAAATTAGTAAAATATTCTCCTTTGTTTCATCTAAGAGTGTACAATTCTTCTAAACTTATGTCCATGTCAAGATTAAAGGAGAAGTGATCAATGAATTTATCAATAATTTCTTAGAAATTGTTTATACCCAGAGGCAGATGAGAAAATCAATCCATGGCAGGATCTATTAAACTTCGACGGAAGAGGCACATTAAATAAGAATCATTGTAGGCCAACTCTATACACATGATGCTAAACTCTTTGACATGGTCCAAAGGAATTCCTCTCCCTTTGTAGCTATCGAATTTGGGGATTTCAAATCTAGGAGGGAATGGTACCATTTTGATGTTTCGATCAAATGGATAAGGATAGATTTTGTCTATGGGGCTTCTTTGTCTTTCCCATTCGAAGGTCCTCTATCTCTTGAGATAGCACCTTAAATTTTGATGCTAGATCATCTTATGAGTTTGGTGGAGGGACATATGTTGGGATGGCAAATGAATTGTATGTGGTATTTTGATATGATAAGGTGTTGTGATATTTTGTGAAGGTGATTGTGGTGTTGATGTACATGTTCCTAATGCATTTCCATTGATGACGTTCTGTTGAGGATTATAGTAGGAACTTGGTTGTTGTTGTTGTTGTTGGGCATATTGTTAAGCTAGTAAGGCTTGTTGTTTTTGTTGAGCCATAAGGGCTTGCTATTGGGCTTGTTGTTGTTGCACCATGAGGGCTTACTGTTGTTGGTGTGCCATGAGGGCTTGTTGTTATTGGTGTGATATAGAGGCTTCTTGATGAGCTTGATGTTTTTGTTGTGCTAAGGCTACTTTTTGTGCTACTAAGGCTTCTTGTTTTTGTTGCTATTGTTGGGCTAATTATGTGCTACTAAGGTTGCTTGATATTGTTGTTATTTTTGTTGTGTTGCTAGG
Organism: Sequoia sempervirens; assembly: GCA_007258455.2. NCBI lineage: Eukaryota > Viridiplantae > Streptophyta > Pinopsida > Cupressales > Cupressaceae > Sequoia > Sequoia sempervirens. The sequence continues at coordinate 569,038,091 of VDFB02271358.1, forward strand.
GCTACTTGTTATTGCTATTGTTGTTTGATGGCTTTTTGATAATCCTTTTGTGCTTGTTGTAAACCTAAGGAATGTGTTTTCAAGGTAGTATTAGTTGGTAGTTTGGAAATTTGTGATAGATTGGGGTGTTGATATTTTGAATGGGTAATGGGTTGCTAATGAGAGGTTAGGGATCCCCCTGGTTTAACATTCCCTGTAAGATAGTGGATTGAGGTGGAGGAATGTAAGTTTGATGTACCATTTGATTTTGTAGGGTAAAGGAGATCATGGAAAAATATGAGGATGGTGCCATTAGGTTTTACAATGGTAATGACAAACTAGGACCTTGAGTCCATTGATTAAAAAGATTCACTTGACCCATATCTTGAGGATTTCCTTATGTTAGAGATGTGGGTGAGGTATTACCTAGGTTGATGGGATTTGTGACCAAGGGATTGTTTTGAGATGGGTTGATAATGGATGGAATGGATGTGTTTTTCAAAACCAATGGTATGGATTAACCAATTGGAGGATTAGGTAAAGATTTCCCTATTTGTATTAAGGGTTGACTCTATGGTATGGTATTTTCATGCCCTTGTGTGTTGTTTTGAGATACTTGGTCCACACTGCTTTGCATGATGGTGGACACACTTGTGGTACTCATGGGTATGGATGAAGAGGAGTTTCTTCAATATGTGGAGGTTTTCGTGGAGTAATGAAGTTCAAATAGTTTATATGGCTATTTAAGATCTTCGAGAACAGGAGGAGCACAAAAGGTAAGTGTCTAATTGGTTGTTTGGGATGGAGGATTAGTATCAAGGGTACCCACAAATGTGCTACTTTCTAATGGAAGAGTTAGAGAAATGTCTTTGGCAAGGCTAGTTGCAAGATTAGGAGTGGATGTTAGATTTAGCCCTAGTGATGGAATTGTGAAGCCTTGCATCAAATTTTGTGCAACAAATGATGGGGAAATCGGAGCTACACTTCCCAAGGCTTTATGTTCCATGATTTCCTCCCTAGTAAGTTCAAATTGATTATTTTTTATGTCTTCTATCTCATATGGTCTTGACAAAGATGATGGCTATTGTGATGGGGTAAATTGAATTCCTGGGTCAAATTCTAGAGGATTCATATCACTTGAGGTAAATGTGACTTTGGTTTTCTCCATGATTCTCTTGTGTTGTGATCTTGTCTTTACCATAAATTTTGTGTCACATTTGGGAGAGTTGTGTTGAGATCTATAAGTTTTGAACTCTCTAGTTGACTCAAATCTAGGTAAAAGGGACACTCTAATCCTTTTCAGAGCAATGATGATAATGGGGGATGAAAAGGTGGGTTATATGGAGAATGATCTTTGCAAACATTTTGGGAAAACACTTTTGACTTGGGTTTGATGTTTTGATGTTAGGATAAAGGATGTTTATGAACTTGGAAATTTTTAGGGTAGACTTGTGACCTTCAAGATAAACTAGTTGAAAGTTGATACCTAATTCATCAAAATTCATGGAAAAATATACATCTCACATATAAAGTAGCTAAGTTAGGGGTTGGTATGATACTTGTTCAAGTCAAAAAGTCTTGGTGTATACAAAATTTTTGCAAAGTTTTGTGAAGTGAAAGATGAAATTTTGATGAAGGGATGGATGACATATTTGACCCAATGTTGACTTAGAGTGATCCTTTATTTGATAAGACCAAGGTAGTGAGAAACATGCTAGACCTCTAAAGTTTTCAAATCCTAAAGACTTGACATTTTAGATAGGTCCATTATCATCAAAAAGACCTAGAGTTTGACCCATAAAGAACTTATACATGTCTGGATGTTTCCTCAGTGCACGTTCATAAAAGCTTATTAACAACTTGTTTCTATTTTGGTAGAGTGGAAAAATCTGGTTTTTGATTACTTTTCAACTATGATGCCTAAGTTTGCAGTGACGACCTATAGACCTTCTCTTGGGGATTCTAATTTTGTGTAAGATCATTTAGATAATTCTATGTCTTTGGAAGTGTAGTGTCAAAAAATGGGTCCCTTGACATTTTTGCACTAGTTTGGATCCTCCTTGTGGACTTTGGCTTAATGTTGCCTTAGTTTAGAGTTGTAATGTGGATAACACATTCACATTAGGTCTTGGGCCCTTGTGAACTAATAAATCTTAATGGTCCCTTGCTAAAGTGTTGTGAAGTGTTGTAACACACTTTCACACTTTTCTAGGGCTTTCACAACTAACTAAGCATAATAAACATAATTTTAATCATAATCAACATTAATCTTTCCTTGTTTGGAGTGTTGTAAAGTGTTATAACACACTTTCACATTCCTCTAGGATTTTCATTAATAATTGGGCTTTCTTATGCTTTAATTGGCCCTATTTTAATCCACAAGCCACATTTATTGCATCTTTTTGAGGATAATCCTAACACCAATCAATAACCAATCATAATTCAGGTGTCCATGGCTTGTGTGGCCCAAATTTAGTGTCTAGGAATCATTTTCTGCCTTGGGTGAATGAGTCCCACCTAGGTCATTTTAGCCCTACTGCATATGTCACACATTTCTAACCATTTTCCATTTTTTATCCCATAAATTATGTGTGATGGGACTCATTTGCCACCTTGGGTGAATGAGTCCCGTGTGACCAAAATTCAAATTTAAATCAAATTTCCAACAAGAATTCATCAATTTAATTCAGCATTTTGGTGGATGTTGGCCTTTGAGACATAAATAACAGTCAATTAGGTGTCAATGCCTATAAAATAAAGCTTCCAAGTCATTTTTTCACAATTTGGACATATCTCTAAGTCATTTTCAAGAGAAAATTCAAGATTCAAGTTTCAAGAACAAGTAAATTTGAAGCATTGGAGTATCATTAAAGTATTTTTGTAGGTATTCAAGCTCACTTTCAATCAAGATCTAGAATTTTCAAGGGTTGATCATGGATTCCTATGGTGAATCATGATGGATTCTATGTTGGGGAGATGCAACTAGCCATCAATCCAAGCCTAAATACTTGTTTCCTAAGTGATTCCATCTTTCATTATCATTCTACATTCATCCTAAGGAAGGTACATGCATCATTAGGGCTCATTAGGGGATATGACCACAAGTGAGTCATTCATCTTTACATTTCCTTTTTTGCATCATATTCTTGCACATTAGAATAAGATTGCATCATGTTTTAGATTTCCTAGTCTTTTGCACATTTAAGGCTAGGGTTTTCATGTACATTTCATTATTTCTATTAAGGTTTAATTACCAAACTAGGGATTTGATCAAGGCAAACCCCCCATTAGCAAATCAAGTTGATTTTTTTTTGTAAGCATTTTTCACATATTCGGATCCAAAACTCAAATTGGAAGGAAAGGCCATGTATTGAAGTACATATCAAAGCTTTCAAATTTTGGAAAAGTGGAACAAGAATGATTCACCAAGAGTGGCGAATGAGTACCACTATAGCTATTTACCAAATCTATTTGCATATTCTGATACCCTTTTTCCTAAAATAGACTCCTAAGTAGAAACCCTAATCTAGGATTGATTTTCCCATATTGGCGAATGAGTCCCAATTGGTCAAAAAGTCAAGTTCTAGAATTTTAGAGTTGTTTTCAGTCACTTCAATGTTTCTAGGTGCATGATTTCATTTTCATATCTTTCTGTTACATTTTGTTCACTTTCTTAGGCCATTTAGAGTTAGTTTGCATTCCACACTATGTTTTCCATTTCATTGTCTTTTCCAAGTTTACACTTGGTGGTGAACCCCTCATTAGATATCATTTATCCCCTAGGACTCCCTTTGCTAGATTCCAATCTGCTTTGCATTGAAATCTCAAGGGTTTGTTCTTGAGTAAAGAGTAAGGAAATTGCCTCTCTCCTTTTAGGTCCAAAACCCTAGAAGTGAAAGAGAGACCACAATTTTCTTCTTTTCATTTTGAACCTACATTTAGATCATCATTATTCTAATTTGGAGTGCACTTTTATCCTAGATTTAGCTTGCATTAACATTGCATTAGGTTTTGCATTGATTAATTTGCATTGTAGGGTTTCAAAATTTGCATTAGTGACAAGCTCATTTAGCTTGCATTGTTGCATCTAATTTCATTGAAAATTATTGAAAATTCTGCATTTTCATCTTAGATTTGTATTAGAAAATATAAAATTCATAAAATTCAATCCAAAACTTCTAAAAAATTTCAAAAAAAATAGAACCTAGACTCATTCACCACCTTGGGCGAATCAGTCCCTCTACCTATTTTCTATTGCATTTTATGACATTTACACATCATTTTCTAAGTTTTTGATTATTGTTGTTATCTCTCTATTTCAGTCTTTATAATTTTTATTTCATTTCATTTAGCTTAAATTCATTCATCTTGTGCATTTCTTAAAATCAAAATTACATTTACAACCTTGTTGCATAATTTACAATCTAAAATTTCCATCATGGATATGTGCTTTAACAAGCTTTGAATGCCATTAATGTCCTTAGTGGATATGTCAAGTTGTGCTTTTGGAAATGACATTGACCTCACTCATGCTCACTCAACTCCTAATGCATGTCCTTCTCATGATGTTGACATCATTGGAGAAGATGATGATAATATGCATAGGTTCCTAAATGATTGTCTTAATAACCTTGAAGCTAATGCATCCTTTTATCCATCCATGAAACAACAAGATCTTCCTACAATACCACCTCTTGAGTTTTTGGTTATTTACATCCTGAAACAAAATTTGAACCTAAGATCCCTACAAAAAGTGAATCTAGTTCCTTCAGACAAGAAAACACTCAACCATTTTATGATAATCAAGTAACCAACACTCCCATCAATCTTGAAGAAACATACAGAAAATACTTCACAATCTTGAGAAAACAAGGATGTGATACAAGAAGTGAACATGAAATTCACCAACTCCTAGAACAAATACCAACTCATTAAAACACAAAGGGGTTAGGATATCAAGATACCTCTCATAACAACAAGCCTCCTAGAGAATGTCTAAGGCTTCAAAGTGATGGTACGGTGATCTTTGATTCCCCTCCTGGTTTGTTCATGTCTTTCCTAAGGAACAACCAATGACTCCTAACAATGACAAGGATAAGGATAGGATCATCATAGGACCTTATTCCCTAATCCCATCTAGAGAAATTGGTGAATCTAGCAAAAAAAAGAGGCCTTACAAATTACAAAAACTACAACCCCTTCATCCACCACCTGAAAGTGAAAGGAAATTACAAATACTTCTCAACAAAGAACTAATAACATTACCACCCATGAATAGATTAATATTATATCCTAAGGATGCAAAAGTCCCACATTGCACATATCATTGAATTCTTGGACACAATACTGATGAATTTCATGTATTCTAGTTAGTATTGAAAAGCTTTCAAGTTTGATGGCAATGAGTGCCATCGTGTGATTTCTTAGCTTAATATTGTTTCATCCCTTGTCATGTAATAGTTGTAAAACATTCTATTCTCACAATTACATGAGCTTTCCCATCACCTACCTTTGCTTATTCTTGTCTTGCACTCAGTGGGGGCAAGAATTTGATATCCTTTTCCTATTAATTCATTTATCGGTGTCCCTTAGGTTCATTGTCCACATTCCACTTATATAGATTCAGATTGGGAGGTGGATGAATTGCTCATAGGTTGAATCACATTTTCCTTACTAGCATTTTTTATTTATTTCATTTTTCATTTTATTTTTTGTGTGATTACATGTGTGTAATGTGATTCAATGTGATGTTCTATTTTATATTCTCTCTCTTTGTGACATTCCTCTAATTGTACCTTCATTCTTCTCTATGTCATGCATCCTTTTCACTTTTTATCTCGTGTTTTCCTTTTGGGGATGATGCAAGGTGTTGAGAAACCCTATTGTTGGCATATGGCTTGGGGATATTGTTTATGGCTTCTAGTGTTGTCATTGATGGCAACTAAAGTCATTATCTTGGTCTCCAAATCAGGATCTACTTATACGGGTAGGAAATGTAGAAGACAATGTGTTACCAACAGAAAGCATGAAGAATAGGGTATTCGGTCAGTTAGTCGATCTGTATGCTCCATCGGATCATCACTTTTTATTGTGGATCCCCAAGAAAGTTTGTTAAGCATGTATGTTACCTTATTGGTAAATTTTGTGGTGTTGTAGCAATCAGTGTACAAGTTAGGAGTTTCGGTAGAATGATTTTCTTTTTATTTGCTCATTGTGGCTGACTCAATGAATGTAGCATGTCACAAATGTATAAGGAGTAGTTTTTTAATTGTTTCTAAGTTTTATAATATTTTTTTGGGTCCCAACTATGTATTATCCGACTTGTGTGGGTGCACATTAAAGATTACTCATGATTTGAGCTGACTATTGGAGATTATTTCATGTTTTGTTGACGCTGACTTAAGTGATTAAAAACATTTGCTAGCGGATATATATATGAGATTGGTAATTCATTTTTGAGATAGAAGAAAAAGTGGTGAAGGTGTGAATGTGTGAAAAGAGAAAAACTTATGTATGAGTGAACATTAGAAGATCAGTTGAGTAAATTTTGTTTGAGCAGAAGAAGATTATTGTGAATTAAGGTAGAGTAAAGCAGAGCAAGTTGCAGAATCAGACAGAAGGTTCAAAATCTATTTTGTATGCTTCAGCGGAATTGAATCCAGGAATTTGTGGATGTTGTCCTCTCAGTTCAATTTTTTTTGTAATCACAAACATTTTGTAAGGAAATGATCCTTCCTTATTTCAAGCAGTGAGCTCTAGGCAGTGTCCCTGAATGCAAGTGCATTCCCTTTTATTCATAAATTTAATAGAGTATAAATTGTGGATTAATCTCCACCATGGTTTTTCCCCTAACAAGGTTTCCACATAAAAATATTGGTGTTATGGTTTTTTGATCATCTTGTTCATGTGCTTGCATCTTTATTTCATTTGTGTTTAAAACGGTTTAAGATTTGAATTGAAAGTCTAGTTTGTTGAACACTAATTCACCCCCCCTCTCAGTGTTCCTTGAGTCCAACACCTATGTCTCTTCCATGTTGACCCAAAAGGATTTTCTCTCTTTTTATTTGCCTTTTCTTTATATCTTTTTCATTTTGTCTTTGTTTTCCTTTTGGGGATGACACAAGGTGTCGAGACACTTCTCTCTTCCATGTTGACCCAAATGATTTTTCTTTAATTTCTTTTTCTTCGTCATTTGTATTGTTTTTTCCTTTTGGGGATGATGCAAGGCGTTGAGACATTCATGTCTCTTCCATGTTGACCCAAAAAAAAAATCTTTATTTCACTCTTTTTGTGTCATTCTTCTAGTTCTATGTGTATTTGGGGGATGATGATAGTTCCAAGCTCTCTAAAAACATTGTAGCAAAGAACATACTAACCTTGAATCCATAGATCCCTTATGTGTTTGGTGTTTTCATTTAGGGGCAACCCCTACCCTTTTTTTTCTCTTACATGACCCAGCTTTACTTAGAAACATATGGCTTGGCATAAGGCTTTCCAAGTTAGCTCTCATGTCTTCCTTCTTGTTTGCATTTTTCATTTGTTACTTTAAAGTAATTGCTCATAGTATGGCATTTAGAACTTTCTTTAAAGTGGGGGCATACATTGGAATTATTCTTTTGAATTTTTCCTTTTCTCGGTTATTGGTGCAGTGTTCTTATTTCATACGATGTGTTTGTCGCTTTGTGGATGACATTGGGTGTAATGTCCTTTAGGAGCATGATCTCTCTTAGAATATTGCATTCCTCTTAGTGGCTTGATGCAATGCATTGTATCCCCTAAGTTGTGAATCTTCTATTCTCTTATTGGTCCTCTCTTGGAGACATTAGGCACAATGTTCCCTAAGTTAAAGACCTTCAATGATCTAGGAAAGACTCCTTTGAAAATTTCCTATTTTGCATTTTGCATTTATTGTTATATGGCCACCTTGCGTAACATAGCTTGCATGCCTATAGTTCCATCTTGTTTGTTGATGAGCTCCAAGCATATGAAGTTTTTCTTGCCTCACGAATCTCAAAGATCATTTTTGTGTGGTTCCTTATTAAAGTTATCAGGAAGTATAACTTTGGTATGGTTGAGCGGGAAGCCCTATCTGAGGTATGACTTTCCCCATAGCCACTTTCATGTGTGAGAGTGCATACCAGCCATGAGTGTATGTTTCTCACCTTCTAGGACTTCTCACCTGACAAAAAAGGAGTTCCATTGCCTCAGAGTGAGTATGCATTTTACAGACAAACAACCTAGATCTGATCCACATTGGAATGGAAAAATGATCGAAGCTTGATCTGATTCTTTTATTTATTTTCCATTTTTTTCATCTTTTGCAGTGTATATTTGGCCTTTTCATTTTTCTTTATATCATTTTCATGTGCATTCCTTTATGCTTATGTTGGTTTGCCATGGTATCTTGATCTTGGGGGCTTGATCACCCCTCTTGATTGTTGTCATCTCATCTTGCTAGCATTGGTTCATTGTAACCCCTCTTGGTGCATGTTTGTCTACTTTAGTGTGAGTTTGAATCAATTTCATCCTCTCACTAAAGTGGGGGCTAAATGTTGTGTCTAAAAATGGCTCCCTTGAAATTTTTACACTTTTTTGGGTCTTCCTTGTGGATTTTGGCTTAATGTTGCCTTGATTTAGTGTTGTAATGTGGATAACACATTCGCATTAGGTCTTGGGCCCTTGTGAACAAATAAATCTTAATGGTACCTTGCTAAAGTGTTGTGAAGTGTTGTAACACACTTTCACATTTTTCTAGAGCTTTGTCAAATTAACTAAGCATAATAAACATAATTTTAATCATAATCAACATTAATGTTGCCTTATTTGGAGTGTTGTAAAGTGTTATAACACACTTTCACATTCCTCTATTATTTTCATTAATAATTGGGCTTTATTATGCTTTAATTGACCCTATGTTCATCCACAAGACTCATTTATGTTGGTGTAATTAATTATTTAATTACACTTTACATAAGTTTACTTAGGCATTATTTAATTCCTAGGTTATAGGTTCTCATCCTTTTCTTGATGAGCTATCTTTTTTCTCCAGATAAGATTAGGTTGAAGCATCTTTGCTTTTATAAATAAAATTATCTCTTGTAATTATTGTACTTTGAATATATCAATTTGTACATCTTCATGCAATCTCTCTGCTTTTTTGTTTTTCTCTTTGTGGAAGGTTATTTTCTGGTTTACATTTCAAATCTTGGTTTCTAACATGGTATCAGAGCCTCGATTTGTAGCCCCTTCTCAACTTTTTTGGAGGAATACATTGCAGAGCTTGTTTAGGGTCCCTCGATGGTTTCATTCCTTTAGTACATTTATGCAACGTCTTCGATCAGATCGGGGTTTTCCATTGGATTTAGAGCACTAGAAAAAGTCAGAAATGGCTTTTATTTCATTCATTTTGGTAACTGTTTGCCAGATCTACGAGGGTTTCAAGCTCGATGATTTTTCTATGAGATCTGGGGGTCACCTAATTTTCTGGACACTTTAGATTAAAATGGACCTCATTTATTGCACGATGCTTGGCCACCAAAAATCTATTTTTCATATAAAATTTGTCAATTTGGACAACATGGTAAAGGAGGAAAAGTTTGTCCAAGGGGCGTATAGCTATTGTCTTAAAGGCCAAAATCCAAAGAAAAAAATTCAAAAATATTAAAATCAAAATAGGGAATTTTTTGATAAAACAAGTTTTAAAGGGTAGCATCCTTACCCTACACAACGACCCTGCTCCCATAGCCTGACTAGCAATCCTCAGTAGCAGTTGATGCGCGGAGTTCGGCCCCTCGGGCCCTTTTCTCTCTGCCTGGGGTCATGTGGAGAACCAGGAGCTCTGCACCCATTCGCTGCTCCACCTGGGTTAAGCCTTTGAGGGCTTTGGTTAAGCTGTCAGGGTCACATTGGCACCCAAGCGCCCACGCCTAGCCCCTGTCGGGTTCTAAGCCCCTTCGAATGGTCCTATCAGTGACTAAGGGCTTTGGCCCAGCCCCTTGCGCACTAGCCCCTGGTCCTGCATGCGACCAGGGGCCAAATTTTTTTAGCCCCTGAGGGCTCCTGGAGGACTACTTGGGAAAATTTGGAGCATTTTCGTGAAAATAGGCATAACTTGGGCATACAACATTTTTTTGCAAATGAGATATCGCAGGAAAGTTTTTTCCAAGCTCTATGTAATGGTGTAGGTGTGGTTTTGAGGTTTTTCTTGTTTTATGCCTTTTTCAACCTAAGAAGTTAGATGTTGTTGTTTTCACTCTGGGAGACATTTCTTTTGACTCGCTTATCCATTTTTTGTGATTTTTGTGGCATTGGAAAGCTAGTTTCGGCCTCTACACAGATCTGAGGTCTATTTTTATCAAAGATTTAGATGTGAAGTTTTTTTTGTGCATGCATTAGTTTTTTGTTTTGTGCACTAGGTTTGCATTTTCGCTTTTATTTTTGTAGTTTCTCCATGCTCTCCTTTTACAATCATTGGGTATTGTAATAATGAACTGATATAAAGTTCCATTAAATGGGGGTTCTTGTATCACTCTTTCATATTGGTGACAACTTGCATGAGTTTGTTTGGTTTCTTGTTGTTTCTTTTAGCTTCCTTCTTGCTTAGCTAGACACATCGTTGGTTCACATCAGTTCAATCCTACAAAACAAATGCCTCCATTAGTCCTCAAAGCATATAAAATACACTTATTGTTTATGAATATTTCATTCAATTCTTAGCAAGAATAAAACCAACTCTGGCGGAGGCAAAACCAAATCCGAGCTAGAGACGACACTCGAAAAAGATAGAAAAAGGACAAGAAAGAGAAGAAGAAAGGGGAGAAAAATACCCTACTACAAAACAAAATAACAAGACATGTGAAACCGAGATCAGAACAAAACCCAAACCTAAAACTTTTGAAAGTTTCAGGATTCGGTTCTAGTTCCAGTTCCGGGTCCGCTAGAACAACATGAAAAGACCCAAGGAAGAGGGGAAACCCCCAAGACACAAGACACGAAAAAAAAGGAAAACGACCAACCATAGAAAGAGACCAAGGGAAAGGTGGAGTCGGGGCCGAGATGGAACATAGATTAGAAACCTCAAAGAGTTCAATGTTTTGATTTAGGTTCGGACCCAGATCCGACATAACAAAAGACACTAAAATAAAGGAACTATTGGAACTGAGCAGGGGAAGCGGTACAAAACCGAAGCTTTTGGATCACCAGAGAGTCAGCTTCGATATTAGTCCCGGGTGCATCCAGAATGAGAGAACGAAAGGAGAAAAAGCTTACCAATTGGTAAGGCGAAGGAAAAAGAAACCAGGGACATTTTTGTTACAACCAGCTGGGAGTAGTTATGCAAAACATAACAAATAGCATTCTGGCATTTGGGAAAATGGTTTAACCATTTCAAAGCTGAAAAATTGACTACCGAACTCCTATTTTGCCAATCCTACCCCGAATTTGAGTTGGGTCAGTTTTAACAAGGTTCGAGGTTGAGTAGAATCTCCCGAATAAACCAACACTAGCTACTGAATCTATGTTTGTGATGGTGCATCACTCTTTTATAAAGTTTTCTTCATCTTTTTGTGAACCTTGATATTACCCAAAATTTGAACTATATGATTGAAGGATTCCCTTTAGCTCTTATTACAGCTGATATCATAGGCATTGCTTTCTCTTTACTTGATCAGTGTTCATAGCCTAATGGAGTACCTCTAGTTTTCTCTGGCATTTGCTCCTTGCTTCTTGGGTGTTCATAGCTACTTCGAAGAATCTTGATCACCATTCATAACAAGTCCTCTTTCTCTTTAAATAGTTATCTTTTTGTTTTTCTCATAGAGTTTTAGATCAATCAATTTTTTTTTTCAATATGTCAGATGTTAGACATCTGTTCTGGGTTGAAAACTACCATGGACCTCATAACAACACTTGGGAGATCGGATTTTTCACTCAAATCTTACAACACTATCATTCTGAGACAAATATGCCATTACAAAGGAGGTGATCTTGATGATTTGTGACAGATTCAGAGGGAGCTAATGAAGGTTATTTACTTTGTACCTTGTTTTCGATACTTTCCACAACTCTTATTGACAATGGGCATAAAGCAAAGAGTTTAGGACAAGAGCACCCAATCAAAAAACATGAAAAAACCTAAACCACTTCTCTCCTAGTAACCAAAGTATGCTTCAGATAATAGCCCACCATTTTGAGATGGAAAGAATAGAGAAACCCCAAAGAACAAAACAATACAAAAACAAAAGAACAAAGGAAACAAAAGGATAGAAAGAAAGAACAAATAAACAACAGCGAAATATTTACAAATAGAAAAACAAACAAACTACTTACAAACAAAGAAACAAGAGGACATGGGAAAAAGAAAACAACAGAACAAAAAGAAAACTAAGCAAACCAAAAACCAACACTAGAAAATCCTAATCCTAAACTAACTCCAAAGCTAAGCTTTACAAACACAAAACTGTAAAAATTTGTACATTGACTTGACTGATTTTTCATTATGTGCAGCAATCTTAACTTACTAGGCACAGTTCTAAACCTAGCAAATTTATCTTTATACTTAGAAATATGAAGTTTATAGGCAATAAGTTCATTCTAAGGGCACAAAGCTTGAAATATTATCAATTGTGGGTTCTTAGTTTTGTCGTGATTTACCCAAAAATAGGTTTTACTATTCCCAACGCCATAATCAATCTAAAAATTATTAAAACACATAGGATAATGATAGGACACCACCTGATTAAGAAGATTCCCAGTTACCGATGCAAACTTGTGTTGTATGAACTCCCTCTCTTGGGGTCTCAGCTCATGGAACATCACCAAAGAAAGGTTTTCCTCGGAGCTGGGATATTCACTAACTAGCATCTCTATATTCATCTCAGGTATAGAGTAAAAAAAATCTGGATTTCCTGAGATGAAGTCTTACTTTCAACACTTTCTTGAAACATGTCGCCCTCAAGGGTTTGAGAATCTGCATCCAACTTATCACCATTGATGTCAGGGATACTGGTACATGGTGAACAAGAATTTCCTCCGAACTCATTTGAATGCATGTGGTCAAAGTCAGGAAAGCACTTTCTCAATTCATATTCTTGCACATCATGAACAAGAACATGCCAATCAGCATCAAATTTATCAGTATTATGATCAAATTCATTTGTGGATGCTAAGAAAGGACTCTCTTCAACCAACACATTTGAGTAAATAGAATCAAAATCAAGAAAATACTCCCTGGTCTCATTCTCTTCGTCATATTGAAGAGATTCATCTTCTGAGATAACCTCTTGGTTGCTTCCTTAGCATTCCCCTACTTCATCCAAATGTACCCCGTCATGAATTTCTTCAGGGAACACTTGACTGATCTGCACATCTACTTGAACTTCTTCCCTTAATATTTCATTTTGGCATTTAAGTCCTTATCTTTGACCATAAGATTCATTGGCAATCTCATCTTGAAGTGTGTTATATGTTTCAATCCATTCACTACTTAAACCAACAAAATCATCTTCTTGTGTTAACCCATCAAGGTGTGTTTCTTCCTCATTCACCATCATGAAAGAATCTATGAATGTATATCCATTCTCCACTTCTATCAAGCCCTCAATAGGTAGAGGAGTTTCTCCAGTTGTTGAATCCATCTCGATGCAAGGATCAAGGCCATCAAAAGATAGGGAAGAATTAAACCTCCTCACACAGTTACTCTCATCATGTTGGGTGGACTGATTATTATTTTCATGTGTGCTAGTTGTTTCATCCTCCTCATTGAGGGGATACATACTCCAAGGATCCTCCATAAGTATTCCTTCACTAGTGATTAGTTGCTTGAAATACAACTACATACTTCCTATGAAGACATGGCAATCCATCTGAGAGTGTTGATTAGTTCAATGTATCCTACATCCACTTGGCCCAACAAGTTCTGATAGTTTCAGATCTCCCAACACTTCTAACTTCTCCCTTATTCCATTTTGCATACGAGGGATATCAATCCAACTTGAACCATGTTCCTTTATCCATTCCTCATCACCCTGATTCTCATCTTGATCAGAAGAGTTGTTCAAATCATTGGAAGATATTGTTGATTTCTCATGACAGCAATCCTGTATTAATACCTCATCTCCTTCAAAGCTATCATTAGTACTAAAATTCTGATGTAGAGCTAGGAGGATTCACAACACATCTCACAAATCTTCAATAATAATCCAAAATAATCTTTGTATAACACATGCTATTTGGAATTGTATATCACATTGGAGACATAACTATGGCAGCCCACAATTTATTTCCATGAATAGTCATTAATAACTTCTACAAAACAAATAATGAAGCCAATATCTCCAGTGAGATTGAAGAAAACATATTTATACACTTCTCTTCCAATTCTTATGAAGATCCAACAGTTGAAATGAAAGTTATTGTTTTTTTACCAAAACTGCAAACCCTAGGTAGGGTTCAAACCTGCCCTCACAAAAAAGGTCATAACTCATTCAAATCTTAATTAAATTTGATGAGACTTGAAGAAAATGAAATTATATTCACATGGAAACAAAATACAATTGGTTTCAGATCCAAAATATAGACTTTATATTCCGTACCATCACATTTTTTTGGACTGTAAATTCTGCACAATATTGTTAGAATAATAAGTCTCACTAAAATAATCATATCTTCCACAAAACTTAATAAAATTCAATGAGACAAAAAAAATTGGAAACTAGAAATAAATATCTTTCCATCCATATATGATTCTCTATCATTTGAGTTCATACCAGGCCGTACAAATCACAACTTCAATTTGGAAACAATGTGAAAATCAGAAAAATGCACAACATTTGAGGTTTCCATTCATCAATCTTAAAAAATGATGTCTCCAACCCCCAATTGGAGTTTTTGAGGGTGTATTTATACATTTCCAAATAAAACCATCCATTTTTAACTACCTTTTGATTAGTTTTTTTGACAAAAAAACTTAATGACACTTTTTGACAAGTTGCATGACAACTTTCTTGAGCAACTTTTACAATTTTTTACAATATAGAACAACTTTAAACATTATTTAAAAAATGACTTAAAAAAAGACTTCCTAATACTCAAAAACCTCTAAAATGGTTTTATAGACCTTATTATAAGACTCAATACACAAAATAGAGAAACTATTTACAAATGGCCTCATGGAGGCAAGAAATCAAGTAGGTGCTCCTGCACCAAACTCCCAAGGGAAAAAGAATTCAAGCCCCTTTGAATTGTCTTCTTCCTTATCTTCCAATTCCTTTGCACTTTGTCCTTCATCTTGGAAAGTTTCATTGGGTCCTTCTTCCTCTTCCTATTACACCATCTCTTCTCCATCATCTTCTCAACTTCTAGGCTCCAAAACTCTATTTCTTGTGTATAAACCTTAGTAGCATCATCTATATCTTCATTCTCATCATTAGAGTACCATAAAACAACATTTTCACCATAACCTGCGTCATACTCTTTCAAACCTTCATATATCTCATTAGCAAACAAATCTGCAGCATCTTTATTAACAACCTTATTATCAACAACAAATTGATCATGAATATCAACATCAATGTTATCAACAACTTTATCATCATCAACATGAGTATCAATAGTAATGTTATCAGTAACATCAACAACCTTCTCAACTTGTTCATCAACTACTTGAGTACCAACAACTCTATCATTAATCTCAACATCAACATGTTCATTAACCAACAAAGAAGTTTGTTCATCTTCAAACACAATTGGAATATCATGCATCTCAACTTGTAACTTACTTTTCTCAACTTGAATAGTAGATTCAAACTTTACCTCTATCTCATTTGCTGCCTTCTTTTGTTTTCTTTGCTTCCTCATAATCTTCTTTAGAGGCCATCTTAACCTTTTTGACATTGGAATATGCCAACTCCTTAGTGCTTTCTTAAGAATTTGGTGTTCTTTGTCTAATCTTTCCAACCTTTGGCTTATCTTTTCCAAGGCATTCTCAAACTCTATTTGTCTTGCCTTCTTTCTCTCCATATTTCTCAACTCTTTTTCCTCCCTTTCCTTCTTCCTTTTTGAATCCTCAGCCTGCAAACATCTTTCCAATCTTCTCAACAAATCCATTTCCACAAGCAAGTCTCTTCTTGCTTCCACTTCACTTTGCCACACCTAGGCAATCAGGTTCCTTCCTCAACCTGTACAACACACAACCACAAACACCAATAAACTTCACCAACCCATATATTTTCTAGGCTCTGATACCAATTTGATGTAGATCTATGAGGATTCACAACACATATCACAAACCTTCAATAATAATCCAAAATAATCTTTGTATAACACATGCTATTTGGAATTGTATATCACATTGGAAACATAACTATGGCAGCCCACAATTTCTTGCCATGAACAGTCATTAATAACTTCTACAAAACAAATAATTAAGCCAATCTCTCTAGTGAGATTTAATTAAACATAGTTATACACTTCTCTTCCAATTCTTATGAAGATCCAATGGTTGAAATGAAAGTTATTGTATTTTTACCAAAATTGCAAACCCTAGGTAGGGTTCAAACCTGCCTTCACAAAAAAGGTCACAACTCATTCAAATCTTAATGAAATTTGATGAGACTTGAAGAAAATGAAATTATATTCACATGGAAACAAAATCCAATTGGTTTCAGATCCAAAATATAGACTTTATATTCCGTACCATCACATTTTTTCAGACTGTAAATTCTGCACAATATTGTTAGAATAGGCAGTCTCACTAAAATAATCATATCTTCCACAAAACTTAATAAAATTCAATGAGACAAAAAAAAATTGGAAACTAGAAATAGAGATCGTTCTATCCATATATGATACTATATCATTTGAGTTCATACCAGGCCGTACAAATCACAACTTCAAACTAGAAACAATGTGAAAATCAGAAAAATGCACAACATTTGAGGTTTCCATTCATCAATCTTCAAAAATGATGTCTCCAACCCCCAATTCGAGTTTTTGAGGGTGTATTTATACATTTCCAAATAAAACCAACCATTTTCAACTACCTTTTGATTAGTTTTTTTTGACAAAAAAACTTAATGACACTTTTTGACAAGTTGCTTGACAACTTTCTTGAGCAACTTTTACAATTTTTTACAATATAGAACAACATTAAACATTATTTGAAAAATGACTTAAAATATGACTTCCTAATACTCAAAAACCTCTAAAATGGTTTTATAAACCTTATTATAAGACTCAATACACAAAATAGAGAAACTATTTACAAATGGCCTCATGGAGGCAAGAAATCAAGTAGGTGCTCCTACACTACATTCTCAACAAAGCTAGATTCTATCTTGAGATTTCCATTATGCCCTAAATTTACATCTGTTTCATGCTTTTTACCAAACAAGTCATCAAAATTATATTCTAGCTCATCAAATGTTTCATCTACAACTTCATTGTGATGTAATTGTCACATCCCTCGCATTGAGACAATATGTTTGGTTATATATATTTTTTTGAATACAATGATCGTTGCAAGGAATTGCTTTCATGGGATTATGACATTGAGAATGCAATAGTTGTTTTATTGTAACTGTAATGATAACAAAATTTTATTTTTCCAGTAAATTTATTGTTCACGGGAAGTTGAATGAAATTACGAGATTAAATTTAATGCATATTATTAAGTCGTTGAGAATGATCTAATCCATAATCCTTGTCAGTGGATGCAGGATTGCCGACGCCGTGAGGGAAAGGGGAATATCATCAGGGAGAGGACATGGTTAACAATGGATCAATATTATTGTCTACCTCAAGCTGGTGTACGACAAATGTCTAAATCGTAACTTGGCCATAAGTAATTAAATTTAATTATTTATTAGATTAGCCAGTTTAAAACAAATAAATCTATAATCACCTTTAAAGGAGATTGTAAATGGTTAATAAAAAATAAATCAAAATAATGGATATAATTAAATATTTTATCCTTTTGGAAATTAGCAAACCAAATTCTTGATGACTATATATATTTTTATAGGAGGATATTTAATATTAAATTAATAATAAGAGATACAAGATATTTGCCATCGAATTGAATATAAATGTAAGTCTTAAGTTAAAAATTAATGGAATAAATTCTGGTGTTGTCAGTGGTTTTGAAGCGGACATATTCTTCCTCCATGCTTTGATTTGAAACGGCCAAGACGGGTAAGCCAGGAGTCGCATGACTCTTGCAGTCCTGGCGGAAGACTTTTAGAGCAATATAGTGGAAGCCGAAGGGGGGGATAGGCACTTCATTCTGTTGGGAAAAGTTTCTATCTTTGGGGCCTTCGTTTTTTCATTGAACACCTTACCTTTTTCTCCTGCAACTCCATCTCTCTGAACTCGACCTGGATATTTGTGGGTGGCTTTTCATTCAATTTCTTCTATCGTGTAATACCTTCTCCTGAAGGAACTTCGTTCTCAAGTCTGAAACAATCTTTTCCATTCATTCGGAGGTAACCCAAGTCTCTCTGTGCTCCGTCTGTGCCCTAATTGTTGGCGAATTCTCAAGACAAAATAATAAAAGTTCAATCCGCCCCTGTTCTTGATCACGGCTGGGAGTATTGGCATGCTTGGAAGTCGAGGTAGTTGCAAAAAGAGATAATCTCTCCAGTCTCGAACTCTCCACTCACAGACAGGCGAGTAACAAATATCTCACCAAATGAATGATATCAATATTTAATTCTCAGTCGAATTGTCAGGCAAGTATTGTGATCCAGTTTCTGATATCCATTAGGGTAGAGCTACTTTCAATTTAGTGTTGGCTCTGTTATATTCTGAAACCCGAGCCAGGGTTCTATTGCTTCCTTTACTTATAAATGTTCTTAGTCTTTCGAGTGGAGTGATTTCCCACATCTTTCCTTAATATCTTTAGCTTATGCAATTTTCATAGATTTCTAATCTGAGCAAAACATGTCATTACTGTTGACTACGAAAGAGTTAAATCAAAACTGAGAACAACTAGCACAGAGAATAGTTAAAGTATTCATCCTTGTTGAAAGAAGATTTATGCTTATGTATTCTTGTGGGAGATTCTGGCCGAACCCTTCTAGCCTCCTCATCTCTGTTCTCGATTTATCTGAGATAAGATTCTATACTCTCTCTTCTCAACATTGAACTTGGTCATTAGTAGAATTTTCAACAAGATCATTCCTGTCAGAATTATAAGGCCATATGCTGATTTAAATCTGTATCTGGATTCTATGGAATCATTTGGTAATTTTTCCAAAGATCTTAATAGGTATAGATATGCCAAATTCCTTTTCCCTAAATTAGAAGCTGAACAAGTGCATACCTTTGTTCAAATAAGACTGCTTGGGAATATTTATAATGAGAGTCTTGAAATTCCCATTGTTGTATAAATCACTCTTTTCTCTTGCATAAACTTTAGGGATTAGACATAACCCTAAACCATAGGAAAAATTAATCAGACCTGGCAATGTGAATTAGATCTTGTATTGTGATTAATTTGAGTAGAGAATAGTCAAGGTGATCTTCCGTGTTATGAGAAAGAATATGCTTAAGCTTTGAGCAAGATGAATTTTGGAAAAATGAAATAATATAAATGAAGGAATAAGACTTCTTAATCTCTCCTCATTAACTTGAGAGTAGCAGTTTATTATTTCTTAGAAGGGTTCAGTTAAGAGTTGAGTATATCTCTGTATATGAACAACAAGGAATCAACTTACCTTTAAATATGATGAAATGCTTTTGGACCATGTTAGAATAATATAAATCTTGAAACAAGATATAAGTTCAAACCAAGTTCTGGTAATATTAATCCTATGGTTAAGATATAACCTCGAACCAAAAGGAATTGATAAACAAACTTGCTAATGTAAAATTAGACTTTCATCTAAGTATTATCATACCGAGCAAGGATGCGTGCTGACGGCACAGTGATGCCACAAATAATTAATTAAAAATCCTTGGCCAAGGTAGATGCCCGTTTGGCAATGTCAGCTTCCATGGCCAGATATACTCTGATCAGGATGATTCTTCTGATAGGAGGTACCTATAGAGGAAGGATCGATCAGTAGTATAGGTACATGGACATCAGGCTCAGAGACATGAATGATAATTGATCCATGTTGACTACCCTCGTGAAGGGCAGGTTCTTCAGTTGAAGAAACTCGGGAGACCAGTAGGTCTTGGTTGGGCGGTAAAGCCCCTGATGATAAATCTCTTTCCCTTGATAAAGATTTTCAAGTAAGACAGTATGAAGATGATGTCAAACAGATTTCTTCCTCTCTCATAAATCCAGGTACATGCAATGGTAATTGAATTTCGAATCCATCTATGCCATGAATGCTATTCTTTATGTTAATGAACATTGTAAGATTCTCATATGCTTAGTGAGATAGTTACTTGAATTTATTCAGCGGTTATATTGATTCATAGCTGTAGTAATTATTCGTTACCTTCTGGAAGCAAAGAAAAGTAATTATTATTCTTCTACAATTTCCTGTTAGACGTTTATAGTTAATAGTTTCTTTTCAACTGAAAATGAAATTAAAAGTTAGTTGAGGAAGTGTATAATGTAACGACCTCTGAATTGAATTCTCTTTTCCGTCTAGCTGCAAATGAAATCCCAGTTTGGCAGTTATTTAGTTATTGTTGTGCCATGAACAGTTGGCGGAAAACTGTTGAATGATTCATGTGTGTTGAAACTGAAAATTTTAAAAAAAAGTTAATTGCATGTTTGAGTTAGTTGGATCAATTTGGAAACCCTAGTTTCGAAAACAAGTTAGTTGTAGATCAGCTGAAAGTTAGTTAATAGTTGAATTTTCAAACTATAGTCCAGTTAGGTTGTTACATATGGTATCAGAGCTACCAGGTTCGACACTGAACCTCAGGGCTCATCATGCAACTCAGAAAATTTAAATCGACCTTGTGAACCTTGTAAACCTTTGCTTTGAATCTATCACAGTGAGTGGCAGTTATTTCGCATTAAAATCTATCACAGGAAGTGATATTTATTGTTGAAACATTTTTTGTATTGGATCTATCACAGGAAGTGATAGTTACTGTAAACAATTACGTGATTGAGTCTATCACAGGAAGTGATAGCCAATCCTATAAAAAAATCTTATACAGATTCTATCACCGCGAGTGATAGCCTTTTTGTAACCGTTGGAATTGAATCTATCTCAGGAAGAGATAATAATTTTTGTAAACAATTTTTCTTGTAACCGTTAAATGCTCTTAGAAATAATTGGCGTTATCAAGTAATTATGAAATTATTCTAAGTTAAGGCAAGGTATGCCTAGGGTACTGAGATTGTGATCAAAACTTAAATAATAACTTAATTTGAACTTGTGGGCTAAAGGATTGGAAAGATCCAGAAGCAATCAACCAAGTGCAGGGCATTTGTGCATCGGAAATCCTTGAAATTATATCAAAATAAGATGAAATCTGGTCTAACTTCTAGATGGTTCGGAAAGAGCCAAGTGGAATTAAAGGATCAAGATGGTAAGAAAAGTAATAGTCAAGGACAACATGTTGTTACATGAAAGATAACTTGAGAAAAGGGGAAGGAAGTGAGTGTTTTATCTTTTAACTCCTTTGTGGAGAGTAGAAGAATGAGTCAGTAACTGAATGGATGTTTAACTACTTCATAGAAGAGGAGTTACCTCATATTGATAATATTGTAAGATCACAAATTAAGTTGTTGAGGATATCATTTTTGGTTCTTCATCAGATCGATGAATCAAGAGTTGTAGGATTTGTTTTGTTATGTCAGGAAGTTGTTGTCATGAGCAGCATGAAATGCAGATATAATATGACAAGATGATGGATAACTTAAGGTGACAAGTTTGTTAGCTACATGCATGATCTGCAATGTTACTGGAATGATAAATACTTGTTAAAAGAATATTGACTATATGACAAACAGAGCATTCACTATGTTCCTTAATGAATTACGTATGAACCTTTTGATCAGATCTCAAAACATATTTACATGACAATCAACAAGAAAGAACTTTGAGTTATATGGTGCATTATAGTTATTTCATATACGTATTTTGTCAAGAACTCCAGTTGAAATTGGTTCCTCCTCTTAGCAGTGATTGTATTTAGACCAGTGGCAGTAAATTTCATGGTACAGATATATTCATGTAAATCTTGGATAAGCATCAGTAGTAGAACTCCTGGACAGGTTCCTACGATTGGCACTACAGAGACATTACCTTGTGAATAGAGCTAATGAAGACAACAACAACATGATTAAAGTGATGGAGAGTATCAGCCAAATCATCTCTTGAAGACACAAAGTAAATGGTAAGAGCTTAGTGTTTGAAACCCTCATTGACCTCTCATCACAGCGGGTTACTGTTTGAAATTCAGTTCATGAATGGTACAATGGTGAAGGAGCGGTGAAGTGAACAACTTGTGTGAATGTGTAAATTCATAAAACATTTTTGTTTGATACACCAAGTTTATATGTGATGTTGATAAAATTTGCAACTCAGACATGCTTAGTTATTGTTACTTACCTGAGAAGAAATAGAAGAACAATGTTATGAGTCAATAAGATGAGAGTGTTGCAGTTACAAACATGACACAAAGCTTGTTTTTCTGCAAGGTTATTACAAATTTTCTTGGCAAACACCTGACAAGGGCATAATGACTCTGATATCTTTATCTATAGCATTTTTGATAGCGGTAAACTTAGTAATGACAACAAAAGGACATACAAAACCACAGGTATATGGCATTCTTAAATTGGTGGAAACTTGATACAAATGATATTGATTGGTTCCTTAGTTGGTTAAGCCACCGATGATCATTAAGCAGGTATCTATAACACATGTTATGACCAGGAACACACATACCATGGATGTGAATACAATACATTGGTTTCCTCATATGTTTCACTGCACTATACTTTGGTCAGACAGTTGTATAGAGCCCATTCTTAATTAGGAAAGCTTTTCATGCTTATTCTTACACCGGTTGCTAGTGAATTGCATTATTGTTATCTTAGTGATGATCTATTGGTATGGAATGTGGAGAAAATGGTATAGAACCAGGGAACACTTGTTCACTGAGATTCACGAGAAAACCAACTGCTGTAATTAAGTATAAGAAAAAAAGATGGAAGATTTGAGGAACTTATTGTTTG
Source organism: Sequoia sempervirens (assembly GCA_007258455.2). Taxonomy (NCBI): domain Eukaryota; kingdom Viridiplantae; phylum Streptophyta; class Pinopsida; order Cupressales; family Cupressaceae; genus Sequoia; species Sequoia sempervirens. The sequence continues at coordinate 569,061,219 of VDFB02271358.1, forward strand.
ATGCATTGGTAGCACAGTCTCTAACTTGATGTAAGTTTTTGGAAGGATTGATAGCAGCGCAGCAATCTACTCTTTTGTTAGTAACTTAGTCGAGTCACGTAGTGCATAAGGGATGTTCCTCTAGATTATGGTACTTCTTTGGAGTTTGGTTAAAAATTCCTTTTTAATATTGGCAAGGAATGTCGTCGTTTTAATTTAAATTTGAAAAGGTTTAACTTTGAAGATCGTTATTTTAGGGCCAGTTGGTCAGAATTGAACTAAGTGCCAGGAATAAGTTCATTCTTTCGGTTATTGCTGAAAATAAGACTGTTTATAATTTGATATAAAGCTAAGTATTGTGGGGGTTACCACGAATAATTTTTTTTGGTTGTTCACCATGTTTGATGAAATGTACATCTCTATCATGTCTTGGATGGGCCTCTGATGGAATCTGTAAGGAAGTAAATTTTATGAAATATACCTTGTATGTTCTTAATCTTACAAAGGAGGAAACATTGTGTTAGGGTATGTGTGCGGACAAGTAGTTCAGTAAGCCCAGGTGAATAGTCTCTCCAAGTCGAGCAGGATGGTGAACTTATACTTCAGACGCTTAGCTAACCAGAGTTGTCGTACTCAGTAGGAGGGTATCCTTAGTAGTGCGACATAGTTGGTTAAGTGGGAGTATACACCAGAGCTCAGATGGTAACTGAGGGGAAATTTCTTCTTTTCAGTAACATGCCGAGTCTTGGAGGACAGTTAAACTAGAAAGAAAATTCTGATCTTTTCTCTTGTATTTACTTAATAGTTTATTTTAACAATGCATTAGATAAATGAAACCAGTGCTTAACGAAAATCTTTCAGCTAGAAAAGTGAAGGTTGATGCTAACCCTTGATGTAATCCTCTTGGTCAATTGTGTTAAAATTAATTGATTGATATACTCAGAAAGAGTATTCAACTTTAAGGTGTTGATATAACCACTTTTATGATTTTGCTATCAAGACGGTTCATTAGAAAGAAAAGATGTTGAATTCTTGTAAGCTGGGTAAGCTAGAAGGCAGGATTATCAATAAGTCTTGAAATGTTATTTGGAAATAGAGAAACAAATCAAATTGAACAGAAAAGAATGGTGAAAGCTATTAAAGCTAAGTAAAAGTCACCTGGGAGGTTTATGTAGAAATCCTTAAAAAATTCCCTTATCTTTTGTTGAACAATTGAGAACACTATCTTTATTTTTATGGCTATGTTTAAAATTTAGAATAAACAATCACCGGGGACGATGATTCTTAAGGGGAGGAGTATGTCACATCCCTCGCATTGAGACAATATGTTTGGTTATATATATTTTTCTGAATACAATGATCGTTGCAAGGAATTGCTTCCATGGGATTATGACATTGAGAATGCAATAGTTGTTTTATCGTAACTGTAATGATAACAAACTTTTATTTTTCCAGTAAATTTATTGTTCACGGGAAGTTGAATGAAATTACGAGATTAAATTTAATGCATATTATTAAGTCATTGAGAATGATCTAATCCATAATCCTTGTCAGTGGATGCAGGATTGCCGACGTCGTGAGGGAAAGGGGAATATCATCAGGGAGAGGACATGGTTAACAATGGATCAATATTATTGTCTACCTCAAGCTGGTGTATGACAAATGTCTAAATCGTAACTTTGCCATAAGTAATTAAATTTAATTATTTAATAGATTAGCCAGTTTAAAACAAATAAATCTATAATCACCTTTAAAGGAGATTGTAAATGGTTAATAAATAATAAATCAAAATAATGGATATAATTAAATATTTTATCCTTTTGGAAATTAGCGAACCAAATTCTTGATGACTATATATATTTTTGTAGGAGGATATTTAATATTAAATTAATAATAAGAGATACAAGATATTTGCCATCGAATTGAATATAAATGTAAGTCTTAAGTTAAAAATTAATGGAATAAATTCTGGTGTTGTCGGTGGTTTTGAAGCAGACATATTCTTCCTCCATGCTTTGATTTGAAACGGCCAAGACGGGTAAGCCAGGAGTCGCGTGACTCTTGCAGTCCTGGCGGAAGACTTTTAGAGCAATATAGTGGAAGCCGAAGGGGGGGATAGGCACTTCATTCTGTCGGGAAAAGTTTCTATCTTTGGGGCCTTCGATTTTTCATTGAACACCTTACCTTTTTCTCCTGCAACTCCATCTCTCTGAACTCGGCCTTGATATCTGTGGGTGGCTTTTCATTCAATTTCTTCTATCGCGTAATACCTTCTCCTGAAGGAACTTCGTTCTCAAGTCTGAAACAATCTTTTCCATTCATTCGGAGGTAACCCAAGTTTCTCTGTGCTCCGTCTGTGCCCTAACTGTTGGCGAATTCTCAAGACAAAATAATAAAAGTTCAATCCGCCCCTGTTCTTGATCACGGCTGGGAGTATTGGCGTGCTTGGAAGTCGAGGTAGTTGCGAAAAGAGATAATCTCTCCAGTCTCGAACTCTCCACTCACAGACAGGCGAGTAACAAATATCTCACCAAATGAATGATATCAATATTTAATTCTCAGTCGAATTGTCAGGCAAGTATTGTGATCTAGTTTTTGATATCCATCAGGGTAGAGCTACTTTCAATTTAGTGTTGTCTCTGTTATATTCTGAAACCCGAGCGAGGGTTCTATTGCTTCCTTTACTTATAAATGTTCTTAGTCTTTCGAGTGGAGTGATTTCCCACATCTTTCCTTAATATCTTTAGCTTATGCAATTTTCATAGATTTCTAATCTGAGCAAAACATGTCATTACTGTTGACTACGAAAGAGTTAAATCAAAACTGAGAACAACTAGCACAAAGAATAGTTAAAGTATTCATCCTTGTTGAAAGAAGATTTATGCTTATGTATTCTTGTGGGAGATTCTTGCCGAACCCTTCGAGCCTCCTCATCTCTGTTCTCGATTTATCTGAGATAAGATTCTATATTCTCTCTTCTCAACATTGAACTTGGTCATTAGTAGAATTTTCAACAAGATCATTCCTGTCAGAATTATAAGGCCATACGCTGATTTAAATCTGTATCTGGATTCTATGGAATCATTTGGTAATTTTTCCAAAGATCTTAATAGGTATAGATATGCCAAATTCCTTTTCCCTGAATTAGAAGCTGAAGAAGTGCATACCTTTGTTCAAATGAGACTGCTTGGGAATATTTATAATGAGAGTCTTGAAATTCCCATTGTTGTATCAATCACTCTTTTCTCTTGCATAAACTTTAGGGATTAGACATAACCCTAAACCATAGGAAAAATTAATCAGACCTGGCAATGTGAATTAGATCTTGTATTGTGATTAATTTGAGCAGAGAATAGTCAAGGTGATCTTCCGTGTTATGAGAAAGAATATGCTTAAGCTCTGAGCAAGATGAATTTTGGAAAAATGAAATAATATAAATGAAGGAATAAGACTTCTTAATCTCTCCTCATTAACTTGAGAGTAGCAGTTTATTATTTCTTAGAAGGGTTTAGTTAAGAGTTGAGTATATCTCTGTATATGAACAACAAGGAATCAACTTACCTTTAAATATGATGAAATGCTTTTGGACCATGTTAGAATAATATAAATCTTGAAACAAGATATAAGTTCAAACCAAGTTCTGGTAATATTAATCCTATGGTTAAGATATAACCTCGAACCAAAAGGAATTGATAAACAAACTTGCTAATGTAAAATTAGACTTTCATCTAAGTATTATCATACCGAGCAAGGATGCGTGCTGACGGCACAGTGATGCCACAAATAATTAATTAAAAATCCTTGGCCAAGGTAGATGCCCGTTTGGCAATGTCAGCTTCCATGGCCAGATATACTCTGATCAGGATGATTCTTCTGATAGGAGGTACCTATAGAGGAAGGATCGATCAGTAGTATATGTACGTGGACATCAGGCTCAGAGACATGAATGATAATTGATCCATGTTGACTACCCTCGTGAAGGGCGGGTTCTTCAGTTGAAGAAACTTGGGAGACCAGTAGGTCTTGGTTGGGCGGTAAAGCCCCTGATGATAAATCTCTTTCCCTCGATAAAGATTTTCAAGTAAGACAGTATGAAGATGATGTCAAACGGATTTCTTCCTCTCTCGTAAATCCAGGTACATGCAATGGTAATTGAATTTCGAATCCATCTATGCCATGAATGCTATTCTTTATGTTAATGAACATTGTAAGATTCTCATATGCTTAGTGAGATAGTTACTTGAATTTATTCAGCGGTTATATTGATTCATAGCTGTAGTAATTATTCGTTACCTTCTGGAAGCAAAGAAAAGTAATTATTATTCTTCTACAATTTCCTGTTAGACGTTTATAGTTAATAGTTTCTTTTCAGCTGAAAATGAAATTAAAAGTTAGTTGAGGAAGTGTATAATGTAACGACATCTGAATTGAATTCTCTTTTCCGTCTAGCTGCAAATGAAATCCCAGTTTGGCAGTTATTTAGTTATTGTTGTGCCATGAACAGTTGGCGGAAAACTGTTGAACGATTCATGTGTGTTGAAACTGAAAATTAAAAAAAAAAAGTTAATTGCATGTCTGAGTTTCAATTTGGAAACCCTAGTTTCGAAAACAAGTTAGTTGTAGATCAGCTGAAAGTTAGTTAATAGTTGAATTTTCAAACTATAGTCCAGTTAGGTTGTTACAGTAATGGACTATGCTTTGGAATATGACTGAAAAGAGATGGTATGGTCACAACTTCATTGACAAGTGGGGTACTTAACTCTATGATTAGATTTTGTAGAGATAAGTCCTCCCAGTGGTCTTGTGTGTGATTGACTTGATGTGGGGTGTTAGAAAATGTGGTGCTTGGAACCTTAGGAAGGTCGTAGCTGCTTGGTGAGACTAATTGCACCTGGGCAGGGATGGTGGGTGAAGTGGCATAAGGTTGCAGATGATGGCAGTTTGCAAGCACAAGAGGATTATAACCCTGAGTTTGGTTATCTGAATTTCTAGTGTCACCTCCAATTGGTGCCAATAAGAGAGCTTTGTTCAATGCATCATGCAAGGATGTAGCTTCACCACAATGTTTGACTTTGGTTGCAAATGAGGGGCTTAAACCCCAATAATAATGCTCTATCAGTACATGATCATCAACAACCAAATCTAAAGATTGAACCCTTTAGATACATAAAAAAAAATCTATGATTAAATTGATAAATGTGTTCTAATGGTATCCTTTTGTAGTTTCAAATTCATGTAATGGGTGTAGTGCATATGCATGAGGATCAAACTGATCTAAAAATAAGATTTTAACTTCTATCCATGAACAAACTGAATCTGGTGGCAGATTATCATACCATTGCCTTGTTGTACCTTGAACTGTTTTGACAAATAACTGGCAGATGATATCTTGATCCTGAATCTGGAGAAAAATGAATATACGTCTGCAAGTTTTGACATGTTTAGAAGCATTTTTCCCAATGTTAGGGAAAAATAAAGGAAGCCCATCATACAGATGACCAAGGATTTCATGGACAAGTCCCGATGTATACAAAGGGCTACCTATTAGAGTTGGGTTTTCCAAGATCTAACCCACTCCAACTCACAACAATCCAAAATTGCTCAAGGCGGCCCTCCTTCTAGCGCTAGATCTGTTGACGTGTCTGATGGCATAGCAACATGTAAAAAAAATATTGCTATCTTGTTTCTCCTAAAAGAGAAAGAAAACACATGGATATCTTAGCTCCCAAGGTCTTTGTAGTTGGTTCTCAACTGTGTTGATGTTGCTCAGTGGTCAATGTAATAGTAATGTTCAAGGGGCCTGCTGGTGTTGAGCTCCTAGATTGTTTTGAGGTCAAACATAAACTTTAAACCTACTCTAACCAGGGTTTTTAAAGAAACAGAAAAAGATAGATCAGAGCTTTGGAACATAAAAGAATGTTAATTCATCCAACTTAACCAAACTCATTAACTTTCAAGGAATTCCTAACTAAAACTGCAGAACAAAATTAACTTGTGACTAACACACAGTTTCATTCATTCGCAGTGTTGATTCCAATAACAGATTGCAAGTTACCATTTAAGCAAAACATAAAATAAGACTTCAATCCTTGAAAGTTTCTCAAATCAAATGATTAAACCAAGATAAACGACATTCTGAAACACAATTTGACGTAGATTTTGATCTAGTTCCTTCTACTATTAGTGAAACAGATAAGCAACATTTAAAAATCTAGCATAATCACCAGTGTACAGAAAATCCATGACTCCAACTTGTTTCCATCTATACTAAGAAAACTAGAAAGATACATTATTGTCTATGCTGAATCTAACTCCTATCTAAGAAGACAAAAGAAGCTCCCATTACAAAGAATCAGGATGCAGCTCTATCTCCTCTATCCTTTCTAAAACTTCTACCCCTTTTTCTAGGAGGCAAGAATGCCATATATACAGAGTGTACCAAAAAGAATGCGCTGGCCCCTATCTCAGGGTTTACAAAATATCCTATTCTAGAAAGGTTAGCCCTCAAATCTTTTGAGGCTATAGCATTAACTTCATGCCTTTGTGTCCATCTTCGAATTCCCTTGCAGAGTTGCCTTGAATGCTCTAAAGCATTGTCATTAATATCAATCTACCTTTCACCAAAAAACCTCATAGGTATCCTTGTGACTTGTGGTTGCTTCTTTCCTTTGGCGTCCTTCCCGCTCTAGACCTCTTTGCACATTGACCATCCCTGGAAGTAGCATAGGGCCTCTCTTTAGATCTGAACATCATCACCCGAGCTGATCCATCACCCTTCGATCTTAGAATGAGTCCATGTCATTTTCATTCTGACGATCTTCCTCATAGGGGTAGTCAGTCAAAGGGCCAATGGGCCACTCCTTTAGCTTCTTCTAATTGGTGGTGCATAGGCCACATAATATTCTTGGGCGGTCAAAGGTTATTTGTACGGAATTGCATGTCAATGAGACACCAATCATTTCTCCCTGATGCGATTATTCCTCTCTTAGCAGCTATCGGTGTGACACATGATAGTCGATGAGACTTCATACTGGGGTGCACAAGTTATATCGATGCCACAAAACCTATCGACAAGACAACATTCCCTCGGCAAGACCTCTCAGCAAGCCTTTCTTTCCTTGGTGAGTACACCCACCTTCGGCAAGACATCAAAGGGTCGACAAGAAGCTACCTCGAAGTCTCTCCATCTCAGCGAGACCATCGCACTTGGGAAGACATCTCCTCAAGCCCTAATCACCCCCTTGGAGCTTCTTCGAGCTCATTCTTATTCCCTGAGCTTAATCCCCTTCTACTTCAGCAAGACTTCTTCAAGTCGGTGGGACTTCATGGCGATGTTATCTCTCTTGGCGAGATCTTATGCCGAACATCAATCTTTTACTTGGAGCTCCTATCGACAAGAGTCCACCCTGTCGGTGAGACCTCATGCCAACCTCTTCTTTTCTCCCCAAGCTCACCCTGTCTCGACGAGACTTTTTTTCAAACTCTTTTCTTGTCAGGGAGACCACCACCTATCGGCAAGACCTTTTGCTGAACTCATTTCCTTTCACCGAGACCAGCAACCATCGGTGAGAGTTTCATCGAAGACACCCCGTTTCACTGATGTTGCTTTATTTCAGCAAGAGTTCACCCACATTCAGCAAGACATCTTGCCAAAGTCACTTTCCTCTCGGCGAGATCCTTTTAACTACATCTGCATTTCACTGAGACTCTGATGGATCGGCGATACCTTACACTGATGTTACCTCATGTTAGCGAGAGTTCCTTCCCTCATCGAGACATTACACCGAAGTCTCCTCCTTTCGCCGAAAGCCCACTTTACTTCAATGAGACCTTACTTGTTCGGCAGGAGATCATAGTGAGTGGGACCTTGTTTCCTTGATGACATCCTTTTTTGGTGGGACTTCTTCCATGTTAGCAAGACCTTTCACCAAAGGCATTATCTTCTAGTGATCTCATTTCATTTCGGGGAGACAAGCTTCCTTCGCCAAGACCTTTCGTCGAGTGCAAAATTTCTCTCAGCCCATACCCTATTTCGGCAAGACTCTACCTTGTCGGCGAGACCTTTCGGTGAGCCCCAAATGTTACACCAAAGGGAGAATCCCCTTTCAATGAGACTTTTCTATTTTGGCTAGACCTCATGCCGAACACAAATCCTCCGCCTGATGCCACTCCATTTCGGCAAGAGTTCACCCTGTTGGTGAGACATCTTGCCAATGCTAACCATTGTCACCAAGACCTCCTTTGATTGGTGCAACATTACACTGACCAAGCCTTCCTTTCACTGAATTGAGAGCACCTCAGGGAGACCCTAGCATGTCGGCTAGACTTCTCAGCGATACAAACCCCCTTTGGGTTTCAAACGAACAGAGCAAAGCCACCAATAGGAAAGACATTTAAAAGGTCCCAACGACTTTCTTCTTGAGGAGTTTTATGCTGAATGTGATTGAGGCCTACCTTCAGTTGACTTCTCTGAGAGATATCCTCAGATGAGCAATTCAATCCTGTAAAACAAATGCCTCCATTAGTCCTCAAAGCATATAAAATACACTTATTGTTTACGAATATTTCATTCAATTCTTAGCAAGAAGAAAACTAACTCTGGAAGAGGTGAAACCAAATCCAAACCAAGGATGACACCCAAAAAAGATAGAAAAAGGACAAGAAAGAGAAGAAGAAAGGGGAGAAAAATACCCCACGACAAAACAAAAGGAACGAAAGCAAAAGAACAAGACATGCGGAACTGGGATCAGAACGGAACCTGAACCTAAAACTTTTGAAAGTTTCAGGATTCGGTTCCAGTTCCAGTTCCAGGTCTGCCAGAACAACAAAAAAAGACCCAAGGAAGAGGAGAAACCCCCAAGACACGGGACACAAAATGAAAAGGAAAACGACCAACCATAGAAAGAGACCAAGGGAAAGGCAGAGTCGGGGTCGGGATGGAACATAGATTGGAAACCTCGAAGAGTTCAATCTTCCGATTTAGGTTCGGACCCAGATCTGACAGAACAAAAGACACTAAAATAAAGGAATTGTCAAAACTGGAACAGGGAATGGCGCAAAACTAGAAACTTTTGAATGCAATTCCAAGCTCGATATTGGTCCCGGTTTCGTATCTGACAGAACAAAAGGGAAAATGCCTAAGGCAGAAAACCAAAGGCCAAAGGAAAAGAAAAGAACAAGGGGGGCCCATTTTGTTCCACAAAAAATTGGGGTGGTTATGTAAGGCATAACACGAGTCTGTTGTTGTATTTATGATTCCATTATGGTTCTTGAAAACAAAAGTATCTTTGCTTGCTCTCTGGATTTGGGGTTCCAATGTTGCTTCATCAAAGTTCTTCTAGTGATTCTTTGCCGCAGTTCATCTCATTGAGGGGGGGTTTTTCCCACTGGGTTTTCTCTCTCTTTGCATTTGTAAAGGGGTACTTGATCTATCCTTTATTTCCTGGACCCATCGCACATCATTTGCATAATAATCTTCTTCTCCCTAAGTTGCACTTAAGGGGGGTGTTGGTGTAATTAATTATTTAATTCCTAGGTTATAGTTTCTCATCCTTATCTTGATGAGCTATCTTTTTTCTCAAGATAAGATTAGGTTTATGCATCTTTGCTTTTATAAAGAAAATTATCTCTTGTAATTATTGTACTTTGAATATATCAATTTGCACATCTTCATGCAATCTCTCTACTTTTTTGTTTTTCTTTTTGTGGAAGATTATTTTCTGGTTTGCATTTCAAATCTTGGTTTCTAACAATTTATTGCATCCTTTTTAGGATAATCCCGACACCAATCAATAACCAATCATAATTTAGGTGTTCTTGGCTTGTGTGGCCTAGATTTAGTGTCTAGGACTCATTCGCCACCTTGGACGAATGAGTCCCACCTAGGTCTTTTTCTCCACAATGAAGGTTTCACACATTTCTAAGAATTTTCCATTTTTGGTCACATACATTATGTGTGATGGGACTCATTTTCCACCTTGGATGAATGAGTCCTGTGTGACCAAAATTCAAATTTAAATAAAATTTCTAGTGGGAATTGATCAATTTAATTTAATATTTTGGTGGATGTTGGCCTTTGATATTTAAATAACAGTTAATTAGGTGTCAATGCCTATAAAAGCAAGCTTCCAAGTCATTTTTTCACAATCCAAGCAGATCATGAAGTCATCTTCAAGAGAACATTCAAGAGTCAAGTGTTGAGAATCATTCATAAGAGAATTCAAGTTTCAAGAACAAGTAAAGTTGAAGCATTGGAGCAACATTAAATTATTTTTTCAGGTCTTCAAGCTCACTTTCAATCAATATCTATCATTTTCAAGGGTTGATCATGGATTCCTATGGTGAATCATGATGGATTCTAGGTTGGGGAGATGTAACTAGCCATCAAGTGAAGCCTAAATACTTGTTTGCTAAGTGATTCCATCTTCCATTGTCATTCTACATTCAGCCTAAGGAATGTACATGCATCATTAGGGCTCATTAGGGGTGATTAGAGATCACCACAAGTGAGTCATTCATCTTTACATTTTCATTCTTGCACATTAGAATAGGATTGCATCATGTTTTAGATTTTGTAGTCTTTGACACATTTAAGGCTAGGGTTTTCATACACATTTTATTATTTCTATTAAGGTTTAATTACCAAACTAGGGGTTTGATCGAGACAAACCCCCCATTAGCAAATCAAGTTGAATTATGTTTTGCAAGAATTTTTCATAGATTTGGATCTAAAACTGAAACTAGAAGGAAAGGGCCGGTATTGATGTACAAATCAGAGCTTTCAAATTCTAGAAAAGTGGAATGAGATTGATTCACCAAGAGTGGTGTATGAGTCCCACTATAATTTTTTTCTAGATTCTTTTGAAGATTCTGACACCCTTTTTCCCGAAATAGACTCTTGAGTAGAAACCCTTATCTGGGACTGATTCATCTAGATTGGTGAATGAGTCCCAATTGGTTAAAACTTCAAAATTTATAGAATTTCAGAGTTGTTTCTAGCTACTTCAAGGTTTCTAGGTGCACACTTTCAATTTTATATCTTTCTGTTACATTTTGTTCACTTTCTTAGGTCATTTAGAGTTAGTTTTCATTTCACACTGTGTATCCATTTCATTATATTTTCCAAGTTTACACTTGGTGGTGAACCCCTCATTAGATATCATTCAACCCCTGGGAAAGCCCTTTGCCATATATCAATCTCCTTTGCATTGAAATCTCAAGGGTTTGTTCTTCAGTGAAGAGTAAGGAAATTGCCTCTCTCCTTTTAGGTCCAAAACCCTAGAAGTGAAGGAGAGACCACAATTTTCATCTTTTCAAGAAGGAAAGAGGATATTTATTTCCACATGGGTGGTTGTAATATGGGCCTTCCACCCTCAATATATGTTTGTTCCTCTTCTTTTCCTAATATTTTTGTGGCATTTCTCCATTGGGTTGGTGTTTCTTTTGCTACAAAGGTGAAGCTTCTCAAAATACTAATTATATTGGTTTGTTCTCCATTAATGAGTTTAAAGTTTGGTTGAGTGATAGCACCTTCAAGATCTGGTTGTTCAATGGGAGCAATCAGTCTCCAAATAGTCATGTGGGGTTCAAATTTTGAATTTATCTTGCTTAAGTGAATTTATTTTACCACAAACACTTGTCTTGATAATTTTTTCAAACTAAATGTCTATGTCATAAACATCATAAATTTCACAATGTCCATTTTGTGAAAATCATGAGGTTGAAGACATAGTTGCTTATGTTAACTTTGGAAAATATGGATTGAGATATAAGTCAAGATATTTAGAAATCTCTAAGGATAGAAATCGTTAAGACAATCATTAATATCAAGGCTTTTCAAAAGGTATCCATATTTAGACCAAAGGGTTCAAAATTTTGAGGAAGATAGTGAATGTTTTTTTTATAGCATTTTGGAACCAAGCAATGTATTACACTAACTCACAATCATTTACAATCCTAGGTTGAAATGGCCATACCTATTGAGTCCCAACTCGGATTTCTCCAACCACTAAGACATTGTGAACAGTTATAGATTTGGCGACACTAGCTCCCCTCCATGACACACACTTCTCAAGACCACCAAATCTCAAAATCCTGAAGATCCTAAGATCCTAAGAATTTTTTTTTTCAACAATGACTAGTACAAATGTGGGGCTGCTTCAGAACAACCATTCTTGCACCAACAAGCATTAAGGATTTTGGGTAGCTAAACAATTTGGTCCTTAGTAAAAAACTAAGAACACCCACTCACATACACACCTACTTTACCACTTAAGGCTCTTACTATCATTCCAGGATAGAAGGCATGGTACTAGATGCAGTATATTATACAGTACAGGATAGATGGTAATTTCTCACTATTTCCCAACCTTTAATATAGCCTTCTGGTAAATTTGCTTGCAAGAAATTTCCTATGAGTTTCCCATTGTGGAGTGTGTCTCATAGTGACACAAAGCATAAAGGTGTACTTAAGTATTTCTCTTCATCCAAGATCACATGAAGCACAAGGGGATTGGATACGTACTATAAGTGCACACAAATAGCGAAGTACACTTAGAGTGTTTCTCTTCACCCAAGATTGCACGAAGCATAAGGGGATTGGATACACACCACAAGTGTGTCATAAAAAATAAAACACTCATTCATTTTTATCCTGTGAAGCTAAGATGAATTCATTTTATACACCAAACAAAATGTTAAGTTTCCTTGTTCAATTTTAAACCCAAAAGACAATGATGAAATGAGGGTTCAATTTTAGTCCTGTTTGAGCACTCATTATAAACCCAAATTAAATTTAGTGAGGTCCTAAAGAATAAAATGAGAAAGCATCAAAAATTGTGTTATAATTTCCCCAAATCATCAAACACTTGTTACAATCATAAGTTTTTTAAGATGAGAATGGTTCTTCACTCTAAGTTTGTGTCGTCCACCTATAAAACCTTGTTAGTCTAAAAACCAAAACAACATTAGAAGTATGTTAGCAATTTGATGAATCAAAAAAATTAAAACACATGCTAAAAAATGATCATTAAATTTCTTACCAGATTTAGGCATCATTGTTCATGATAGCATTGCTCTGGTGAATTTGGGCATCGCTCTATAGAGAAAATAGTGAGCATTTGGTCAAGCGTGCCTTTTAAAAATCTTGAATACCTCTAGAAAGTATTAGCATTGGCATTTGTATAATTAGCATCAGTGTATTTAATAGGAATTAGTATTTTAGATGAAAATAGCATCGCTATATGGCAATGCCCTACAAAGTCATCGCTGAAATTGTGTTAGGCATCGTTGTTTCCTATAAAAATTAAAATGAATAGAATTTGAGATAGAAATTGATTAAATTTAACCATTTTTTCCCTCCTTCTAGCACTAGAATGTGACCAAGGATATTAGTATGGGACAATTATGCTTGATCCATGAAGAATCAAACCATAATGAAGCCACTAATACTCAATCTAAACAGGACCAATTGAATTGAAGTTAAACTAAACATTCATCAAAGAAAAACATTCTAAGTTATGAAAACATTTAAAATGTCTACTCTAACCCATTTGAAACTTATCCCATTTTGGGAGTGGTGTTGGGTTGATGTGGAACAATGACCCTTTCCCAATCCCATTATTAGTGAGCTTGTTTCAATCGATTCTATTGAAGAGAATCGATGAAATGATTGTGAGATGTGAATGAAAACATGACTTATGCTAAAATGATTCAGCTATGCAATTGCTAAGCTAATATAAATAAAATTTAAACTAAAAAGATTCAAACACTAATTATCTAATTAGCTAAATGGATGCAGTACGGAAGCCATTAATGGAATATAAGCTATCATGCAACTAATTTAAACTAAAATATACTAAATGTGTGTACAGTATGAGTGTGAGTGTGAGTGATTTCAACAGCATAAGTTAGCTCTAAAATATGGATCCATTTGTCTCCAAATAGTGACCTATTTATAGGAAAGCAAATGAGAAATGAACGTTTAAAATCAAAAAGGCTAATCAATGGTCAAGGATGGAGGAAATTGGAGGCATAGATCATGGATTCTCATCAATGGGTGAGAATGCAAGATGGGATTTAATCAAGGTTTCTCATTCCTTCCAAACAAACACACTTTTAACCTATATATGAGGTCACAAGTTAACTTGCACAAGAAGTTTTGAGTTAACTTACACATGAATTTTTGAGTTAACTTGCACATGAAGTTTTGTAAGAATGTTTCCTTTTTCAAATGATTGAGGAGAAAAGAATATTCTTTGGAATATTCTCATGGGTGAGGAAAAAAAGATATTTTGTATATTAAAACAAAGTTTAATTGTGCAAAAGGGGAGGGAATATTCCATTGCAAGAGGGAGGGAAATTAGATAAGTTAATAATTGATAATTAAACAATGTTAATCATACAATTAGGGGGATTAGAAGAAGTAGATGATATTCATTAATTTAAATGATCTAATGAATGGGGAAAGGTGAAATGACATTTAATTAAATAACTTAGAGTTATTTAATTAAATAAGAAGACTTAGGGAATTAAATTAAATAGTTTGATTAATTTAATTTAATGAGACAAAATGTTAGCGTGAAAAGGGGTGAATTAACCCAATTAAATTAATTAGGTTAATAGATGCAAATGAGAAAATTAATTAAATAGCTAGGCTAATTTAATCAATTAAGTGAAAAGAGGATGGGTTTGAGAGATAATGATGTTAGTATATCAAATTTCAATGCATGATATCATTCATGACATTTTTAGTGTCTATAGATAGATCTTGAAGGTTCGACAATTCTTTGATCTATTTTTTTAGGATTGGATTTTCTTCTTTTTCCTTCAAGATATGTGTTTTTATTTCCTTGATGGTGGCAATAATTTTTTGGTTGGTGGAAAACTTGATTTGAAAAAGTATTGTATTTTCTTTTATGAGCTACCTTTTTTTATCTCACAGTGGCTTTCTTCATTTGGTGGGAATTTCATTCTTTCCCAAGGTTTTTAAATCAAAACTTTTGATGTCATTTTTTCAACTTTAAAATCAAAAGAAACCTAGTGAGTTACATTTTTTATGGTTTTTTGGAAATTATGGTCATGTTGTTCCTAGTTTAAGCCCTTTGCACTTGGTGGCATCATGTTTTAGAGCACCTTTCTTTGTCATTTGGCTAGCAGCTTTCAATAGGAATTTCCTTCATTCAACAACATGTTTTTCTTTTCTTCAGTAAACATTTTAATTCCCTAGCATCCTCCATACTGATAGGCATAATTTTTTTGAATTTATCGAGGACTTTTTGTGCTTCTTTTCCTAACTTTTTTCTAATTTCTACAGTGGCGGTATTTTATTTGCTAGGGTTTCAAAGAGTCATTAGAAACCTTTGTGTTTGTGGTCTTCTACTATCTGATGTACTCATTATCTAACTCTACACTATTTCTAAGTCTTTCATGTATTTCATCTACATTTTCTATAGTTTTTTTGTGTATGTATCTATCTGTAACTCTCTCGATGCATTTAATTTAGTTATTTTTAAATTCACCATCAAATTCATCTCGTGGAAAATTCACCACCATCAATTCATTGTCATGGATAATTCACCACCATCAATTCATCGTTGTGGATAATTCGTCGTAATTCAATTAGAAATTTTGATTTATGACAATAAAAATGAAACATTTTTCATTATATTTTATTTTATTCTAGTAAATCAATTATACAACAATATCAGTCATCTCTATTATTGTACTATTACAAATATACATATATATTAAAAAATGTTAATGCTGAATTATTTGCGATGGTGAATTGCTGATACGAGATGAATTTGTGATGATAGTGAATTGTTGACGGTGAATTTTTCGATGGTGAATTATTCACAGTGAATTTTCTTGAAGCTGATTTTTTATGTGGATGTTACACCAACAAAACATTGGCTTTCTAATTTTCTTGTAATGCATTCTATGATAGGCTTTCATCTACCCTCTCAAATAGTGTCTTTTTTAATGACCTACACAAGCATTATGCTTCCTTCCGGTATTTAAAATCACATGTAACCTGATTTCTCAATGGGAAGTATTTGACACAAATATTTTGGTACTTTTTTGCAAAGTTTTCTAAGGGTGTTATTTGTTTACTAACTTTGTTTCATTCTAGTGGAATTTTATTTTGTTGTTATAGTCTCTCCACCCTTTAAATGTCAAGTTCTTACTTTTTGGTAGGTCATTTCTCCATGGCCATTGTTTCCACATGAATGCTTTTTTTTTAATTTATTTCTATGTCAACTTTCTTCATCACTAGTAGTTCGGTCCCTTTTTGTGATCCATTATAGCATGGTCGTTCCACACCTTTTTGGTGGAAATTTTCTATTCACAGGTGCCATGGTTATTTATAGCAATTGATGGTCATATTTTTCTTTCAATTTGACACCCATATGCATAAAAAATTTAAGCAATGTATTTTTGAAGGCCATGTGAACTTCATGTATTTACCTTCTACAATGGCGGCAAGCATGCAAACATTTTTTACAATATAATTTTTGACATCAATTTTTTTTCATCTTTCCCAATAGAGATGCTTTGTATCCCAACAATGAGAAGGTTTTTGGGGATCATGGCTTTAACCTGATAATGTTATTTTTTACCATGTTCCCTCCTTGTTTGCCATTTCCAAACTTCACATAGTGGAAAATTTATTTTTCTTAATATTTTTTTACTTTAGTAGGATTCTTTTCTACCATGATCATTTGGTGTATATTAGTGGCTCTTTTTTCTTATTGAGTGGCCACTTCAAGAATTATGGGCAATCGATGTCTTTCTAGCATTGGCCAATCTTCTTCCTTTAGTGGCTAATATTTTTCCTAGAAACTTCATTTAGCTTCCTACATACATGACTATTATCTTCATTGCTCATGGGAACTTTTTTTTGGCATTCACTTCAGGTGGGTGGCATTTAATTTTTCTAAATATTTTTATCTTTGTCAATTATTAGTCCATTCCTTATAGGTGGGGAACTAATGTTATCACCTCAATCTTGTATATTAAAATTGACCATCAGGAATCACGCCTAAATCTTTTTTGTAAAGTTTTGCTGATGTTGTGGGAAATATTTATTAAAAGCTAATTATTGATGTTTTTTTGCAATTTTATCATTGGCTGGTGGAATTTTCCTAGTGGTTTTGTCATTTTCTAATATTTTTTAAATAATAATTGTTATAGGGAGTTGTGCTATTGGAAATATTTCATGAGTTTCTTGGTATAGTCATGCCTTCGTATGCACTCTTCCTGGGGACGCATGGTGTTTTAAGCAGTACATTTGCATCTACTATTTATGACTTCTCATTTATTGTAAGTAGACTAAAGTGCAGTCGTCATTAGTGGCTTATGGTGTCAAGTTTTAAGTCTTTCAAGCAAAGTATTATTTGTGTTGTTTTCTCATTTGCTAAGGTTGTTTGATGAGGCTGAAATTTGTGTCTATTGAGAGGGCTTATATCTACAATGTTGGAAGCGACAAAGGTGGCATTTGTAAGTTCCTGTATCTTTTACACTTTGATTTTTGGGTTGTCTAGTGATTTGTTTGGACTGTTTGATGAGGGTAAAATCTATGCATTTTGAGAGGCTTCATGTCTAGCATTTTGGAATTGAAAAATGAAGCATTTGTAAGTTTTTATAATTTTTATAGTGTCGTTTTATAGTTTTTTGCATCTCTGCATTTTATGGGTTAATGCTTATTATTTGCATGCATGCATTGCAGTTGCACTTGAATTTATTAAATGAAAATGAAAATTAGGTCTAAGTAATTGGAAAATGTTTGGGTATCAAATCATTAAATCTATGTCTATTCAAAGGGTTTATGTCTATTTTATGGGGATCAAAAAATGAGGTGTTTGCAAGTTTGTGTGTCTTTTACATCTTAGCATTTTATGGGTTAATGTCTATTGTTTTTTGTTGTTTGCATTTTGTGTGTTAGTGCCTATTCTTCGTTATGCTTGATTGCTTTTATGGGTTAGTGTCTGTTGTTGACTTAAAGACTTAACACTGTAATTCATTAATGTCAATTTTTATGCTACCCATGATTGAGAATGGAAGTAGCTAGTTGCACTTCAATCTATTCGATGAAAATGAGAATTGTTTCTATTTGAAATATTTCTTAGGTTTGAGGTTTTAAGTCTGTCCATGAAAGTATTATTTGGGTTGTTTTTTTCATTTGGTCAAGTTTTTTGTGTCAATTCCACATGCGTGCATTGCAACTGCACTTGAATTTATTGAATGAAATAATTTTTTACACCTTTGTATTTTATGGGTTAATGTTTATTGTTTGTTGTTGTATGCATTTTTTGCACGCATGCATTGCAACTGCAGTTGAATTTATCAAAAGAAAATGAAAATAAGGTCCAAGCAATTGGAAAATGTCTGGGTACAAAACCATTAAATCTATGTATGTTGAAAGAGTTTACGTTTGTAAGGTTGTATATCTTTTACAGTTTCAATTTCTAGTTTTTTACACCTTTGTATTTTATGGGCTAGTGTCTATTGTTTGTTGTTGTCTACATTTTTTTTGTTAATGTCTACTTTTTCTTATTTTTGATTGCTTTTATGGTTTTGTGTGGGTTGTTCAATTAAATACTTAATTAACACCATAATTGATTGATGTTGGTTTCTCTGCTACCCATGATTATGAATGGAAGTAGCTAGCCACAGTTCAATCTGTTTGATGAAAATGAGAATTGTTCATATTTGGAATACTTCTTGGGTTTCAAGTTTTAAGCCTGTCGACCAAAGTATTATTTGTGTTGTTCCTTCATTTGGTTAGCTTATTTCTGTCAGTGTATTTATGGGTTAGTCTTTCTTATTGAGTTAAAAGATGAACACGATAATATGTTGGACATGATTAACAATGGAAATAATATTTTCTTCTCATGCATGCATTGCAACTACATTTGAATTTATTAAATGAAGATGAAAACTAGGTCTAAGTAGATGGAGAATGTTTTGGTATTAAATCATTAGATCTATTTTTTTTGAGAGAGTTCATGCCTATTGTATTGGGAGTGAAAAATGAGATGTTTGTAAGTTCGCTTGTCTTTTACAGTGTCATTTTATATTTTTTTACACCTGTGCATTTTATGGGTTAATGTTTATTGTTTGCTGTTGTTTACATTTGATATGTAAACGTCTATTATTTGTTATCCTTGATTGCTTTTATGAATTAGTTCTTGTTGTTGAGTTAAACACTTAACATTGTAATTCATTAGTGTCAATTTCTCTGCTAGCCATGATTAAGAATGGAATTAATCATTTGTGTGCACATGTGAATGCTTCTTTCACTTGAATCTACTACATGAAAATGAAAATTGTTCAAAATTCATCTAGTATTTGGGTATGTGCAGGATCATGATGGGCCAAAAAGTGGCAATATGATGGATATGTGTAGGGTATGTGGCTAATGACTTTTTCTTTACCCAAAATTGATGAAATGAAAATGGTTTTTAAAGGAGATTCTCAGCTTTCCACCAATATAAATTATGCTTTACTTTGAATTTAATAAATTATTATTATTCATTTTCTATTTGAATTACAACTAAAGTCCTTATTGATAGGCTAATTGAAAAATATATATAGCTTTCAAATGGTATCACATTTTTTGAATATGAAACATGCATCACATTCTATGCTTCACATACTATAGGATTAAAAAAAAAATGAAAGATTTTGACCAATTTGGTTTTATAATTTTTAATAAAAATTTGTAATTAATTATTTACTTGGAAAAAATTACAAAAAAATATGCATCAGATCAGGACATGAGTCCTCTAATTATATCTAAAATATTATAAAAAATGTTATCATTTTATTGTTGTTAGGGTGGTCAGATAGACACCTACTTATTTTTTCCCTAAAATTTAAGTACTACTGCATTGAAATTTCAAATTTTCACCAAATAGATTTAAAAAATAAAAATAGACCTATTAGTTTAGAAAATAAATTCAATTTGCTACAAATTCTATTCTTTCAAATTTTTTAAATATTATAGATAACTTATTCAAATTTTTATGTCAAGTTGCCTAACTCTATTTTTTCTGAATTTTTTGCCACTTAAGGGCTTGTTTTTTCCATGATGATCCTGCACATACCCATTTTTTAATGCCTAATTTTAATTTATTGATAGATTGTGGTGTCATTTTTTAAGGCTATCAAGAGGAATAGATTTGACCATCATCAATCAATCTTTCAAAAAAGTATGGATTTGGAAGTTCCTATGTATTTTACAGAAAACATGGATTTGATCGTCATCAAAGAAACTATAAAAAAAGAATGTGTTTGAAAGTGAAAAATATGGCTAAGGAAATTAAGCTCCTAGCATGATTCATGGCACTTGCTATCTACAATTTGTTCATTCTATTCAAATTTATAGCATTTTGCACCATGGTTTTTTAATACCTCAATTTATGTCACTTATTTGAAAAATAAAAAGCTCAATGTTGATAAATGTGCACTTGTTAAGCCTTAGGATGACATATTCATGATTTTTTCTTTCCTCATTTGTTCACATTGGTAACTATTCATGCCTTCTCACTAATATTTTTTTAGCCAACTTTTTTTTGTCTATTCTATTGGAATAAATTAATCTTATTCATGTCTGATATTGATCAAACTAATTGGTCTTTTGTCCTTACTAATCTTGTCTTAACTTTATTTAATTATTCATGATATCATAAAGGGAAAAAAATATTTATTTTATTTTCATGAACTTCAGACAATTTCCTTCTTACTTTACGGGTGATCCCACAATACCAGTTTACAATTTTTGGCCAAACTGGACACTAAACTAATTTCTTCTAACTAAATCTTCACTTTTGGGCACCTATAGCAACTAAACCATGAGGAATTTGAAGATGATGCAAACTAGTGATTTGCAAAATTTTGTCTATAGATTCTAAATATATTTTTTTCAAAAAAATTGGAATCAGAATGCACTTCTTTTTCCATCTCCTTCAAAAACTACTTTTTTCAATAAACACAATCTTTAAGGAGTGATTCTCACCATATACAACACAACATTTTTCCATGAAAGATAATTTTTTTTTTTTTAATTTAGATTGGTAACTATGATATCTAGTGCTTTCATTTGGTTTCATAGTGTTTTATTAAATATTTTTTTCCTTAAGCAAGTTTCATAGTCAAATCAATTACAATTCATACATAAGCGAATAGTATACAACATAACTTTTTTTGTATGTATCGAAATTCAATTTTTTTTTGGATCGAGGACTTCAATATCTAGTGCACTAATATTTTTCAAAAAAAAATTGATAATATGTTATTTTTCCACATGTGCAAAATAGAGAGCTTGATTTTCAGTGAAAAACCTATGTTTAATCAAAATAAAAAAAATAAATACATAATAAAACAAAAACATATTAAAATTGTATTCATTGGATAGCTTGTTCCAAGTACTACCATCATCCAGCTGGTTTTGTGAAGTCTCCTCCATTTTCATCCTCAACTCGAGCTTTGAGGGGAATATTTTTGGATAAATTTGGTGTTAGAGGGGGAGAAGGGGGGAAAAGGGGGGTTTGAATGAACCTAGGTTCGAGTGAACCCCCCTTGGAGGTTCACTCAAACCAGGGTTCGAGGGAATCCCTATTTCCACTAAGTTTTCCTTTATTTTTCCTTTTGGGAAATGTGGACTATGGTGGGACCAAGCATTAAATAGGTTTGCTTGAAGGGGGGTTCAAGTGAACCCCATTTGGGTTCACGCAAACCAAAAGTTTGTTCGAACCCCCGAAAACCAAAATTTTCTCCATGGAGACATTTTTTCAATTTCCCTTCCTCACTAGAGTTGTAAACTAGTTTTGTGGGTTTACCCTTACTTTTTATTCTCTATTTTATTTTTTCAATTAACTCTTCAATTTATTTTTTCTCCTATTTCACTTGACTAATCCCTTTTTCCACTTCATTGTCTCTTTGTTTCAGTTAACTTTCCCATGTTGTGTTATTCTTTACAGACATCTTTTACATATATCTATTTTCTCGTTCACTTTTCTTTCCCATCCTTCTTATGTTTTCCATTTTGCAAATGAGAGGCTTGCCTTTGCACATTGTCTTATTAAATCTTATTTGTCAAACTTCTATTAAATGTGATCGCTCCAATTGCAAACTTCATTTAAATATTTGATGCTCATCTCTTCACTATTAGAACTTCCACCTTTGAATTTTCATTGTTATTTTCTTGACTATAAGTGCAAAATCTGTCGATGTACATTATGTGGCTAGAATTAAAGAAAATTATCAATCTTTCTTGCAATTCTCTCATTGGTTGCTTGTATTTTCCTTGTGGTTTTGTCATTTTGTAATTTAATGTCCCTTCCCTATAGGCGGGGAGCTAATGTTATTGTGCCAAATTTTCCTTATTCGTGGGGAACTAATGTTAATGCCTCAATCTTGCATATTAAAATTGTCCATCCAGAATTGTGCCCCAAAATTTCTTGTGGAGATTTTCTTGTCTTTTGGGAAATATTTATTAAAAGGTAATTATTGATAATTTTTTTGCAATTTTGACATTGGCTACTAGTATTTTGCTCATGGTTTTATCATTTTCCATATAAAGTAGCACTTTTGCATTCACTATTTATGAGTTCTCATTTATTGTGAGTAGATTGAAATGCAGCCATCATTAGTGGCTTATGGTGTGAAGTTTGAAGTTTGTCTATCACTCTTTCATGAATAGATAATTAATTTGGATTGTATGTAAATACAAAACCATGATCAGAATGCCAAAAGTGAATGAGGAAATAACAAAAACATATATATACAAATATATATGTATATATATATGTATATATATATATGTATGTATGTATATATATGTATGTATGTATGTATATATGTATGTATATATATGTATATGTATATATATATGTATGCATATATATATGTATATATATATGTATGTATATATATATATGTATGTATATATATATGTATATCTATATATACATATATATATATATGTATGTATGTATATATATATATGTATATATATATGTATATGTATGTACGTATATATATATGTATGTATAGGTGTATATATGTATATATGTATATATGTGTTCTGCATTTTGCATTTATCTAGGTTTAATTTTTATTTTTTATGAATAGATTCAGGCACAATTTCCATTAAAGGATTACGGTGTTGAGTTTTGAGACTCTCAAGCAAAAGACTATTTGTGTTGTTTAGTAAATACACATACATATACATATACATATGTACATATATACATACATATATATGTATATGTGTGTGTGTGTGTGTGCATGTGTGTATGCATATATTTCATGAGTTTCTTTGTATAGTCATGTCTTTGCATTCACTGCCCCTGGGGATGCATTGCATTTTAAGCAGTACATTTGCATTCACTATATGCGAGTTCTCATTTACTGTGAGTAGAATGAAGTGTAGTCGTCATTAGTGGCTTATGGTGTGAAGTTTAAAGTATGTCTATCAGTATTTCATGAATAGAGAATTAATTTAGATTGGACAAATACCAAACCATGACCAAAATCCAAAAGTCAATGAGGAAATTGGAAAAACATATATATACAAATATATATATATATATATGTATATATATATTGGTATATATATTTGTATATGTACATATGTATACATGTATATGTATATATATATATATATGTGTGTGTATGCATATATATGTATGTACATATATATATATATATATACACATACATATATATATATATACATATATATATGCATACATATATATATACATATATGTGTGTGTGTGTGTATGTGCGTATAAATATGTATATATTTGTATATATGGGTGTTCTGCATTTTTCATTTACCTACGTCTAATTTTTATTTATTATGAATAGATTCAAGTGTAATTGGTATTAATGAATTACAGTGTTGAGTATTGAGACCCTCAAGCAAAGGACTATTTTTGTTGTTTAGTACATACACACACACACACATATGTATATGTATATGTATATATGAGAATATATACATACATATATATGTGTGTGTGTGTGCATACATATTCATTTGCTCAGTTTGTTTGAAGAGGGTGAAATCTATGTCTGTTTAGAGGGTTTATACTTGTTGTGTTAGCAGTGACAATGGAGGAACTTGTAAGTTCCTATATCTTTTACATGGTGATCTTGTAGTTTTAAAACCTTTTGCAATCATTTTATCTTTGGTGTTCTTTATCAATTTGTGTTTTCATCAGTTGATTCCTATTTTCCCAACTTCTTCATGGGATTTTAATGTTTCAGATATTTTTTCATGCAAGATGGATGTTTCAATGCCAAAAGTCTTAAAATGAAGCTTATACTATTTTTTTGTAATCTGTGCTTTTTCAATTCAAATGAATTATGTGTATATGAAATAGTGATAGACATTGGAAGATGTCTATATATACATGATATAACCAATATACCAATGATGCTTCAAACCATGCATGTCATGAATATTTTGTATAGATAAGACTTCTTCCAATGGTGTCTATTTGGAACTATTAAAATGAAGTTTTTTTTTTTGGTTTGTTTCTTCAATGGCAATTGGTGTGTTTTTTGTTAGTTTTGTGTATTCTAAAGTTGCAATTTATTATTGAGGGAAACACAAGGAAAGAAAACGTTTTTTTCCTAATGATTTTTTGCTATGCATGTGTCATTAGTACAAATGTTCCTCTTGACATGTGGCATTGTGAATATTGGCTTGCATGTTGTGTGTGTAAGATTGCATTTCAAAATTATTTTTACCTGAATTTGACTTATTGTAAATAGATTGAAGTGCAATTGCATTAATGGATTATGTTAAGTTTTTTACATCTCAAGGAAAAAGGATCACGTGTGTATATGTATGTATGTATGTATATATATATGTATGTATGTATGTATGTATGTATGTATGTATGTGTGTGTGTGTGTACATATAGATATATATGTTTATGAATATATATGTGTGTGTGTGTATTTCTATATGTACATATATATATGTATATATGTATGTATGTAGCATTTGTATATACATGTGTGCTCTATATTTTGCATTTATTGAGATCTAATTTTTATTTACTGTGAATAGATTCAAGTGCAATTGCTATTAATGCATTGTGGTGTTGAGCTTAGACCTTGTGGAGCAAAAGATTATTTGTATTTTTTACCACATGTATATATGCATGTATGTGTGGATATGTATATATAAAAGTATGTATACATACATACATATATGTGTTTATATGTATGTGCATATACATATATACATAAGTATGTACATATACATTCATAAATTTGTATTTATATACATACATATATATATATATTTGTATATGTGTATATATCTCTCTATATATATATATATATATGTATGTATGTATGTATGTATGTATGTATGTATGTATATAAATGTGTTTATATGTATGCATTGATGCATATGTTTGTTACATTTATGTACATGTTCATATATGTATTTATGTATACATGTATACTTATATATATATGTGTGTGTGTGTGTGTGTGTGTGTGTGTAGACATATATATCTATATTTGCATGCATATGTATGTATGTATACATACATACATATATGTGTGTGTGTGTGTGTGTGTGTGTGTGTGTGTGTGTGTAGACATATATATCTATATTTGCATGCATATGTATGTATGTATACATACATACATATATGTGTGTGTGTGTGTGTGTGTGTGTGTGTGTGTGTGTTTATGTGTGTATATATATATGTATACCAATGTATATGTGTATCTATGGGCAAAGGCATGAGTCTATTGTTTATGCATATGTGCATGAGACAAATACTGAATAGTATTAGTTGTTGAGACAAAGAAACTATATGTGAGACGATTTCAAAAGTTGTTGGATAAAATTGGTGTAGAATGTATATTTTCTATAACTACATGCAAAATACATGCATAGTGTTCCACACCCTCTTATTTAGAAACATGGCACAATGTGTTTTCCAATGGTTGTTGTTTTTGCAAGGATCTATGTCAACTATTTATTGTTTAGCATTTTACCTCCATTGTGCAAATTGGTATATTTTTGCAACAATGTGTAGAGGTATGCTCTGAACCAGTTTATGAATTTGCATATACTATTTCAATAGATGTGTAAGAAAGAGAACATAGACAGTTAAATATATTGATCAAATATCTAGCTATTATTTTCATTGTGTGGTTGATAAGCATCATAAATTGTCTTTCAGGTAAATTGCAATGACATTTCTTTTTTAGATGCTAAAAAGTTGCAGATAATGAACTATAGTATATGTTTGTGACCTTCTCTTTGAGCCAATTTTGAAGCTGACTATTGATAGAGAAATTGAACCTATGTAGGAATTTGCATCTATGGCAATGTGTGTTGTCCAAGAAGTAGAGATAAGCACTAAAAATTTCATCTAATATGTGAATAATATTTTAATTATTTTGATTTATATATTCATTTTTAAATGTACTCTAGATCGTGTGAGGTATGGACATTAAGATTAAAGCTAGAATGGACAATACAGTGTCTTTTTGTAGTTTTTCTCATTTAGTCTTGTGCTTTTTACAGGATTATACTATAAGACATAGTTCCCTTGCTGACATGGATTTGGTCATTGTTGTTGCTTCTTCAAATGTTGGAAAGTTGCATCTCAAAAAGGTAGCTAGAATCACGAGCATCAAAATCATATTTGGTTGAAGTGATTTTTGACTTTCCTAGCTACATCTATTGATTTCCTTATAACAGTAAGCTATTTATTCTATTATCAATGCATCTATTAATCTTAATAGTAAATAGAATCTATGTAAGCATGCATTCTAATTTTGAATCATACATGTCAACTACTACTAACAATGCAAATTACCCACCAAATATATCCACGATGATTTCTTGAACATGTGTATGATGCCCATGGATGAAGAAATAGACAAAGCATTATCATGCATATAGATACATACATCTATTATCTATAAATGCACTAAAAATGTATATATATGTGTGTACACATTTATATAACCCATAAATATAGTGAGAAAAAAAGCTCATCGAATGAAGGAACAATGCAAATAATACTTTGGTCAACAGGCTTAAAACTTCAAACCCAAGAAATATTCCAAATACGAACAATTCTCATTTTCATCAAATAGATTGAACTGCAGCTACCTATTTTCATTCTTAATCATGGGTAGAAGAGAAACAACATTAATAAATTGTGGTGTTATGTCTTTAATTGAACATGTACTAACCCATGGAAGCAATAAAAAATAGAAAAAAGTAGACAATAACACAAAAAATGAAAACAACAACAAACAATAGGCATTACCCCATAAAATGCAAAGGTGTAAAAAACTTTAAAATGACACTATAAAAGACATATGACCTTACAAACATAAACCATTTCAATAGACACAGGTTTAATGATTTTATACCCAGAAATTTTCCAATTGCTTAGACCTAATTTTCATTTTCTTTTAATAAATTCAACTACAATTGCAATGCATGTATGCAAAAAAATGTAGACAACAACAAACAATAGACATTAACCCATAGAATGTAGAGGTGAAAAAAACTATCTCATTCAATAAATTCAAGCGCAGTTGCAATGCATGATTGTGGAGAAAATATTACTTCTATTCTTAATCACGACCAGCACACTATCATGTTAAGTCTTTAACTCAACAAGGAAGACTATCCCATAAATACACTAACAAAAACAACATGTGCAAATGAAGAAACAACACAAATAATACTTTCATTGACAGGCTTAAAACTTCAAACCCAAGAAATATTCCAAATAGATTGAACTACGGCTACCTATTTCCATTCTTAATCATGGGTAGAAGAGAAATCGACATTAATCAATTGCGGTGTTATGTCTTTAATTGAACAACATGTACTAACCCATGGAAGCAATAAAAAATAGCAAAAAGTAGACAATCACAAAAAATGCAAACAACAACAAACAATAGGCATTAGCCCATAAAATGCAAAGGTGTAAAAAACTATAAAACAACACTATAAAAGACATATGACTTTACAAACATAAACCCTTTCAATAGACAGAGGTTTAATGATTTTATACCCAAACATTTTTGAATTGCTTAGACCTAATTTTCATTTTCTTTTAATAAATTCAACTGCAGTTGCAATACATGTATGTAGAAAATGTAGACAACAACAAACAATAGACATTAACCCATAGAATGCAAAGGTGAAAAAAACTATCTCATTCAATAAATTCAAGTGTAGTTGCAATGCATGTGTGTGGAGAAAATATTACTTCCATTCTTAATCATGACCAACACACTATCGTGTTAAGTCTTTAACTCAACAAGGAAGACTAGCCCATAAATACACTAACAAGAACAACATGAGCAAATGAAAAAAAAATGCAAATAATACTTTTGTCGATAGGCTTAAAAATTCAAACCTAATAAATATTTCAAATATGAATGATTCTCATTTTCATCGAATAGATTGAAGTGCAATTAGCTACTTCCATTCTTAATCATGGCTAGTGGAGAAATTGACAATAATCAATTATTTGTCTTTTACAATGTCATTTTATAGTATTTTACATTTGTGTATTTGTATGCATGCCTATAGATAAAATATTAGTTCCATTTCTAATGAATTGAATGAAGAAACTAGATAGAAGATTACGAATGTAGTCTGAAATAAGTACTTCGTGTCCCCAACAAGAGAACATTGCATATTGATGAAATATTACATTTTTTTTTATAGTGATAGCTTTTGTATTTGGAGAAATCTAATTTTCATTTAATTGTTTGATATGTAGTTGGCATGCATATATAATTTGCATTATGAATGATGGAAAATAGAGAGCTCAACATTTGTGGATTACAGTGTGATTTCTTTAAATGGGCAAGTTTTAGACTCAAGAGAAACATGTTCTAGCCTCATCAAACAATCTGAGAAAATGATTAGATAGCGCAAAAAAGGTAGTGTAAAGGATATACAAAATTACAAATGCCTATTTTCTTTACAGATTTCATTGCTATTAAATAATTTCTAGAAATGATTAGACAATGCAAATAATTCTTTGCTCAACAGTCTTAAAACCTGATGTCAGGATCCATTAATGTGGGCTGCATTTCAATCCATTGACAATAAGTGAAAATTAGTGAGTAGGAAATGTTGAAAGGCCTTGTTAAAACAACACACATCGAGAGGAAC
Source organism: Sequoia sempervirens (assembly GCA_007258455.2). NCBI lineage: Eukaryota > Viridiplantae > Streptophyta > Pinopsida > Cupressales > Cupressaceae > Sequoia > Sequoia sempervirens. The sequence continues at coordinate 569,090,398 of VDFB02271358.1, forward strand.
TCCCAGTGCCAAGACATGGCTATATCGAAGAACATTAGAAAACTATGAAATATTTGCAATAGAAATAAAACATTGTTAATTTCTGAACTGATTTCATATAGTGACATTTTGTACTCATCTAGGCCTAATACATAGTCATGGTTAGTAGAGAAATCAACATTAATGAATTACGGTGTTAAGTCTTTAACTCAACAATAGACACTAGCCCATGAAAATAGTTAATGATAGCAAAGAACAAAAATTACCGCATAAAATTCAAACAACAAAAAAAAATAGATAGTAACCCATAAAATGAAAAGATGTAAAAAAAACTATAGAATGACATTGTAAAAGACATAAAATTACAAACACCTTGTCTTTCACTCCCCGTACAATAGACATAAACCCTTTCAACAGACATATATTTAATGATTTTATGTCTAGACATTTCCCAATTACTTATCCCTAATTTTCATTTTTTATTTAATGGATGTCTTTACAATGGCCAATAGAGAAGATGACATTAATGAATTATGGTGTTAAGTCTTCTAGTCAAGAATAGAGACTAATCCATAAAAGCATTCAATGATAGGGTAGATCATAGATTAACGCACAAGATGCACAGATCAACAAACAATAGACATTAACCCATAAAATGTAGAGATGTAAAAAACTATAAAATGACATTGTAAAAGATATAGGAACTTACAAATGGCTCATTTTTTAACTTCCAATACAATAGATATAAACCCTGTCAATAGATACAGGTTTCACTATCTTGGTCATTCTCTACAGTTTTTAATGCTTTAATCTTTCTTGTTCCTTATTAATTATTGTTCCTATGGATTAATCTCTATTTTGTAATTTTGTCATTGGCTTTTGATATTTTGATGCTTTTTTTGTATTTTCCTAATCCAAATTTATTGTGTATTCATGAAACACTAATAGACATTGAAGGATTTCTATCTGTTCAAGATATGTTTGATTTACCATGGATATAAGCAAATGAAAAACCAACATCTAGATAATACTTTGCTTGATAGACTTAAAACTTCACACCATAAGCCACTAATGAAAGTTGCACTTCAGTCTACTCATAATAAATGAGAACTCACAAATAGTAAATACAAATGTACTACTTAAAATGCCATGGTCCCCAGAAAGAGTGTATGCAAAGACACGACTATAGCAAGAAACTCATGAAATATTTCTAATAGCAAAGCTTCCTACAATAATTATTATTGAAAAAAAAATTATAAATTGACAAAACCATGAGGAAAATACCAGTAGCAAATGAAAAATTTGTAAAAAATATCAATGTTGCATACCTTATTGTGATAGGCTTATGCATTACTAATGTTTTTTAGTATACCCATTTTTTCACTGCACATGTCTATGTGGATAGATGGCATTGTTCATAGTATTTCACATGCCTTGTCTAGAACTAGCACTAACATTGAGCATTGGAAATTGCAACACATTGTTATAGAGATTTCCTATTTACTATTAAGATTAGTAGGTGCTTTGTTCTTGTCAGGTGGCAATTGTCATTCATACCATTTGCTACATATGTGAGAACATAGGAGATCAAGTTTATAGCAAGCTATGGCCTAAATTTGTAAGTTCACTCTCTTTATTATCCCTATTTTATATAATCACAACCTATTCTTCTGGAAAGAAAATTATTTTGATTAAGTATAGAAGATCTACTAGATTACAATTATAGTCATGCATGAAGCCTATTTCACTTTGTTATTCTTTGCAAGTATTTGATTATTGCTATGTTCTACCTCTATATTATTACAATGCCATTCAAGAAATAATTTTTTTCAACTTGATAATCTCATATTTGAATGAATATTTCACTTATATTTATAGTTGTACGTGAAAGGACATGGTTGCTTGTTTGCAAATGTTTGTACTCAACCCTCTTTTGCTACAGAAATCAAATGCAATAAAGAAGAAACCTTTGGCAAGATGGTGTTCATGGTCAAAATGTAGAAGCTATAGAAATTGGCTAGCTTCACAAAACTAGAAAAACTTTGTGGCTATGTAGACATCGATGTTGGTCGCTGCTACTCTGCTCAAGTTACTAGTAATCAGTCACTAAAATTTGTGTTAGAAAGCTAGAAATATTTTTTTGATGCAAAACAGGGAGGGAAACCTTCCAACAATCACAATTTGATTAGTTTCAATCACTCTTTCTGCCCTTAAAACTCCAACTTAGCATCTTTTCACAATTCTTTCTAATTATCCTTGTAGCATTGCAAATAGAGAAAATTGTTCATATCTCTCAGAAAAATCCTCAAACCTACAAAAGGCTAGGCATTCCAGATACCCATTAAGGCATTCTTCAACATAACTCATTTGTGCCTATAGTTGTTTCAGCCCAGCACACTCAAATAATTGTTGCTACACTGCCCCAAGGCCAAATTACCAACACCAAACTAGACTCTCTTCCAACCCCAAATATCTATTGTAGTGTCACAACCAAACTACAAACAGCCAAAATCAATAACTTTTATTAGGAGAAATGCTCACCAAGTCATCTAATCACAAAACCCTCATTTAGACTAGTTTTAGGAGGGTTTATTGAAACTCAACACTCTTGGCCTCATTTCACCTAAACAAAGCCTCAATCATATCAAAATATTTCTGCACATGCTCTCCAAACCATTATCCAACCTTTACCAATGTATTTTATGCAAACTTGCACCCTTAGCCATCACTTTTCAAGCCAAAATTCAAAATATCACCTAGGACAGCCTCAAAAACCCTTCAAATAGCCTTCAAAACTCTTGAAACCTCCATTAACCTCTAAACCTACCCTAAATCACCCATTCCACCAAGCTACAAGAAATTCTAATAGTGGAATGGGTGATTATTACATTTTAAATGCCCTCAAAACTTCAAACACGGTTTTATAGACCCGTTCACATAAATTTGCTTATAAAGTTCTTAATACCTAATGAAAATAGACCAAAAAAAGCCAAAATACTCTTAACACATGCCTCTATCCAATTAAAATCACCATTGATAAAAAATCCTCAGTACGGACCCATACAGAGGTCTAGAGCAGAAGATTTTTACAAAATGCATAGAATTTTCAATGAAAACAAGAGTTTCTAATTGTTTTATCTTCACATACAATTCTCCAACCTCTACCTCAAGATTCTACAAGAATATTTAAACTTATTCCCCTCCAAACCCAATGGTCCATAACTAACTTTTAAACTTGTGACTCTTCAACTTCCTATTTTGCACTTTTGCAACTTTGCATTTGACAACATTTAAAATTATTGACATCTTTTATAAAATGAACCCTTTATGACTCTAATTACACCAACAATGGTCTATCATGACCTTATTGGATAAAAAAAGACTCAAACTCCCTAAAATATACCACATGACCTTGTTTGACCAAATTTTCAAAAATGAACTTGGTGCCCCTACACCATACACCTGGCCAAAAAAAGATTCCAAGTCCCTTGAGAATTGAATTACAGCTTGTCCACACTTGATCACTTCATCTTCTTGATTTACAAATTCTCCTTCATTAGGTAAACCTATCCATTGAACGAGGTATTATAGATTTGCATTTTCTTTTGCATTTATAGGCTCATTGTCACTTACGAATTGCTCCATCTTCCCAAATTGATCTGTTGTATGCCCTCTTATCTTTCCCTTATCATAAACTATTGTTAAATTTGTCTTCATACCTGCAAACACATTTTGATCATCCTTGTTTTGGACTAATTTCTTCTTTTCTCTTGTTACACACTTGAACTCACCCACTTGTCCTTAAATCACTTCACCTTTTCCTCTTATTTCTTTCACCAAATTCTCTACACTTAGAATCTCTGCTTGATCAAGTTTACAAACCACTATCTTAACAAAATTTGATTGTCCACTAACCTCTTTTGAAACCAAAGGACAAAGCATTTTCCCTATCATGATCTCATCATGCCAATCTTGCACTTCCACAGTCAATTCATCCTTGACCTTCTCTTTCTCTATTTTTTTCACCAAATCATCAATCTTTCCTTCGAACACTGTATCACTCTTCAAACTTGTTGTCTTCACATCTTCTTCTTTTGTAGTGGTTGCACACTCTTCATTTTTGTCTTCCTCAAGCTTCACAAACTCCTTACCTAACATGATCACCTTAGCTACTTTAATCTTCACTTTCTCATCCTCCTACAATGGTGTTAGTGTAAAAGTGGTTCCATCCTTTTCAATATGATAAGTATTATGTCTTCCATCATATATGGCATTTCTATCAAACTGCCATGGTCTTTCAGGCAATAAATGGAAACAATCCATAGGAAAAACATCACAAATAATCTTTTTCCTTATAGCCACCAATGTTAAACTCAACCAAAGCTTGTTCATTCACCCAAGATGCTCTATAAGGTGTTTCATGAGGAATTTTTCCTAACTTTAGTTTATCAACCATTTCATTTGACACCATACTATCAGTACTCCCTAAATCTATTACTAATTTCCATACCTTTCCTTTGCACTTGTAGGTGGTCTTGAAAAGTATTCTCCTTTGAGTCATCTCCTTCTCCTTGGATGCTTTAAGTAATGTTCTTCTCACCCTCAATGATTCCCTAACTTTTAGAGAAACAAGTTGATTAGGAGAATGAATGCTCTCACAATCATCTTGTACCAATTGAACTCTTTTATCACAACCACTTGACGTAGAAGCTTGTTGCTCAAGACACTTCCATGCTGGTTGACCAAACTGATTGCAATGGTAACATCTTCCTGAAAATGTACTTAAACTTCTACCTCCACCAAATCTTCCTCTAAAACCCCTAAAACCACCCCTTTGATCAACAACTTGGTCTTTGTTTTTACTTGTATCTTCTTGTTCTTCATAAGTCTACCTTGTAATTCTTCCTCTATTAGTGTTGCCTCTACCTCTTCCTTGTCTTTCTTGCCTTCTTTTTAACTTCTCCTTTGCCCTAGCAGTCAATTGAAAACATTCTTCAACTATTCTTGGAGTAGCCAAACTCAATTCATCTTGTATTTGAAATCTTAAGCCACAAATATACCTTGCAATATTTTCATTTTCATCTTCAATATGACTAGACCTAATACTCAACTTGTGAAATTCTTCAGTATAAGCCATGACATCCTTATCCTTCCATTTTAAACTTTCCAACTTCTTGAAAGCTTGTATAGCATGATCACCTGGAAAAAATTGACTCTTAATCTTTGACACCATCCTATCCCGTTAATTAAATTTTGTTTTTCCCTTTTCCAATCTTTCCTCTTGAACATAATTCCACCATGTAAGAGCAGGACCTTTGAACTTAGTTTTTGAAAAATTTACCTTATGTTCTTCAGTAGCCTCCTTGTAATCAAAGTAATTATCCAATGCATCTATCCAATCCAAGAATTCTTCAGCATCCAAATTTCTAGTATACATTGGCACATCTATTTTCTCACCATAAGCATATCCTCTAATAGCCTTGAGAATCTTCACCATCCTTCTCTCATCTGGGTCCAAATCGTCACCTTGGACTCTACCACTTGGAGGGTTTTCATCTTCACCCTCTTCCTCTTCCTCTTGGTCACTTTCCTCTTTAGTGGCCTTTCATCTTCTTTGCTTTGTCTCTAATGTTGTAAATCTGGCTAAGATTGCTTCTTCTGACTCCTTTAACAACTTAATCTCTCTTACAAGTACTACACTACCTTTAGGAGGAATCTTGTCTCTTCAAATCAACACTTTTTCTTCTTCAATCTTCAATTTCTTACCTTTAAAATATCTAACACCTATGCTTTGATACCAATTGATGCAAAGTAGGGAGGCAAACCTTCCAAAAATCACAATTTGATCAATTTCCATCACTCTTTCTTCCCTTAAAACCCCAACTTAGCATATTTTTCATAGTTCTTTCTAATTATCCTTATAGCATTGCAAATAGAGAAAATTGTGCATATCTCTCAAAAAACTCCTCAAACCCACAAAAGGCTAGGCATTCCAAATGCCTATTAAGGAATTCTTAAACATAACTCATTTGTGCTTATAGTACTTTTAGACCAACACACTCAAATAATTGTTGCTACGCTGCCCCAAGGCCAAATTAGGCCAATTTTATAAACCAACACCAACCCAGACTCTCTTCCAACCACAACCATCTATTATAGGATCACAAACAAACTACAAATAGCCAAAATCAACAGCTTTTATCAAGAGAAACACTCACCAAGTCATCTAATCACAAAACCCTCACTTAGACTAGTTTTAGGAGGGTTTATTGAAACTCAATAGTCCCGACCTAATTTAACCTTAACAAAGCCTCAATCATATCAAAATATTTTTGTACATGCTCTCCAAATCATCACCCAACCTTTACCAGTTCATTTTATGCAAACTCCCACTCTTAGCCATCACTTTTCAAGCCAAAACTCATAAAATATCACCTAGGGCAGCATAAAAAATCCTTCAAACAGCCTTCCCTTCTCTTGAAACCTCCATCAACCTATAAAACTACCTTAAATCACCCATTTCACCAAGCTATAAGCAATTATAACGGTGGAATGGGTGATTATTACATTTTAAATGCCCTCAAAACTTTAAACAGGGTTTTATAGACCCATTCACAAAAAAATGCTTATAAAGTTCTTAATACCTAATGAAAATAGACCAAAAAAAAGCCAAAATACTCTTAAAACATCCCTATATCCAATTCAAAGCACCATTGATCAAAACTACTCAGTACGGACCCATATAGAGGTCTAGAGTTGTAGATTTTCAAAACATACACAAAATTTTCAATGAAAACAAGGGTTTCTTTTTGTTTTATCTTCACATACAATTCTCCAACCTCTAACTCAAGGTTATACAAGAATATTTAAACTTATTCCCCTCCAAACCCAATGGTCCATAATGACTTTTAAACTTGTGACTCTTCAACTTCCTAATTTGCACTTTTGCGACTTTCCATTTGACAACATTTGAAATTATTGACATCTTTTGCAAAATGAACCCTCTATGACTCTAATTACACCAAGAATGGTCTATTATGACCTTATTGGATAAAAAAGGACTCAGACTCCCTAAAAACTACCACATGACCTTGTTTGACCAAATTTGCAAAAATGAACTTGGTGCCCTTGCATTAGTTTTAAACCGTATGAAGAAGAATTGTAATTTTGTATATACAATTTTAATGCAAGGTATTGGTAAAGCATAGTTTTCATGGACCTTCAAACACTATTCCCAATTAGATGTTGAGGCAATAGAATTTCCTTTAACAATGAAAATTTGGTGCTCCTTAGGGCTTGAGAGCACAAAGGTTCCTTGCATAGTGCATTTCGTAGTGGCCCTTCCCATAGCACAAAGACATGTCATAGTATTATTTTGTTCTTCTATGTTGCACAATGTGCATTATTTTTTTGAAGAAAATAGAAAAGCATAATATCTTTGTGCATAACAAACTTTTTGCTGATTACAAATTGATAGTGTATAATTTTCTAATACATAATCATTCTTATTTCTTTTTCTTCTGGTTTCAAATTGATCTAGGTGGATCTAGGAAACCTAAATATTCACAATCTCAAAATCTCATGATGTCAGCCTCATCGCATAGAGCTCACTGACATGATCCTAACACAACTTGAAACATTTCAAAAGGAGGTCATATGCAAGAGTTATGCCTAGTCAAAGATTGGTCAAACTAGCAAACCAGGGGGCTAAAAAAAGGAAAAAAATGATCATCTTAGAATTCATCAAAATTGGCATTAAATAGAAGTGTTCATCGAGATGATTTCGATGACATTTGTTTCATTGAAATCTAAGATCGTACGCATGAGATATCATAGGTCAAAGTTTTAGTTGACTAGGGTTAACCAAAAGGTACAGTTGATGACATCAACAGTCTATACAGACAATGTGGCAGAAGACATGGCATCCATGTGGTAGCATAGGCCAGTGATGATGTGGCATGGTGGTATGGATGTACAATCAGCAAGCCTAGTCAGCAATACATATAGTGTGTGGTAATCTAGTCAGCGTAATCGGTGAATGAAATTCAAACGCATGTCCTCCAGGTGTATTCTACCATGTCATCGGTGGTGAATGGTACTGTGCCACATGGCATGATCCAGTTGATGCAAGTAGTATCCTACATACTCACTCCTCCGAGCAACAGTTTGTTAGAAGTTTTCTTGAACAAAATAAAGTGGGGGTTGAACCATCGACCCCCACGTTGATGGTGCCTCCCTTTACCATTGCTCGACGCACATGGAGTTTAACAATATGTAGTGTCAGGTTGGTCTTTTTGTCAAAAACCATTAAAATTGGTTATAAAAAAATAGTCGGCTAGAGATTTGAACCCCTGACCGGCAAGGTAACAAAAACAGTAATGACCACTACACCGTCGATGTCGTTTACGATATATATGACATAGGTTGATTATAACCCATGTTTATCCTAAAATTCATAACAAAATAACCATTAAATGGTTAGGTGTTAAGTGTTAAATAACAACAAACAAAATCCAAAAACCATAACCAAGCCCGAGAGTACAATAAGGCAAGGGCTTAAAAACAAATTTAATGGTTTTTTTTAAGGGGTTAGGAAACAAAGGTTATTTTTGTTGTAAGAGGTTATTTTGAAATTATGGTGGGTTTTGGCCATATTATCCAAACTTATGCATAAAAGGGGGTGATGCAATAGAGTTTTTATGTTTTTGTTTTGTGAAGAAAAGGTGGAGAATTCTTGGAAGAGGAGAATTACAAGGTTTTTTGTACACCAAAAATTGTAAAATTGAGAGTGAGAGATTGTGAGGAGTTTTATGTAGGTTTTGGAAGCTTGATATTGTAAGAAGGCTTTTGCTTGGCAATATCAATAAAGCAGACTAGGAGACGTAGCTCAAATTGAGTGAAATTCATTATCAAGTGTGATCTCTCTATTCTTCTCTTTTGTTTATCATTCTCGTCAATATTTTGATTCATTGAGTTTTTCTAGTTACGAAATTTAAGTGATTGGTTTATGTTTCATTGATTTGGATTAAGAACAAGTGAATACTAGTATCCTTAATTTAAACAGATAAGATTCATAACCACGTAATTTTGTTGGATCGGGGTAAAATCTATAGTTGAGAGTAAAGTGCAAATTATTTGTAGCTCTTTAATTACAGATCACAAATGCTTGTTGCATTGTTTGATAGTCCTAAACTAAGTTTCATTTTACCCACATGGATTGATTTTAAGGATTTTTTGTTGCATTGTAGGATTTTTGGTGCACACTAGTTGTCCAAAGGCTATAGTTAGGAGTTCTAAATTGCTACTGATTGTGGTGAGTATTTGCTTCTTTATTTTTTCTTTGTATGTGTTCAATATTTCAAGCTTTGGACTTTCTCTTATGGAAATTACTTCACCAAGTACTATCAATGCAATTCTTTTTTTTTATCTTTGACATTAAATCTACAAATATGGATAGAAAAAATCATGTCAAGAGACAAAAACTATCCCACAAGCCAATTGTAGTAGAAACGTATAAACCAACTATGAATACACCATTCATATCAATTGATGAAGTTCTCCACCATGGACATTGTTTTCAAATAGACTCATTCAATCACAAATTTGGTGATTGTCTATTTGACACAGTACATGTTTTTCTTGATTGTCATTATACATCAAAATAGCTACACAATGGTCTTTGGATCATTTCTTAAACTATTTTCACAATCATTCTCATATATCTTTAAGCTTGTATGCTATTGATTTTCACCTAGCAATGCTAGTGAGTTTGCATAATGTACATGACAAGAACATGTACCTATGAAGAATGAGGCTTTCAGCCATAAAAATCAACAATAGTGGTGAAACTAGGCTTTGGGGTGACACATTCTGTCTAAAATGGCTAGCATATTGACTATACATGCCAATACACATTTGGTCTTTAACATTCAAAACATTGTATTTACATTTCAATGATCATGCATGTGATCTTGCAATATCAATTATTTTCCATGATACAACTCCTGTTGCTAGCCACTATGAGCCTGTCTTTTCAAGACTAAATATTTTTTGTATACATATCAAGTTTCTAAATTGCTAGTTGCAGGTTACAAATATTTGGCTACTTCATACAAAACATCTCTTAGCATTAGCTAGCATCCAATACAGCATCTAGAGCATCTACAAATATGTGAGTACTTATCATTTGACACCAACAAATTTCAAAAACATATCAAACTTCAGTAATGTATTTTCCACAGCTTGTTTTGTTACATGCTTCACATAAGTATCTCATTGCATATGTTTGCGGGAACATTTGGAAAACACAAATCTGATTTTTGGTAAAACAGAAGATGGATGAGTCAGTTGAGAAACAAGATGAAAAGAGGAAAGCACTCTATCCTATTTGTGTTACATATGACTTGGCTCTTTATATGTTTAATTATCAATTTACTTTTCATCATTGATCAAATCACAATCTACAAATTGAAAGTAGTGATTGCAAAGCCATCAAGCATCTTTGATATATGCATAAAGCACTTGAATTTAGCATTTGAAGGTGATGTTTTGGCTATTTATGATCCTTCTATTACCACAAATCCTAGAACACCACCAAAAGTAGAAGTTAATTTAGTTGATAGTCATGGTCAAATGACAATCACTGCAAACATTAACAACAAATTAATTAACACATTTCTACCATTGTTATCACCTTATACAAGTGTATATCTCACAAAATTTGTCATTAGAAAAAAAAACTCAATATGAAAGAGGGGATGTCAATTATTCCCTTGTTTTAACTGCTAGAAGCACCATTGAACCCATTGAAAAAGTTTGTAAAGAATACAGATTGATTCCTAACACAACCATCCCATAGATCGTCCAATCAAATGACTGTAAGAGTTGAAGATATTAAATCAACACCCAAGACCACTTGCAAAAACAATGATAACCTTCTATAAGAGGATATGAAAGAATGAGCTTGCTATTGGACTCAAGGAACACTAAGAGGGGGGGTGAATCAGTGTTCAACAAATTTGATTTTCAATTTAGATCTTAAATCATTTTCAGCACATAAACAATAATAAAGATGCAAGCACATAAAAAAGATGATCAAGACACCATAACACCAATTTTTTTACGTGGAAACCCTATTAGGGGAAAAACCACGGTGGAGATTAATCCATAATTTATACTCTGTTAAAAGTATGAACAAAAGGGAATGCACTTGCATTTAGGCACACTACCTAGAGCTCACTGCTCAAAATAAGGACAACTCACTACCTTAAGAAAAATTTTGTGATTACAACAAAAATTTTACTAAGAAGATAGCATCTACAAATGCATGGATTCAGTTCTAGTGAAGCACATAAAATAGATTATGAATCTTCTATCTAATCCTGCAACTCGCTCTGTTCTATTCTACCCTATTGCAAGATTTATTCAACTGATATTTTGATGTTTGCTCATACATTTTCTCTTCTCTTTTCGTACATTCACACCTTCTCACCACTTCATCCTCACACTAAAAATGAATTACCGATCTCATATATATATATCCACTAGCAAGGATTTTAATCACTTAAGTCAACTTCAACAAAACATGAAATATTCTCCAATAGTCGGCTCAGATCACAAGTTATATTTAATGCGTACCCATAAAGGTTGGCTAAGACATAGCTAGGACCTAAAACAATATTCTCAAACTTAGAAACAATTAAACAACTACTCCTTATACATTCGCAACATGCTACATTCATTAAGTCAGCCATAATGAGAAAATAAATAAAAAATCATTCTACTGAATCTCCTAACTCATACACTGATTGTTGCAACACCACAAAACTTACCAATAAGGTAACATACATGCTTAATAACCTTTCTTGGAGATCCACAACACAAAATGATGATCCAGTGAAGCATACAGATCAACTAGCTAATCAGATACCCTGTTCTTCATGCTATATGTCGGTAACACATTGTCTTCTACATTTTTTGCTGGTATAAGTAGATCTTGATATGCGGGCTGAGATAATGACTTCAATTGCCATCAATAACAACACTATAAGCCATAAACAATCTCCCCAAGCCATATTGCAACACATGCTTGATATTAAGACCTATCAAATGATGAGATATGAAGTATGTTACAAATGTGTATAGTCACCTTCCTTATATAGGTAAGGTTGAAATGAAGTAATTAACATGATGTTGAAAAATGTCATAATCCTATGACATGAGACAACTAACAAACTAATCACCTAGGAAATGATGCAGTAGCTAGATAGGTTCTAGAAAATCCAACTAAGACTTCTAGAAAGAATCTTATATCCTAAATAAACTTATGTATGTGTAATTAAATAATTACACCAACACCCCCCCATAAGTGCAACTTAGGGAGAAGATTATTATGCAAATGATGCAAATATGGGTCTTGACTACTAGGCCATTTTAGGTACCCATGTACAAATGCAAAAAGAGATATCTGACAATTGGAGACAAGAAGAAAACCTAGTGGGACAAAACTCCTCCCCAAAAGAGAGAAAAGAAACAAAAAAAAAATTTATGTGAGGAAGGATGGAGAACTCCATGATACCCCCAAGTACACCATCCATCACATATATTGATGCAGGAGCATCCACTAGTATAAAGGCAATCTTGCATCACCCAAAAATAGTTAAATTTCAATTTTCTCAAATTTTAGATGTTTTTACATTTTTGGATACCCTTTTTGTCATAATGAAATTCCCAATTTATGGTTTTTATTTTCTATTCCTGGGTTGAAAGATATTGCAGTTTTAGTTTCCCAGATTTGTACCTAAAAATCTTTCGAGTTAGATTTGAGGCACTTAGAGTTCCTGGATCAGCCCTAAAATTTCCAAAATTGGCATAGCATATTTTAAGTGCATTATTGACTTCGAGACCTTTCCAACGATTCAAACAGTTCACGAATCGGAGTCCCGGATCAAAAGTTATGGCCTCGAGAAGTTGGCACACTTTCTAGAAGATACAATTGCAAATGTTCTTTTGAAATTTGAACTTCAAGTTGTAATTTTTCAGCGCCAAACCGCCTAAACTCAAATTTGAATGTTTTTTTGCTCCAACTAAAGAGGAGCTCTATTTATGGGCGGGTTTCTAATTTTTGGGTAACTTTTTGGGGACAAGCTTGCATATTGCGAAAGGGTGATTTTGTAGCTTTCTGTAACTTGCATGTGTTGTAGAACTTGGGGATTTGAGATCCTCTACATGTAAGAAGATCCATTTTCTAAATAATAAAATTATTCTCTTGTTTGTGGGTTATTTTCTAAGTCTCGGGCTGTGCCTTCATCATATATGCATTACAATCAATAGCCCCCCCATAAGAGGGAAAGAGAGGTACTATGTAGCCCCCCCACAATGTGTGATCACCTGCAAAAATGGTAAGTTCTTAAAGAAAAAACATGATCCAATGTCAACAAATAACTTGTCTCCCTTTTGGAAGAATCAAACCCAAGTAAAAATTCAGGAATGCTTCCCATTCTAGATAGGAATTGAAGGAAAGAAGCATGAATAGATATGATGATGTTGTCTCTAAAAGCTGCTCATGTGTCTCCTTTTTTCCATAATCAAATCAAGTACATGCCCAATCAATGAAGAAGGTGAAAAATTAGGACTATGTAGAAACTGATGTTGAACAATATCCAAAGACCATGATGGTTTGACAATAGTTGTGCAATGACTATCATCAAAGAGGAGTTAACCCCTCAAATGTGTCCTCCAAATTTGAAATGTGAGACTCCACAAACAAGGAAACAATGTCTGTTAAATAGGAATCCCAATCAAGAAGACAATGAGATACTTGTGATGAATCATTAGAATTTCCCAATGAATCACCAACATGAGATGAATGGTCTTGTTGAACAATAATGGTAGGAACCTCAATCAATGACTCTACACACAATGAATCACTGAGAGTGAAGGTACATCAACTGTCTCTAAAGGAGAAGGAGCATTTGAAGAAACCTTGTCAACCTCTTCAGAAGATTCAAAGCACTCCAAACAATCAAACTCCTACATAGTATCATCATCATAGGGTATCCTATCTGAAGGATGAAGAGGCATATGACATTTTGAAACCTAATCATCAGGGAATGGTGGAGTATTGGGATCACCATATATCTCCCAAAGATTATTCCAAAGAGTATGAGGACAATCATGATGATCAATACCTTTCAAAATATCATCATCAACATGCATTGCAATGACCCCTAAAACATTATATCTATTGTGACTCCAAACAAATTTTTGAATACCTTGACCTAGATGGGGAACAATACCATACAAATGTGGCAACAATTCAAGAGATTGGAGGTGATCTATGATTCCATCTCTCCACTATTTATAGTTTCCCTTTTGCAACATAATTAGAGAAGGATAATATGCAAACCCCATAATAAGCTATGAAAAATCTCCACAATTACAAAGACATTGACCTTCAAAATGAATTAGAAACTCCCAAATATGATATATACTGCAAATGAAGTCTTCCCAAACTAATAGAACCTCTCTAGGACTCTAGATCTCCAAGTAATTAGTCAAAATTCCAAATGTGAAAATACTAAATAAATAATAGTTGGCGCTGAATCTGGAAAATGTTCATGGGAACAATGAAAGAGCTCCTAAATATCTTCCAAACATAACTTGAATCACCAAAAATAGAGAAATTGGCTGAAAGTTATGAGCTTGGAGGTCAAAATGGGAGATCTGACTTCAAATGGATATGATTTGTACCTATAAGAAAATATGACAAAATGGCATGCACCACTGCGAAGTAATTGAAGAGAGCTTTCCACTAATATCTCATTTGCAGAATTTGGAGATTATGGTGAAATTTTTTGCAAAAATGAACAAAGGCCAATATGAGGCACTTTGAGAGCTAAACATGGAAAAATTTTGGCACCTGGGGGCCGGCTTCTAGTTGGTCTTGTAACCACGGGTTCTAAAGGCAATTCAAAAGATGCACCACCCAAAGGTGGTGGTACCTCTTCTAGGCTATACACCTTCGTAGGGCTTAATATTGGTCAACCCAAGAAAAAGTTAAAAGACTTTGGCCTAAAAACATGAAGTCACAATTTTAATATCAACAAATAAATCCTTTGTACCATCAACTACAAAAAATAAGGCAACCAAGGTTGATGTGACCGGTACCACTGACAAAAAAGGGAGCTCAAATGTTGAATTATGCAGGCCGGTCGGGCAAGTAATAAAGGAGTTGGTGAATGTACAGTGTCGGCGAGTGAAGGGAGGATTCACCTATGACAGAGGACACCACAAATGGCTAATGGAAATAAATTTATGCCAAGATAACCCACAGAAAAACAATGGCCTCAAAAATTGAAAACCATTCCATAGTTAACGCTGATAAACCCTGGTGGAGTGTGGAGAATTCTCATGGGCCAACATAAAAAAAATTCACGGTAGTCGACAAAGGTTCCATGGGTGCTAGCAAGAACATAGAACCAGTGAAGGGACGACTATCAAAAAAAAAATTGAAGCCACCAGTCAATGAAACATGGGCTCAGAAAGGACTGCAAGGAGGTTGGCTTAGGCTATCAATAACTTGCAATAAATAAATGTCAACATCCTCGTACAAATACAACCTCTATAAAAAAGGTGTCCGCAGATTTTGTATGCCGAAAAAAAATTTAATAACCCTTATAAAATGTTAATTCCCCAAATAATATGAAAAGGATTACCCGATGAAAATAATTTATGCAAAACATACAAAAAATATATTTTTTTTTATTACGCAATAATCAAATATCGTACCCTGTACTCGGGGGTCGTACGGCCACCCTAGGTAAAAAAATTGCCTCCCAAATAGCTGAAGCAAAAATAGGGCGTATTATCTATTGATTCTCATCTCTCGAGCCTCCTAGAAATAATGGTTAGGTTGTATCTACCTAAAAATGCATCAAAAGCTCTGCAACTCCTAGATCTTGCAAATCTTCAAACCTCCACAACTTTGGCTAGAAATGTCAGATTTAGGCAAAACAAAAGTCAATTCTAATTTTCACAACTGCCCTGAACTCAAATTTGAGCCCAGATTTCCTCCAACACAAGCCAAAAGTGACTTTCCATGAAATCCCACCTATGGAGAGTGTTAGTGCCATTTCTGGTTCTCTCATTGTCTAGTTGTCTACTCTTGTTTTTCATGATAAAACTTTAGCTATGGGGTGTGTTTCATTTTGGCACGTGGGTTAAGTGGGCTCCCATAAGGGTTGAGCTCAGCGTGCCATGTCTTCATGTCTCAGTTGGCCAGATTTTCCTTTTTCTTCCTTGCCTTGTGTTTTTCCTTGTTTGGCGGAGGCGGGATCAGAAATGAAGTCGGTTTTGGAACCTTTCTCATGCTTATTGATGAGGGCACAGCCCAAGACATAGAAAATAACCCACAAATAAGAGAATAATTTTATTATTCAGAAAATGGAGCTTCTTACATGCAGAGGATCTCAAATCCCCAAGTTCTACAACACATGCAAGTTACAGAAAGCTTCAGAATCACCCTTTCACAATATGCGAGCTTGTCCCCAAAAAGTTACCCAAAAATTAGAAACCTGCCCATAAATAGAGCTTCTCCTTCATTTGGAGCCAAAACAACATTCAAATTTTAGTTTAGGTGGTTTGATGCTGAAAAATTACAACTTGAAGTTCAAATTTCAAAAGAACATTTGCAATTGTATCTTCTAGAAAGTGCGCCAACTTTCTAGGGCCATAACTTTTGATCTGGGGCTTTGATTCGCAAACCGTTTGAACCATTGGAAAGGTCTCGAAGTCAAGAAAGCACTCAAAATCCACTACGCTGATTTTGGAAAGTTTTGGGGCCGATCCGGGAACTCTAAGTGCCTCAAAACTAACTTGGAAGATTTTCAGGTGCAAATATGGGAAACTAAAACTGTAATATCTTTCCACCCAGAAAATAAAAACCATAAATTGCGAATTTCATTATGACGAAAAGGGTATCCAAAAATATAAAAACATCTAAAAACTGAGAAACTTGAAATTTAACTATTTTTGGGTGATGCAAGATTGCAAATCTGGGAAACTAAAACTGTAATATCTTTCCACCCAGAAAATAAAAACTATAAATTGTGAATTTCATTATGACAAAAAGGGTATCCAAAAATATAAAAACATCTAAAAACTAAGAAACTTGAAATTTAACTATTTTTGGGTGATGCAAAATTGCCCTTACACCACTGGATGCTCTTGCATCAGACACCCAAGGTAATTTGAGAAGTGACCCCATCACATCTCAAATGGTGGAGGAAAACCCAAAAGGTCGACCTCTTCCTTAAGCAACCAAGATGAATCTTCAACTGGCCTTCCTTTCCATTTCACCAGATATTCTTCATATTGCCTGTTCCTGGTACTCCCCACACGACTATCTAGGATTTCTTTCATCTCCTCCTTTTCTGAAGTAGGTGCTAGAATCCCACACTATTCCATCGTTTGTACATCCTCTACACCACCTTCATGATACTCTATCAAATCTGAAATGTTGAACACAGGGGAAATGTTGAATCCATCTGGCAACTCTACCTCATATGCATTCCCTGAATCATGCCTCTTCAAAATTTTACAAGGATCGAACTTCTTCATCTTCAATTTGTTATATGTTCCCACTGGAAACCTTTCTTTCCTCAAGTGGACCATCACTTCATTACCAATATAAAACTCCTTATACCTCCTCTTCTGATCTACCTTAGCCTTATATTGCATATTCATCTTGTTAATATGTTCTCTTACCTTCTCATCTATATCCTTGATGTGTTCTACAAAATCTTCTGCTTCAACACTTATTTTTGTCTCTTGGTCCATCTTCCTCAATTCTAGAGATATTCTGGGACTACCTCCGTACACAATCTGGAACGGTGATCTACTAGTGCTTCTATTGACAGAATTATTGTAAGAAAATTCTGCCTGGGGTAAGATCAAGTCCCATCCCTTGGGTTTATCTCCTACCAAACATCTCAGTAGGTTATCCAGACTCCTGTTAACAACTTCTGTCTACCCATCTGTTTGTGGATGGTGTGTAGAACTAAACTTGAACTTTGTCTTCAGCTTCTTCCATAAGGTCCTCCAAAAGTACCCCACAAATTTGGTGTCACGATCTGAAACAATACTAGTTGGCAGACCATGTAGCCTCACCACCTCTTTGAAGAACAAGTTAGCAATGTGGACTGCATCATGTGTCTTTTGACATGGGATGAAATGCACCATCTTCGAAAACCTATCAACCACCACAAATATTGAATCATTCCCTCATTGTGTCCTTGGCAAACCAAGAACAAAGTCCATACTTATATTCTCCCATGGCCTCTCTCGTACAGGTAAGGGCTGATATAAGTTTGTATTCTGCTCACTCCTTTAGCCATCTAACATACCCTGCAGCTTTGTACAAACTTCTTCACATCCTATGACAACTGAGGCCAATAATAATGCTCACTGATAATGGAAATGGTCTTATCCCGACCAAAATATCCTGCCATTCCTCCACTATGCTTCTCCTTTATCAGGTTCTCCCTCATGGAACTCCTTGAGATACATAATTGACTTCCCTTAAATAACATGCCATCCTAGATTATGAAATCCAGCCACCTTGTCCTATTCACTGTAACAGGTTCCTTGCAAGCTTTCCAAGCCTCTGTGAAATCAGGATCTTATGTGTACAGTGTCTTAAGTTCATTGAACCCAACCACTTCAATCTGCATTTTGTCATGAATGTATGCCTCCTACTTAAGGCATCTGCAACCCTATTTGACTTCCCACTCCTATGTTTCAAAACAAACGTATAACTCTGCAAAAACTCTACCCATTTCATATGCCTCTGATTTAATTTTCCCTGACTATTTAGGTACTGCAAGGCCTGATGATCAGTATATAGAACAAATTCCTTTGGCAACAAATAATGTCTCCATTTCTTTAATGCTTGAACTATTACATAAAATTCTTGATCATATACAAAATACTTTCTCTTGGCATCATTTAACTTTTCACTGAAAATAGGCAATGGGCTTACCTTCTTGGCTCAAACTGCTCCAATGGCACAACTGCTGGCATCACAATCCACCAGAAACACCTTGTTGAAATCTGGGAGGGCTAAACAAGTTGCTCTGTCACCTTCTGCTTCAACAGTTCAAAACTTTTGCCACTCCAATGCTCCACTTGAATTCTTTTCTATCCCCTCTCATTGTTTCAGTTAAGGGTCCACAAATACTATTGAAGTTTCTAATGAACTTTCTATAAAACTAGCCAAACCATGGAAAGATCTCACCTCGATAGCAGTTCTTGGGGTAGGCCATTCCAAATAGCCTTCACCTTCTTGGGTCCATCTTGAGACTTCTTGAGACAACAAACTCCAAGTACACTAACTTCCTCTTCACAAAACTGCACTTCTTTAGATTAATCAATAGTTTCTCTTCTCTTAACTTCTCAAAGGCTCTCTGAATATGCATCAGATGCTCATCCAATGTTTTACTAAAAATCAAAATATCATCTAAATACACAATAACAAAACTTCCTAGAAATTCTTTTAGTACCTCATTCATGAGCTGCATGAATGTGCTCGGTGCATTGGTTAGCCCAAAAGGCATGACTAACCACTCGTACAGGCCCTCTTTGGTCTTGAAGGCAGTCTTCTATTCATCTCCCTCTCGAATCCAGATTTGGTGATATCCACTTTTCAGATCAATCTTTGTGAAGTACTGAGCTCCACTCAAACAGTCCATCAGGTCATCCATCCTTGGTAAGGGAAATCTGTACTTGATTGTTATCTTGTTTATGGCTTGGGAATCTGTACACATCTTCCACTTCCCATCCTTCTTTGGTGCTAGTACTACAGGTACTGCACATGGACTCAAACTCTCCTATATCAAACCCTTTCTCAAAAACTCTTGAACTTGTCTATTCAACTCCTCATTTTCTACAAGAGTCATTCTATGAGCTGCCTTGTTTGGTAAACTAGCTCCAACAATCAAGTCAATCTGATCACTGATCTTCCTTATTGGTGGTAAACCCTCAGGTACATTATCATAAACAATATCCTGAAACTCATCCAACATCCTAGAAACTTCTTTTGGAACATTCTCATTATCCTCCTTACTCACTCTAGGAATCAATGCATAACACACATGCTCATGCTTTATACCTTCTAAAAAATTTCTTCCATCTACATAACAAATTCTAGCACTACTCCATACCTTTTCTTCAGTCTCCTTAAGGGGTTTCAACTTGTGACAAACCCCATCTTTTGTCAAGGAATAAGTGTTTGCATGGCCATCATGTATAGCTCCCCTATCGAGCTGCCACAGCCTCCCCAACAACATGTGACATGCATCCATGGGGATGATATCACCGAGTACCTCATCATGGTAGCTCTCGATTTTGAACTTTACTAGGAACTGCTCACTGACCAAAACTTTGTGGTCCTTCTGCAACCAGACAATCCAATATGGATGTGGGTGTCTTTCCCTTTTCAATTTCAACTTTGTGATGATCTCCTCTGACACCAGATTATTAGTGTTCCCACCGTCAATAATGACATCACAATATTTTCCTTCACAGTTGCACCTTGTACGACACAGATTATTCCTCTGTTCTATCTCCTTTTCCTCAGTCACCAAGGCTCTCCTAATCACTAAGGCTTCTTCCCTTTTAGCATCATCTGAATGTTCAGATTGGGCCTCCTCATCTGCATGTGCAACCCTTCCACGACCTTACCTAATCTAGGCTCCTCCCGCACCTTGATGAGGGTGGTAGAAGTTGTCATTCCTTTGGCTTTGGCTAGTACCACATCTTCACTTTTCTTTTCATCATCATTTTGGCTTCCTGAAGGTCTTCCATTGCCCCTTCCACTTTGACCTCCTCGTCCTTTTTGCTTGCCATCAAATCTTTTGTTCAGCTTCTCTTCCACCTTTAGAGCAAGCTGATACACATCCTCAATGGTGGTCATTCTAACTAGGCTTAACTCCTTCTAAATGCTCGGTCGTAACCCATTAAGATATCAGGCTACCTTCTATTTATTTGCCTCTGTGTGACCTATTCTAATGATTATCTTGTGAAAATATTTAGTATATTCTTTCACAGATCTGCTTCCTTGCTTCAACCCTTGCAATTTCTTCAATAGATCTAACTCGTAGTCCACTGGTATGAACTGCTTCTTCAGTTTCTCTACCATGTGATCCCATCTGGTAATCTTTCCTTTTCCTCTTCGATTTCTTTCCAACTGGACCTCTTTCCACCAAATACTGGCATGGCCCTTCAGCTTGATTTTTGCAAACTTAACCTGATTTGGGTCCTCCATTTCCTCATACTCAAAATATTCTTCTAGTTCATTGATCCAGTCGATCAACTCTTCTGGGTTTAGACTTTCAGAATAACTGGGTACTTCTGCTTTGGGTCTTTTTCCAATCTTTGAAATGGCCCTTATTAGCTGCATTTGGTCTTGATCAATTACTTCTTCTTCCTCTTCTACATTTGAACCTTCTTCCTCTCCTTCATCCTCATTTTCCTCCCTCGGGTTTAACCCTCTTCTCAACTGCTCTTGTAATGCGTCAATCTGTCTCTAGAGGGCTACTAGTGCATCTCTTCCACCAGCATTTTTGCCACGTCGACCACCTCTAGCACCATCATGCCTACCAGTCATCACTCTTAGAGGAATCTTCCTTGACCTTGACCCACAACCATGGTCCTAGTGGGAACTGCCTCACGATCGGTGATCTGTCCACAAGCTCAAGAAAACCCACTCTAATACAACTTGATGAGGGCACAGCCCAAGACACAAAAAATAACCCACAAACAAGAGAATAATTTTATTATTCAGAAAATGGAGCTTCTTACATGTAGAGTATCTCAAATACCCAAGTTCTACAACACATGCAAGTTACAGAAAGCTTCAGAATCACCCTTTCGCAATATGCGAGCTTGTCCCCAAAAAATTATCCAAAAATTAGAAACCTACCCATAAATAGAGCTCCTCCTTCATTTGGAGCCAAAACAACATTCAAATTTTAGTTTAGGCGGTTTGGCGCCGAAAAATTACAACTTGAAGTTCAAATCTTGAAAGAACATCTGCAATTGTATCTTCTAGAAAGTGTGCCAACTTCCCGGGGCCATAACTTTTGATTCGGGGCTCTGATTTGCAAACCGTTTGAACTGTTGGAAAGGTCTCGAAGTCAAGAATACACTTGAAATCCACTATGTTAATTTTGGTAAGTATTGGGGCCAATTCAGGAATTCTAAGTGCATCAAAACTAACTCAGAAGATTTTTAGGTGCAAATTTGGGAAACTAAAACTATAATATCTTTCCACCCAGAAAATAAAAATCGTAAATTGCAAATTTCATTATGACGAAAAGGGTATCCAAAAATATAAAAAATATCTAAAAACTAAGAAACTTGAAATTTAACTATTTTTGGGTGATGCAAGATAGCCCTTACACCACTGAATGCTCCTGCATCACTTATGGTTACGGGTTTTGCTCCAACCCCAGCCCCATGGCTTCTCTGTCTAGTGTCGGTTCCAGCTCCACCTCCGCAGTCTTTTGTATAGGCGAGGGTGGTCATGCCCACAAAAGGATATGAAAATCATAGTAAAACCTTTCCTAGGAATTTGACATTCCAGCAAGTGACTAATATCTCTTTATGGATGTTCATTTACTTGTCAAACCAAGGAATGTATACTTTGAATGGCACAGCACAATATATGCAGTAAGAACTAGTTTCAGTCACAACTTAACATAAATAAATACTTGGAAGGAATTCTATCTACGCTACAGAAAGGTAATGCAAAGTTCTTTTAACTCAACCATGATTTGACTAAAACAGAAACCATAACAGCTACGGCTAAAACACAAACTATGAACTGGTCTTATGCTGCAGGAACAGGCACAGGGATGGATTCTCGATGCTGCAGGAGCAATACAAGACTGAGTTTGTATGAAAACTTCGAAGATGAAAGCTAACTAATGATCAATAGAAAAGAACAACTAACTAACTAGCTACAGATACTTACTAAGTGGGCCTCCTTAGCAAGCATCTACTAATTACACAAGTGTTGAACTCAGAACTTCATCAAACTTTATTCATGAAAATAGAATGGTATACATTGCTTTGTTGATATGGAAACTAACAACAAACTCTGTCTCTTGTCATACAGATTCTGCTTTTCATTATTATCATACTGACTCTTACATAATATCTGTTATCTCTCTATCACTATGCTTCTATCTTCTAACTATCCTCTCCTTTTTTTCTCACATAGGAGGAGAACCTTATTTAAAATTAGGAGAACAACTAACTAACCCTATCAATGAAATATGTGGAAGTAAAGTGTATCCCAAAATCAAGGAACAAACTTCATAAAATGAATTTATTCGTTCAACCTAATCTAGAGAGAATCTAGTGCTCCACTCTTTCTAGATTGACTGTCATTAAAAATCTTTCCCAACGGTTTTAGTCAAAGAGTCTTCGCCAGAACTTCCTCGAAGTCGTGCAGGAAATAGGCTTTACTACAAGGCCGAGATCGGCTGCGCTTGACTCAATCATACTTTCTTCAACAACCTATGAAACACAAGGTAACAGATGCGAAAGAAAAGGGTGCATGGCACATACACAATATTTGTTCATTAATCACATATTTAAATCTATTTCATCTTTCAAAAACTATATGCGATATACCAGTCATTTAGGGAGTCAATGGGGTAATAAATGTAGTCAAGTCAACACAATAGGCTACAGGAATATGAAAATATTTTGCTACAGGATATCCCCATAAAAGGTTTTAAAAGAGTTTTAAACAACTAGGAATAACAAAAGTAAAGACATTAAAATTTCATCATAATATCCAAACTATGAGCACATTTTGGGCTCATCTTCTATGCCCCCTACTTAGCCTAATGTTGGTCCTCCAGCATTAACTTTCCTAGTAGTTTCTCTGAAATCTGTGGTTGCAACATGACTCTGAAATGGAGTTCCAAACCTGTAATAAAATCCTCTAAAAGTCTGGCACCTTTCATACCTACGGGCTTCCAAATCATCATTAAGATTTGTAGCCTAGTAAGGACAAAGGGGCCACATTAGCACAAGAGGTATGAATGTCAATCACAACCATAGTTTAAATCTCTTTTGAAGTCCTAACTGTATATATATGTTTGATCGTTTAAGAGCTGCTATGAAATTTAGGGGATTGTGAGGTTCAGACCTTCTCAGCCCAACAGTTAATATTTCCCACATTTTCTCACTTCTGGTGTATGACAGTCTCCAAAACGAATATGACTATTCCTGAAATTCATCATATACCTGTTTCCTGAGATCAAATATTTTCATCTTGACTGTATCATTATGAATGCCATATGTCAGAGTAAACTAGGTTTTTAACATCGCATGGGGGTCTGAACTTTGAGGGCACAATGGAACAGGCTCATTCCTTTCGGCTTCCTCATATGTTTCCCATTGTCTGCCATAATTTGCTTCATTTGCTGCCCATGACATAAATGATCTCAAATGGATATCACCAATATACAGAAGAGAATTTCATTCTGTTTCAAATGGAATTAAAAAGCCATGTAAATAAAATTCACACAGAGAATTTCTTAACCAATTAGGGGCTGCCTGGTATGTGTCGTAAAATTTTTTAGCAGTGTGAAGTATAGGATTTTAATTTCTGGAAATTCTCATTAATTGGAACCATAAGAATTGTTCCTTAAGGCACAGAGCATAAACTCTGGGTGGTGGTCTACATTCCATAATCTGACCAGTTACTTTTAACATTTCATCCATTTTTTCTTTTAATTCAAAAATTTCCTGTTTCTGAATTTCAATTTCCTTTTTTAGTTTCTTTCTTTCTACCTCCCATAGACTTTGTTGCAAATCAGTCTGGGCTATGTGCCAGAAAGTCAAGGTTTGCAATGTAACTAGTTCCCAGTTAGCTTTGACATATTTCAAAAACTCAATCAAAAACATCTTCTTATAAACAACAATGGCTTTACAAGTTGCAGGGGGAAATGTAGCTTCACTAGCCACATCCAATTATTCAGTCTATTCCTGCTCTTGCTGCAGGATGAATTCTTGTTGTTGTAGTGGAGAAGGCTATGCTTCCTCCGAAAACTACATAGTAGCGGTAGCCAAGTCATCAAGACCTGGTAACCCTTTTTCATTATGCCCCATTTCCTTTGTCTCAACTTGTTCCTCTTCAAGAACGAATGAACTCTGTGCAGCATTCTTGGACACATTCTGAGAAACATCAAATTCAGACTCTACGGACTCTTCTGTAATTACAATAACCTCTAGTTGAGGTGAAGCAGGGGAGGTCTTACATTGTTTCCTTGTGGAAACTCTTCTTGGCACTGGTGCGGCTGAAGGAGGTGTTCTGGTAGCCTTCCTCTTTCTGGTCTATCTAGAGGGTTCTGCCCTGCCAGAGGATGATGGTGAACTGATAATAGCAATAGGTGTTACTGTAGGAGAGATGGCTGCAGGGGAAACTGCTGCAGGAGAAGGGCATTGCCTTTTCCGAGAACGAGGGTCAGATTCAGGGGACTCTTCTACCTTTGTTTTTCCCTTCTCTCTTATAGCGGTAGACCTAGTTTGTACCCTAGCAGAGGATTCTAGTGGGGGAGTTGTAGGACCAGGTGCTACAGGAGCAGATGACCCTTGCACTGCTCTACTGGTAGACGCAATTTCTTCTTTCTTTTTCTTAGGTCGTGGGGTACATACCCTAGGGGGTTGTGGAATTTGCAAGCTCTTTTGGGCAACGAATTATTGTCAGGAAAGAGGTGAGACATCTCTCAAGGAGCGTTCAATCAATAATTTGATAAGGCCATGGTGAGCAATAGAATTATCTTTCCCTTGTTGGGTTCCATGGGCACTTTGTTCCAAAAGTTTTAATAGGAAATTCAAAACATTTACAACTAACCCATGCCTCATATGACTTAATAATTTGAAATGATAAGAATGCAAGTAGGAGAAACGCCTTCACAGGTTAAATACCTAATTATGTAAGCAACGTGTTCTAAATAAGGAGGAGGCAACAATACCCACTTGCATCCCTCTTAGAGACTTCCAAAGGTCCATCAGTGGGTATTGAAAATTCGGCCCTTGCAATGACAACATCTAAAGAAAAAATTTCTCCAATGGCTGGAAGCCCGGTTACTTCAGCAATTCTGTCTTGAGTTGCAAAAACCGTTAGAACCCATATAGTAGCCTCCCCTTCAGAAAGGGTTCTCTAAAATTCCCCAGCAGCCTCATCAAAAGCATTTAAGCTCAAGAAGTAGTTTAACCATCCACAGAGGCTGAATGCTTGGGCTATTTGAGGATTTTGCAATAATAATTCATGAGGTACAGGCTCATGTCGCACCAACTGACCACCCATGTTCACAGTTTTCCCTTAGCTGAACTCAACTCCCTACTGAAAATTCAAAAAATTTCCTCTTTGTTTCCCTTTCTGTTCTGGTTTTTTTTCTTTCTGTCGTGCCATCACATTTCTCTCTTTTCCAAAAATGAACTTTTTAAATAAACAATTTTGATTGTAATTTACAAGAAAAACATGCAAATGAAAAGGACATGCGATCATATTTGGAAAGTACCAGAAAAATAATAAAGAAAGGTTATTTGCGTAGTTGTGACAGCGGCGAAAAGATAGGTTTTAAAAGGTGGATTACCCAACCCCCTACTTAAAGTATGACATTTGTCCTCACATGTACTAAATAATAGACGAAGATCGGGTAATAAGGACTGGTACAGGCATAGCAGTAAATGAATAGAATAAAATAAATCAAATATGCGATAAAAAAAGATATGACATACCTTTGATAATTGTGTGTACGTGTGAAGAAAGATAACGATATCTTTATGAGGTGACAGTTGGGAATGATATCATAATGAGGGGTAATGCGGATGGATGAGGTGGATGGGTGACGTGGGTGGACGAGATGAATGGATGGAATGGACGGATGGGATGGATGGAAGATAAAGAAGTGGGATGTGGTGACAAATGAGAATGGAGAAAAAGGGGTTTCCTTAAAAGAAAACTTTTATTATGAGCATGCTTTTCAAAATTACAGTGAAGCTGCAAGAGAAAGGCTACAGCCTTCGGCTATAGGAAGAGTAGCGAGAGGATCCTGAATGAACTGCTGCATGAATTCTTCTTTTGACACTAGTTTATGGTACAACTAGAGTTGGTGGCCATTAACTAGCAATTTGAAATGGACTAGATCAATTTTTGCCAGTGTACAGCTCTGTTGTCGAACACATTCTCAACTTCATAGGGACCAAGCCAGGGTGTTGTGAGCTTACCTTGGTTTTCTTGGTATCTGGAATCATATAACAGAGCCCAATCACCAGCAAAAAATTGCTTGGTTTTGATGTATTGATCATGTCATTTCTTCCTCTGTTGTTGGACCGCTTTTGTATGCTACAGGGTAGCTTTTCTCATTTCATCCAAAGCATTTAGCTGCAGGAGACGTTCCTTCTATGCTTCAGATATTTCCATATTGAGTTCAAGGGTTGTCCTCAAAGTTTTTTGCTCAAATTCTATGGGCAACATGGTTGTTTTCCCATAAAGCAGCTCAAAAGGTGTAAACCCAGTTGTTGTCTTCCATGTAGTTCTGTAGGCCCAGACTGCTTTAGGAAGTCTACTGCTCCAATCTTTTCTATGGAGCTACACTGTCTTTGTTAGGATCACCTCAATTTCCCTATTTGTAACCTCAGCCTAACCATTGGCTTGAGGGTAATAGGGGCTGGACTTCCTATGTTTGATTTTATAGTTATCCATTAGTGCAGTGATCAAATTGGATGTGAACTGAACTCCCTGATCAGGTACAAGCTCTCTGGGAACTCCAAATCTAGTGAAAATTTGTTCATACAGAAATTCAGCAACCTTATTATCTTTAGCATGAGTCATAGCTTTTACCTCAACCCATTTTGTTACATAATCTGTGCAAACTAGAATGTATGACTTGTCATTTGATGGTGGATCAATTGGTCCCACAAAATCTATTCCCCACTTATCAAAAATGGTGACTATTACCTGTGGATATAGTGGCATTTCATCTAACTTAGTTGGTCTTCCCATACGTTAGCCCCTGTCACATTTCCTTGTATAGGTCACAACATCCTTGTGTAACATTGGCCAGTAGTACCTTGTTGTAAAAACCTTCATTGATGCTCTTTTTGCTGCAAAATATCCCCCACATGGTTCATCATGGCAAGCATGCAAGATATCATAAGTCTCATCTTCTCTTACACATCTTCGCATCACTTGATTAGGTCCAGTATAAAACAGTCAATTTGCAATCCATGAAAAGTTAAAACCATTCTCTATTAACAATTTCTTTTCTTTTGGAGAAAAGTGGGCTAATATGCTACTTGTTGCTAGATAATTGGCAATGTCTGCATACCATGGAGTATGTGTAGCAATGGAAAACAAGTGTTCATCTAGGAACCTATCATCAATGACCTTGTGTTTAGCAGGTGCAACTATTTGAAGTCTTGATAAAAAGTCAGCCACAACATTAGTTCTTCCTGGTTTATCAATGATTGTAATGTCAAATTCTTGTAACAATAGGAGCCATCTTGTCAATCTACTAGAGATGGAAGGTTTTTCCATCACATACCTAATTGTTGTATGGTTAGTGTGGATGAATATCTAATAACCTGTGACATAATGCCTAAACTTATTCAAAGTATACACTACTACGAGCAATTCCTTTTATGTAACAGTATAATTTAGCTCAGGACCTTGAAGGTTCTTGCTTATAAAATAGATAGCATGCTCAATTGAATTTTCTTTTTGACTTAAGACTACCCCTATACCAAAATCAGAGGCATCAGCATGTATGTGAAAAGGCAGATTCCATTTTGGACCTTGAAAAATAGGGGCTTTAGTAAGCAAGTCCTTTAGTTGCAGGAAGGATTTTTCATAGGCCTCTGTCCACTCGAATTGAAAATCCTTAGTTAGTAAGGCATAAAGTGGACTAACAATTTTACTGAAATATTTTATAAACCTTCTATAATACCCTACATGGCCAAGGAATCTTCTGACATCCTTTTGTTTTGCAGGAGTTTGTAAATTCAGAATAACTTCAATTTTAGCAGAGTCAACCTGAATTCTATTCTTAGAAATATGATGGCCTAGAACAATACCTTCTTCCATCATTAGAAGACACTTTTCACTGTTTAGAGACAAATTTTACTCTCTGCACCTTTTCAATACTTTTTCTAAATTCACCAGTGCTTCTTCAAATGTGACTCCATAGGTAGTGAAATAATCCATATAAATCTCCATACAGTCATGAGATATATCAGCAAAGATACTAATTACTGCTCTCTGAAATATTGCTGGTGC
Source organism: Sequoia sempervirens (assembly GCA_007258455.2). Lineage (NCBI taxonomy): Eukaryota > Viridiplantae > Streptophyta > Pinopsida > Cupressales > Cupressaceae > Sequoia > Sequoia sempervirens. The sequence continues at coordinate 569,119,736 of VDFB02271358.1, forward strand.
ATTGCATAGACCAAAAGGCAAGACCGAGTAAGAAAATCTTCCCCATGGATAGGTAAAAGTGGTCTTGTCTTGATCTTCAGGGGCAATTTTTATCTGATTGTACCCACTGTAACCATCCAAAAAGGAAAAATATCTTTTTCCAGATAGTGACTCTAATACTTGGTCTACAAACGGTAGTAGAAAGTGATATTTTTTTAGTGGCAGTGTTCAATTCTCTGTAATCTACACACACTCTCCATTTTCTACCTTTCTTAGGGACAATAACTAATGGAGAAACCCATTGACTGTCAGATATTGGGTAAATAAAACTAGCATCTAGCAACTTTTGAAGCTTATTTTTAACTATTTCTCTAAGTATTGGATTTACTCTTCTTTGAGGCTGCCCAACTGGTAAACAATCTTCTTTGATATAGATCCTGTGGGTACAAATTTGAGGATCTATTCCTTGCATGTCCCCATATTCCCATGCAAAAGCTTTATGCTGATCTTGTAGCATTTTTAATAAGACAGCCTGTTGGGATTGTGACAGCTTGCTATTGATATTCAAACAGTGACCTAGAGACAATTCTATCTACTTAGTGAGATTACTCATAGAATTTATAGGTGATGTTTGTACCTCTTGTAGAAACAAGTTATGAAAAATTGCAGGGAGTTTAGGCAGTGAACTCTCAGAATTTATTTGTTGCAGGAAACATTGCAGATGGCTACTATTTAGATCAGATGAACTACCCATATTAGAGTTAAACTGCAGAAGTTGAAAAAGCAAGGCATCCTCATTCTGAAGTTGTGAGAATGGATCATTTTGAAGCATCATTAATTGAACCAATGAATTGGCTTCTTCAGTTTCTTCCCCCACATCTGGCCAAACAAGTCGAGACAAATCTGGTTCAGGTCTAGCAGGCGGATACAAAGCCAATCTTTTTGTGGACTATCTATCAGAAATGGTCATATCTCTAGAACGACATCCTATAAAAGCATCATTAGTGGCTAACCATGGTCTACCAAGGATAACTGGATACCCTCCTAAAGTTGTCTTAACTGATAATATTGTGAAATTAGCTGAATACTCCCAAGATTCAAGAGTGACAATTATGTCTTCCACCATTCCATCAGGTTTAACTATGGAGCTATCTATAAGTTGTAGAACTGTAGGTGTAGACCTAATGTTTAGAATGTTCAAGGAGTCCATAGTATGCTTTGTCATGACATTAATGGTAGCACCTAAGTCAATAAAAACATTTTTTACAATTTGGCCATTTATATGTATTTGCACTATAGGACTTCCAAGGTCAATATACTTTGGAATGACTACATTTCCCAACATTATATCAACCAATTTCCCTAAGACATAAATTATTTGGGGATCTTTTTCCTTTCATCCAGGCTTCTTCAAACAGGCCTCTTTAATAGCTTTTCCAAAAATGGGAACATCTTTAATAGCTTGAAATAAAGGGATTTGAATATGTACATTCTTGAGTTGATCCAAAATGTCAAAAGTGAGTTCTTCCATGGATTTAAATGTAGTACTTTGCAACCTCTAAGGAAAAGGTGTTTTGTCTTGACTTTGTAAAATAGGCTCCTTAGAAACTATATCAGTTATAGGCATATGCTTAGTAGGAACAACAGGTGTAGTAGATTCTTCAAGGGGAGAATCGGGTATTTCAGTAATTAGAGGTGGTTGTGGAGCAAGTAGAGTGGTTCCAAACTTCAAATGGATATCATTAACGTTTAAGTCATAAGCTTGATATTGGTTGGCTTCAGTAAGGTACATAGGCTACTGTGGTTGCTGCTATTGCTTATTATTGGGATTCGACAATGGTTGGGCTGACATAGGCATTTGTTTTGGAGGGCCAGTATTTGTGGCAATTGCTGCAGGAGGTGGCATGAGGGCCTGTGGTTGTGGCTGTGGAAGTTGCGGGAACCTAGGGGACTAGTTTTGCCATTGCTAAGGACCTCTCCATTGAGGATTTTGCTGCCAATTACCAAGGGGTGGGGTCCATTGTCCTTGTGGCTGCTGCCAACCTCCTTGAGGAGATTGCCATTATGAGGTCTGATAATTAGGCCAACTTGGTTGAAATGTATTCCAAGGTGGCGGTGGTCCATATGTAGGTTGTCATTGGTTATTATAGCCAGAATAAGGATTACCAAAAGTCAAAGGATCTTGAGGCATACCTTGTCTTTGAGCCCATGGTCTGCTTTGTGCAACAAAGAACACTTGATCATCATCACCTTCTATCAGCTTAAAGTCAGTAGGTAATTGCTTAGCTTCCATATTAGCCACCATCTTGCATTTGCAGTCATGTTTCTTCTGTCTACAGTATGGACAGAACTCGGCCAAAACTACCTCAGCTTCCTCATGTTTCTTCTGAGCTTGCATAGTGTCCAGTTGTGTAGCCATATTATTAATGATATCCTGCTTGAAATCAAACAAAAAATTTGTTATCTCCATCCGGGAAACTCCACCAGAAGAAGTCTTCCCCACTGTAGCATGATGACCTTGACCTTTCTTAACTATTGCTCGAGAGTAGTTAAGACATATTTTCTTTATATCATCCCAAGGCAGTTGAGTTATATCACCTTCTCCCATTAGGTCCAAGGCGTCTATACAAGCATCACTGATTCCCCTTAGAAAGAGTAGTTTCTGAGAGTCTTCACTGAGAGTATGGTTTGAGTTCATTTTCAAGGAAAACAAGAATCTTGAGATATAATCTTTCAAACTTTCATCCTCCTACTGAATTCTGAATATGTCATCACCTTTACTAGCACTCTTACAATATTCTTTATATTTCTCAAGGAATTTTTTTTGCATGGCTGCCCAACTATCAACAAAACCTCTTCCCAAGCTCATGAACCATATGAGAGATCCCTCCTTCAAGGTGGAAGGAAACAACTTCATTTTGTGAGAATCTGAATTATAGTCATAATTGTGACAGAGGACATCAAACTCAAACAAAAAAGTTATTGGATCCTCCGTAACTAGACCATAGAACTTGGGAAGCAATGAAGAAGGAATATTTTTAAGATTGTCAGTATCTCACTAGGGAACAATGGGAAACTCAAAAGCAGGAGATGGATTAGGTGGATTATTTTCCATATTTTTTTACTGGAATTTCAGGGCAAATAGATTTTCCTTAGGTTCTTCGTCAGCTGGGTTAAATGGTAATTCAACAAAGAGGTTTTTAGGGAGGAACCTTCCCAGTGCATCTCTTCTTCTTCTATGCATGCAATAGAATAGATGGTATTTAAAGATAACTTGAAAATATTTAAACAACTAACTAAACTACTACTAACAATGACTATAACTAGTTCTTAGATTGACACCATCCCCAGCAACGGCACCAAAAAATGGTCGCACTCACAAAAGGATATGAAAATCATAGTAAAACCTTTCCTGGGAATTGGACATTCCAGCAGGTGACTAATATCTCTTTATGGATGTTCATTTACTTTTCAAACCAGGGAATGTATACTTTGAATGGCGCAGCACAATATATGCACTAAGAACTAGTTTCAGTCACAACTTAACATAAATAAATACTTGGAAGGAATTATATCTACGCTACAGAAAGGTAATGAAAATTTCTTTTAACTCAACCATGATTTGACTAAAACAGAAACCATAACAGCTATGGCTGAAATGCAAACTATGAACTAGCCTTATGCTACAGGAACAGGCACAGGAATGGATTCCCGATGCTGCAGGAGCAATACAAGATTGAGTTTGTATGAAAACTTCGAAGATGAAAGCTAACTGATGATCAACAGAAAAGAATAGCTCACTAACTAGTTACAAATACTTACTAAGTGGGCCCCCTTAGCAAGCATCTACTGATTCCACAAGTGCTAAACTCAGAACTTCATCAAAATTTATTCATGAAAATAGAATGGTATACATTGCTTTGTTGATATGGAAACTAACAACAAACTCTGTCTCTTGTCATATAGATTCTTCTTTTCATTATTATCATACTGACTCTTACATAATATCTGTTATCTCTCTATCACTATGCTTCTATCTTACTTCTAACTATCCTTTCTTTTTTTTCTCACGCTGGAGGAGAACATTATTTAAAATCAGGAGAACAACTAACTAACTAACCCTATCAATGAAAGACGTGGAAGTAAAGTGTATCCCAGAATCAAGGAACAAACTTCATAAAATGAATTTATCCGTTCAACCCGATCTAGAGAGAATCTAGTGCTCCACTCTTTCCAGATTGACTGTCATTAAAAATCTTTCCCAATGGTTTCGGTCAAAGATTCTTCACCACAGCTTCCTCGAAGTCATGCAGAAAATAGGCTTTACTACAAGGCCGAGATCGGTTGCGCTTGACTTGATCATACTTTCTTCAACAACCTGCGAAACACAAGGTAACAGATGCAAAAGAAAAGGGTGCATGGCACATACACAATATCCATTCATTAATCACATTTTTAAATCTATTTCATCATTCAAAAACTATATGCAATATACCAGTCATTTAGGGAGTCAACGGGGTAATAAATGTAGTCAAGTCAACACAATAGGCTGTAGGAATATGAAAATATTTTGCTATAGGATATCTCCATAAAAGGTTTCAAAAGAGTTTTAAACAACCACGAATAACAAAAGTAAAGGCATTAAAAGTTCATCATAATATCTAAACTATGAGCATGTTTTGGGCTCATCAGGGTGCAGGATGGTTTTCGTTCCTGGTCTTTTTTGTTCCTTTTTTTCCCCCGCTCTGGCTCCGACTCCGTCTCTTTCCTGGTTTCGGCTCTGACCTTGTTTGGTTCCCGTTCTGCTTGCCTTTTGATTTATTGACCTGCCTGGCCAGTGCAACTGCAACTTAAGTTCCCCCCAATCCCTTTTGTCTCATCGTTAACGGCCCCTTGTTACCATTTTCACCAGCCCTGCGTTGCTTTCGCTGTGACCTCTGGCACTTGGGATAACCTCTTGGCGACCCGTGTTGTCTCCCTGAGGTCTCTTTTCTGTCGGCCTGTGTTGGTTGTGTTAGGGAGATGTTTCCCCGACTTTTTTGTGTCTCACTGATGGGCTTTTCCCATCAGTTTGTTGGTGTCCGCTCGAGGTGAGGTCTTCCCGACTCCCCTTGGTCTCCCCGAAATCCTTTTGCTACCCCTAGTGTAATGCCATCAGTGTGAAGTCATAGCAAGATTGCAATGTTATACCGACCGATGGTGAATGAATGTGTTTTGGCAAAAGTCATTGTTCTCGGGATAAGGTCTTAGCAAAGATATATTATTTCCCCAACTAGTGCTTGTGGATATCTATCGACGAGACATTCACATGGTTTCGGCGACTAAGGATGATTGTATCGGAAAAGGTTGTGACTATCAGGGTGGTGTCTCACCGAGTTCTATATGTCTCCCCAACTTGTGCACATGGAACGGTTTGTCAGCATGAATCAGATGGTTAGGCTAACGTTCAACGAGGTCTAAGCAAGTGGCCTTCAGTCTTGGCAATGGAACATAAGGGTCTTCATCGGCATAGGTTTTGTAATGTCTTAGCAACTCTGAGTGAATGAAGGGCTCTCGGTATGACACAATATATTCTACATGAGGTTTCCTCAATGACAGTATGCTATAGCGACATTCATAAGGGAGAAGGTTGCATCGGCAAAAGAAACATAAATTCACAGTGACATCTCATAGGGGGTTTCTTTCAAAGGCTCTTCAGTGAGAGTTATTTTTTTCAGGGAGATGTCTCCCCAACCATTGCCTATCTTATCGATTGTGTTGGCCCCTCGATATAACATGTTCTCTTCAGCCAGAAATCTCCCCAAGTTCCTTCTATCTGGTTGATATGCCCGGTGACTTCAGTGTAACTATTTTTGTCGCCTAGAGGTCTTCCCGACATCAATTTGTCTTGCCAACAGTGGTGGCATGTTTCAACGGTCCTGTTGATGGTGTTTTCTACATAGCAACAACTCAAACAGAATACAATATTCTATCTCTCTTGAAAGATAATCTTCAACAATAAATTGCTGAAAAGCACCCCAAGGTCTCTCAGGTGTCAAGTCATGACAATGCATAAACAACTCAGATAATATGTGAAAATGTTGGTAATCACAATCAGACCTTACTACAAGCAAACTGTATCTTTCCAATTTATCAAGTCTTACAATAGTATGATCTTAAATCCTAAATCTAACCAAATAATAAAGAAACAACAAAAGATGAGGGTGTAAGAGATATAATGAAATCTAAATTATTTCTAAGATGAACATTGTAAATGATAAATATCTGGAATGGACCAATCTCAAATAACCAATTCCTACTTAACCCACAATGCAATATCACAAGAAAGGTGCAATCTTCTAAGGCATATAGATTTTCAAATCATAGGCATTCATCCACAACTGAACTGAGCACAAATAAATGTATGGTCCAAGTTGACTTCACCAGCCTACTACAATCAGATAGTTACTGGGAGTATAGACCAAAGATTGCTACAAACATTCCAAGCATAAAACCATGAACATTATTTACCAACCTAATTTAATTCTAAATTTAACATCAAATCTTCTATTTTCAAGCAATTTCAAAAGATGGAACAACACGAACCATGCAAGATAAACTAACACAAAGAATTCACCAAAGAAACCACAATTCCTTCAATTGTATTAGATCACCAAGATGTAGCAACAATTCCATTGTTCTGTGTTACAACATTTGCTTGAAAGAACTAGCTACTATCTCTATTATAGAATACTCTAGCTCTTTCTTAATCTAGCTTGTCTCTATTATCGGTCTAACCCCTTACAAATGAGGTAGGAATGCCAATTTAAAGAGAACCCTCAAAACATGGCGGCCCAGCCAGACATTTACAAAAATAAAATAGCCAAAACAAGTCGGCCTCAGGAATTTCAAAATAAGGCACACATTAAATGTCGATACATCATCAAGGTCAGCCAAAACACATTCCTCAATGCAGCCCAGATCAACACATGCCCTATAATAATAGGGAAGCACAAATCATGAAGTAGCATGATATTCATTACCGCCTCCCTTATCCTTGTTCTGATCCAACGATTCATGAACCTTCAAAAACACCTTGTCTAGCTCAGCAACAGGTGGCAAGGGTAGGATTTTGAGCCGACACTCAATTGATTCAATTTCTTCCTTTGACTGCTTAACCGTTGTATCCCAATCACCCTTATAGGCCAAGTATTTATCCATCACAGCCAGATAAGTAGCTGCATCATCCAATTGGTGCCCTGTCACAAAATTTTCAATATCAAGGACATAGACATCATGCCACCATTCCCTCAATTGTTCCAAACTCAAGTACTTAGGGGCAATCTTCCTCCTGCCATTCATTATTTCAAAGAAGGCGATGCATCCATCATAAACATTAGTTAAATTACCATCCATCTGCTTCCTTTGTTTATAGATCTTTTTGATGGCCTTCTATCGGATTTGCAGGGCTTCAAACCACTCCCAAGGCTCATTAACCCTAGATGAAGAAATAATTCCATCAGTAACCAATTGATCCTTACTATACTCCATGACTATTTTAGTTTTCTACAATAAGAGATTAGTGTCTTCCTTATCCTAAGATAAAACATACTCTAATGAATCCTTAACCCTTATTGCATCCTTTCCAGTTGAAAGGATTTCCTTTATGGCATCATCTCCCTTAATCTGCAACTCCTTCAACCAATTTATTGTAGCCAAAGTAGAAGCTTTTATCCTTTCTATTTTCGAGATAGTCTCCTTTGGCAAGAAACCGGCAATAGCAGAAGAAGATGGGTGAAAAGACTACAAAGGCTTCATTAAATCTTCTAGACATTTCCTAAGCCTTTCATTCTCTTTCTTTAGTTCATGCTTAGACTGTGTTTCCTTCCTCAATCTCCCAATGATCACTGCACTGGACCCTTCATATTCTTCAATATCTTGCTCCATAGAAGTAGGTCCAAGATTGATGGTCTGTACGTCATAATCCTTCCCGGTGACCTCATCTCTACTTTTACTAGCAGCGGGGGTAGAAATATGAATAACCCGGTTACTAGCTTCATCTCTTTCAATCTTGGAAACCACCTTGGCTACCTTCTTCTTCTTACCCTTTCCAATCTTGGCCAACATTTCATCCCAATTAAGAGGAGTGTCCTCAACAATGACCTATTTCCTTCTAATCTCCTTGTCTAGCCAATCCAAAATAGCAGGATCCACACAGGTTTCATCCATCTTAACCTCTTCATGCTGACCTACAATCTCATCTCTTTCCTTTTCAAGAGATTGATCACCTTTATTTTCCAACTCTGGTTCCTCTTCTTGTAGGGGTGATGGAGTCTTGACAGGAACATCATCCTTCTCAGTGGATCTCATCTCTTTACTACTTGCAGGAGAATCCTCATATTGTACCAACGGAGAAGGATGAACTTCCACATATCCTACCTCAAACTCAGTAGTTGCGCCATAAAGTTCCCCATCCTTAAATAGTTTCACTTCTTCACTGGTCTCATGCTCCTCATGTGTCATTTTCTCAGGTATACCCAATGAAGGAGAGGTATCTTTTTGTTGTTCTACAGTGGATGCCATTGGAAGAGGACCTACCTTTTGCATTGTCTCTTTGGGAGATGGAGTTCTTGACCTTCTAGAATAAACCTGGGTTTTCTCCCCTGAGCTCTCCACATCAATCACATGAGGGTCTATCTTATCCCCAAAAGTTTCTTGATCTTTCTTCTTTGAAGCCCTAGTTATCCTTGTTCTTTTTGGCTCTGGAGGGGTATTTTCTTTCTCTGCTTTCTCAAGTTCTTCCTCTTCAACAGACTTACCTATTTTCATAGTATGACTCCTCTTCTTTCCCCTAGGTTTTCTTTTCTTTTCCAACTCATCCTCCTTAGGGCCTCTGATTTTAATCTTAAAAGGTGAGCTTACCTTAGTTTTTCCTGTAGAATCATCCTCACCTAACTCCTCTGAGGTGGAATGAGCATTCAACTTCCCATCAAATTGAAAGTACAAGGCACCTTTTCACTCTCCAATTCCCATACCTTATGTTTCAGCCAAGACTTGGTGGATTTAACAATGGGATCCATCAATTCTTCCAACTCTATTATTTCCCTTTCTAACCAGTTTATCTCCCCAATGGGTCTGTCCTTGATTGATTCAAATGCATGATCCTGGACTAAATTCATGTCATCCTCCAACTAATCAGGAATCAACTTGACATTGTACATTCTGATTACATCAACTAGAAGCCTAGAATTCCTTTTCTTTCTGACCTCAAAGTCATCCTTGTTGTTGGCCTAGTAGTCCTCTAGATCATCTCTGTGATGATATTCTTTAGTAGCCTTCTTCTGTGCTTCACCAGTGATGTCAAAGCTTGCCCTCTTAGAATGGAAAGAGAAACCAAAAGTACTCAACTCCTCCCCTGATGCATGAATCAATTGGATTGAAGGGAAAACCTTAGCTATACCAATTTTCAAGGGAAAATCTCCACCAAACCCTGTCTTGTGCTTCTCTCTTTTAACAATAGAATTGAAATCACATATCTATCGGGTAACCTCCAAAAGTATGATATGGTCAGTAGGATATCTAGGCAATCTGTATGGAGCAGTCAGACATCAATCAATTCTGATATAGGAGAAGGTGGGGAATTGTATAAACTAGGCTCCATATCTTTTAATCAACTCCTTGGCTCCATCAGAAATTCTCACATGTTCTGCATTCTGAAGCAATCTAGTAATATGCATAGTAAATGCATCATTTGCTCTTCTATAATTTGGATTCCCTAGGTGCAGCTCAGGGTACACCTCATAAATGACATCTTGCCCAAATGTTCCTTTTGGATTCAATCCCCTGTATGGATAAAATATAGCAAGTATGTGTATCACATAAGATGCCATAGTGAATTTCTTTGTCTCTAGCACATCTCTCATCTGCCTATCAATCATTGCACTGATAATCCCTGCCCAATAATAAATAATGCCTTGCTTAATCTTATTAATAGCATGCACCATCCAATTCTCTAATGCCCCAGCACTCTTCAAGCCCGCCACCCTACTCAATAGTGTGATTGCATCATATATATCTTGTCAGAACCTGACCCTGTGTAACTGTTTCAGCAACTTAGAGAAATGAGATTTTGGCTTTTTAAGCTAGGAATTGATCATCTGCTAGGCTTTGGTGGGTTCATCTTCATAATAATTCCTAGCCAAGTCCATGTCCAAGGCACATACACATGATAGGTCCAACATATCAAATGCTTGGGCAATGGAAACTGGATTAAAGTTTTCCAATACTCTCCCATCAATGCTAACAATCCTCTGTGTATCAAATTCATAGTGTCAGCCACACTCTAATATCAATTCATAGCATTGAATTTCTGGAGGAAATCCTGCCACATGAGCCAATCTGGATTTCACCACTCCCTTGGTTAGGGCTGATAAATCCCTCTGATCTAACCTTTCTTTGAACTCTTCATATCTCCAAGCTCCCACATTGGTATCTAAGACCTTATTGTCCAGCAACTGACTCTTCACATCCAGCCTGATCCTTTTAGTATCTAAAATTGATGATCCCACTGTATCTCCCTTGGCCTTTCCTGCTGCTTCCTTGCTTGATTCAGCCTGCATTCATAATAGAGCCTCATGAAAATCTAATTATCATCCATATTTCAATCAAAGGTTAGCCTCGAAACCACATGAAATCCTTAAGATAAATCATTAATCATCAGTCTTGAAAATTTGGGAAAATGCAATAATCCAAGAAAATGAAGTAAACCAGGAAAATCCAGTCGAGGCAGAATTTTAGAGAAATCCGACCCAGATGGACTCCCGCTACCAAGACATCATTCATCAAATAAATCATCAATATGGACACAAGAGATGCATAATTATCATGAGATTCATCCATTTAGCAACAAGAAATCATCATCCAACATTTAATTCATTACTTCAATTTCGAAAATCGGAATCAAGTGAAACTAGGTAGAAAAACCAAAAAAATTCGGATAGCCCAGATTTCCACGGGCAACTTGAAATTCTGTGAACTCATCATATTCCAGGGAAATGGGAAAATTCAGGAAAATCCAGGTGCACAGGAATTCTCCGGACACCTCAAAAACCTGACGATCATTCGACGTGCTAACCATTAATCGAGTTATCATACAAACCCCCTATCTGAATCCAACGAACATAAACTCAACCCCAATAGGCCAAATCTTGATTGCACTTGAATTTAAACTCCCAAGACTCCCAAATGGTAGATCCCTGCAGTGAAATAATGATGCCCTAAATTTGACTGTCAAACCTCTGCCATGAGAGTTAAGGTGAGCTCGGAACTCAGAGACAATCCCTCAAAATGATGAAACTAGGGCACACCAGGGTCTCAAGTGTTGCGAACAAGGCCGAGCTCAACACAAGACAAGAGGGTCATGCCAACTCCACCAAACCTAACAATCCTAAGCAAACATATCAAACCCTAACTTCACAAATTATACCAGGTTTCATGCCAACAAAGGCAAGGCCCCAACAGGAACACCCAATCACAAGGGTACACCCGAAATTCAATCAATAAATGAGGGGATACGTAGTGCAGGTGTTAAAACCCATAGAAGGGTGAGTTCAAACCCTAATTCAATACATATAAAACCATGAAAACAAACAAGGGCCGACCCAAATAATCATCAACAACAACTTGAAAGATTCAATCAAAGCACAAAACAAAAGGAGAAGTCAATAATGACTTACCATGAATTAAATGAGACTGAACCTCGAGCTCAAGGAAGTCACTGCAAATCAAGGTGCCCCAAATGGCGACAATATCAAACACGAACGCCCAAGGAATCCACATGTGAGCACACCAAATCCAATGACCAAAGCTTGAAAATGAACAAACTCAAGTGCTAGAGAAGATAGCAAATGAATAATGAAGTTAGGAAGAGCACTAAAATACCTTAAATCCACTCACAATCATGCCAGAGAAGACGTACCTCAAGCATTAATGGCCGACAAGACATATCAAGAAAATTTAGAAACCCGAGTTCAAAACAAAATTCCAGAAAAATCTAAGCTAGCCGGACTATCCTAGTGAGCATGAATTCCGTAGATGACACACCCCTCTAGGACTTTGACGAAATCCAGGAAAATCTACGTGATCCGAAAAATCTCCGACTCAACCAGAAACCTGGATTTTGGAAAATCTGAAAGTGACGGACGATGAACCAGGACCCAGGAAAATCCGGGTGAGCTAGAAAATCCCGGACCTAGGTCAAAAGTCGAACTTCCATTAAAAACCAAGTTTTATCAATTCAACCTTTAGGGTAAGACCAAGGTAAGAAAGACCAACATCCCAAGACCATGAAAGGATAAATCCAATAAAACCAAAGGTCCAAGAGACATCCGAAGTCTGAAAAGAAAGAGGGTCCCTACTCCAAGTGGGGCATGTGTGCAAAATTGCACAACAGGTCCAATGATATTTAAACGACAGCAATCCGATCTCAGTGATTGATGGCAGAGATTCAAACATGTGCATGGCTAAGGTTTGAAGGGTGTTTGTGTGTGAAGAACAGAGTCCTGGAGCATTCATGGCGATAGGTGGAATGTGGCTGGCTCTGCCGAACCAACATTCATGGTGATGCGACTCTAGGACAAGGATGGCATGGCTTGAGTGTGGACGCGTGGATTTGACAGTGCATTTGGTGCAAGTTGATTGATCTCTATCCGTGCAGGATTGTCCCTCCTGACAGATATCCGACCAAAGGCATTTATATGACCAAAGAGGTTGTTGAGGGTCACAGCAAGGGTTTTGATTGGTCACGATGTAGTTGGGGTCTGACGTGGCATGTTGATGTGGCTTTGAGCTGGGTGACGATCCCTGGACTGTTTCAAAGGAATTTCTGAATCATTTGTAAGGGTCTCCAGCCAGGAATTAGAACCAATCCTGAAGGAAAGAGCACTGAGTCACAGTGTCAAATTATTGTCAAAATTTGAAGTCTAGGTTTTTTGGTCTATAAATTGTGTGGTATTGGACACATGTATGAATCTAAATGTATAGATTGAGGTCTTTAAGTCTCTCCTTTGTATTGTGTGTGTGGATTGTTAATGAAAGTTGATCAAGGATCATTTCATTAACAATTTCAATGTAATGTTTTTCTGTTTGTTCTATTTGTTGCTCTTATTCAAGGAATAAGTTAAATGCTTTAATCATATCAGAGATTCACATGTATGATAGGAGGATTTGATAAGTAGTCTTATAGATCTGATCACTAGTTGTGAGACTAATAAGGTTAATCTTGCAAAGACTTTTTTATGTCCAGAGTAATGGTTCCTTCTATTTGAAAGTTATTATGACTCCTAGCCCAAGGATAATGGCACTAATCTGATATTTGTTGTATGTCTTTAGGGTTCTAGTCTTCTTGCTCAAGATCAATCTTTTTATTTAATAAATCTTGTTTGATGTCTTGTCCTACCTCCTTGTTGCTTCAAGTGTTTTGTAACTAAGAATCTATCCCTATTTCATGTTCTCAACCCTTGGCATCAGGAGTCATCTGCTATAAAGAGCAATGTATGGTCTTCTTTAAGGCATTGTGTGGGTATACCCACCCTAGTTTTGCAGAGCCTAAAGTGTAGAAGATCTCAGTCTTTGACTGAATCTTGTCAATTGGTTCGGGTCCTCTGAGCTGCCCTTGATTGGAGTTGGCTAATCCATAGGTAGAATAGGAGACCAACCTGGTTTACAAGAAAAACAACCAACAGAGAGACAACCTCAAATCAAGATCTTTCATTGGCAATAGGTCCACCCTCAAATCTAAGAAGGTTTTGCAAGATGTGGCTCTGATACCATGTAAGAGCTGAAGATATTAGCTCAAAACCCAAGACCACTTGCAAAAACAATGATAAACTTCTACAAGAGGATATGAAAGAATGAGCTTGCTTGGTATTAAGACCTATCAAATGATGAGGTATGTGGTATGTTACAAATGTGTACAATCACCTTCCTTATATAGGAAAGGTTGAAATGTAGTGATGAACATGATGTTGACAAATGTCATAGTCCTATGAAATGAGTAAATAACAAACTAATCATGTAGGAAATGATGCATTAGCTAGATAAGATAAGTTCTAGAAAAGCAAACTAAGACTTCTAGAAAGAATCTTATATCTTATGTAAACATATGTAAGTGTAATTAAATAATTACACCAACAATGACAGTTTCTCTATTGGAACAATTGGCGTTGTTATTAGTCATTTTCAAGCACTAATGCAATATGAGCTACAAGTTAAAGATGAGGAAATCCAAGATGATTTCGACACTGTAAGATGTTCTACACAGTTCATGATGACATCATAGAATTCTAGCACTTTGCTTTTTGGAACCTAGTAAATAGTTTTTATAATTTTTCTTCCATGAAACAAATTTACATATAACATGTATTTCTTTATTGAAAACAGTTGCATTTGAACAGTCTTTATTTGATTAAATTAATTTGTCTATTTTTGAATTTTAAGTTTTTATTCTAATTCAATTCCATTGAATTCTTAAACTAATTTCCGAAGGGATCTTGCATCTCGACAATTTTGTACCTTGCAGCTTATAGTCCCGATCAGCCACACAAAGTTGTATGGAAAACTTCAATTGATCTTAGCATCAACTAAAACCCCTTTCATATTGTTCATTTTGGGCCAAAAGGCTTGAACTTGATGAAAACAACACAGTTCAGCTTCATTTATGAACTCAATTATGCATCTACAAAGACCTCCCTAGAACCACTGAAGATGTCAAACATGGAAGTAAACACACCTAAACCATTTATCTTTTACATGCTAGCATAGATTTTTGATATAAATCACTTGTCATGTATGCTTTTGTATAGTGAATTTTCAAAAAATTGCATTGTTGTGATATTTCACTAATTTCATTTGCACTACCATTATAGGTGACAGGAACACTAAGACCTAAGAATGTCCACTTTCCCCCATACAAACCAATCTGCACTTCATGTAGGAATTTTTTTTTTTATGCAAACATCAAAGAATGATGTTGCTTGGTGCAGAGCCTATAGCACTGACACAAAATTTGAATATATCCCTTTTCTACAATGTACTATTCATACATCAGATGGGGCTATGGATTGCTATCTACACATACAACAGCTACAAAATAGCTTCCCATAGCTAGCTATTATTCCATTTCAAGATTACAAGAAAGACATGCTAGCAATAATGTTCTTGCTACAGAGATTTCGGCTGCAAGGAATGTTCACACTTATAATGGATAATTGCATCATACAAATTGTGGTTGAAGCAAGCAACATGGCATCTCCACCAACTTGAAAAGACATTTGCACTTTGGCCTAGGTGCTTACATTGTACTATTCCAATTTCCATTCTTATTCATTGATAGCATGTCATGCAATTTGCATTGTCATGAGTGTAATGATTATTGATTATGAAACATGTTCTAGGAAATGCAAAGTTGCAACATAGAACAATATCAACAAGTAAAATGTTTAATAGTCATGACAACGTAACTATTCTTGAAAATTTCAATGAGAAGACAATCATGTTTATGCTTTTATAAAGACTAATCTAGTAGTTTATTTTCAGCTCTTATATAACTACATAACTTGACAATTGTATTTTCATCTCTTTCAAACATACATAGTATAGATGTGAATAGATTTGCTTGCAATTTCATAAGTAGTTATAAGTTATGTATTAATTTTATTTTGACTTCTTATATGTAGCACATAACTTGAAACTTTTGTATTCATTTGTTTGAAACATACATGCTATAGTTGTAAACAACTTTGTTTGCAATTTCACAAGTAGTTATAGTTAATGTTGTATGTGTGATGTTTTCTCTCTGGAAATCATTGTAATACATGTTTGTGACAAAAAAAACTATACCGATTCAATTTTTCTTTTATGTGAAATAGAAAATATCTAGTAAAATGCTTGGTTCTTTAACATACAACATTGTATTCATCCAAAAATTACTTATCTACGAAAATGATAGTGGCCTTGTTTGTAATGCTATTCTGAACAATATAGATTATGGTTTCTAAAATGCATCAACATTACATGTTCCTCCAAAGTATTATTATCTAAAAAAATGTTTGTAAGGTTCTTTGCAACACCATCTTGGAAAAATTGATTTCTATTTTAGAAGATCTTCATAGGAAAATCACTAGGATGATGGGGACATCTAGATAGCACAAATATATTTTTTTGGTTAAATTTAGAGAACCTACACTATAGTTTCAATCTATCAATTTCATTCCAAAATAGATTATAGCTATTGATGGAATATAATATGTCTTTTGTCTCCAAGGACACTACACTTTTACTTATGTCTAGTTTCCATTCATTGCTAACAGGTGAAAAACAAGACATGTGTTACATCATGTCTTACATGTTTTGCATCTAAATTTGGATTGAATCTTACATGCATTGCATCTAAGCCTAGTAGGACAAAAAACCAGAATAGCTTTCTCACCCTATAAAATGTAGTCAAGTGTTATAAATTCCATGTCAAGTGCCATGAATTTTATAACACTTTTTCCTGCTTGCTCTACAGGGCACAAGCACTTTGGTACGCAATAGTCTTAACAAATTTATGTTGAGAATTCATATCTTTCTCTCCTAATTTTGATAGTCAATATTTGAAGATAGAGAATTATGTAGATTACATATATGACATGATCATATAGAAATTCTCATAGACAATTTAAACTTCCTGCTATAAAGTGATTTAGTCTTTTGTTGCCTGTGTACTTTCCTACATCTTTCACACTCTTATTTTATAGTTTTTATGTAGTCACAATTAATTTATGGCTTATGGTGTGAAGTCTTCACATTGTTAAACAAAACATTGTTCATATTTATTCTTCATTTTCTTTGTTTCTCTCATGGTAGTTAATTCAGTCTCTATTAAAAAAGTGTATGTCTATTGTGTTACACTCAAACAATCAAGATTTTTTATGAAGAAGGAGGTGGAGACCTTCTCAAAATGACTCAAACATGAACATCAGATCAATTTCAAAATGGGTTTCAAAGAACTCATCAAAATTCCACCATATAGCATGTCCTCCCTTGTAGCATAGGCAACCTAGTTTAAGCCACTTTACACTCAAGCTTTCCAAAAAAGTTAAGAAATAAAATTTGGATTGAGATACCCTTTTAGGGCCTACACAACATATCTAAAAACCAATAGTGATTCCTTTGGACCAACATATACTTTCAATGCACCCACCCTGCTCAAGGCTACTCAATTAGCCTACTTTTACAAAGCAACCCCTCTCTAACTTTATCCCCTGACCTTGAAACTTTCAATAGTGTCTCAAATTGTCTCAAAACCAAGTATTTTCAAGGTCCTAATCTTCTATGACACCTCTAAGATCCCTGACCACAAAACCCTCCATAAAATGCCTCAAAACTAGGGCTTCTTGAAAACTAACCTTCCAATAACTTCCAAAACTTTTTTATTGACCCTACACCATTAGGAAAACATATTTGTACTATCCCAACTCAAAAACATACCCCTCCTTAAGGCAGATCTTCCACTGCTATACTCTAGCCTCCATCTTCAAGCACTTTACACTGTGAAATCGTGGTGTACATCACATGATTCCTCTTTCCTACACTTAATTTTGTTAGATTGATATGATAGAGGTTAATTATGATCCATTTCATTGTTCTTAGTCATATATTCCCATGAAATGGATCATTCATCATGAAAAACCCTCAAAACTAGTGCAAATTTTGTGTTTCCTTGAGGACTGTCAATATAAAATGCAAAGAAATTAATTATTACTACTTTTAGAGCCTTCAATGTTGTTAAAACATGTAAAAACAAACTCCTAAAGCATCCTACTAGACATAACTTCAATACAAATCAAGAATTCATCAAAAGAACACCATAAAATGCAAGAAAACTGTGTTTTTTCACTATTTCCAGAAAACAGTCCATACAGTCAATTCTCCACATGCCCAACCTCTGTACAAATGATCATTTTGTGGTTATATAACCATTCCCAAACTGATAAAACCATTTTTAATTGATTTGATCTCATTAAAGTGACTAAAGCTCCTAAAACCCATTTACCCGCCTAAAGTGGAATTCAAAAATTTGAATTTACAAACTTGAAATTTATTAAATTCTACCACCTAAAAACTATTGGATCTTCAATATCCAACCTTATTTGACCTACTTAAAGCATTATATTACTAATTAAATCCCTATAACATGATAATTCCAATTACATAGCATTTTGGTCCTAGGGTCCTTATCAGGACCCTTAGGATAGTTGACTCTCTTAACACATTTATCCTTTCCAAATGCCATTATAAGCTTTAAAAGGTCATAGTTGATGTTTTGATATATTGGATAGGTCCTCCTGACCCTTGCAAACTCTTGACCCCTGAAGTGCTCCTTGCAGGGCTTGGGTGCTCCTGCACCACTTTTCTAAGTTCTTATATCCACAACACTGCCATTTTCTTGTGTTTCCTACTCATTTGTCCACATTGTTTGACAATACTAAAATATATTAATTAAGATGTTTTCTATTTATATGCATTTGCAACTCATGAATGGTTTATAGTGCCAAGTCTTAAATCTTTCATGCTGAAAATTGCTTGTGTTTCTTGTTCATTTTCTCACATTGTTTCATGCAAATGAAATCAACCTACATTGGAAGAATTTATAACTATTAAGTTCGACACAAAGAATGAGATATATGTAAGTTATAGTATCTATTACACTGTCATTTTCTTGCCTTGTCTACTCATTTTCCCACATTGTCTGATGCCGGTGAAATCTATGTCTTCTCACAAGTTTTATGTCTATCGCATTGCAAGTGAACCATAAGGCATATGTAACTTCCTAGACCTTTTGCAATCTCGTTTGATAGTTTTTTGTCTACCTACAATTGTAATGTTCCCTATTTTGTTCCAAATTTTTGTTGGCCTCATTAAGTGGAAGCTTTATACTCATGTGTTGATAAACTGTGACTAGACTCAAATGCATGAGTCATTAAAGACTTATGGAGTGAAGATTTCACTACATCCAGGAAATGATTTCACTTGCTTTGATTTCTTAGGTGAGAGTTAAATATCTACCTCCTTGCAGAATTTATATTTATTATATTTCAAACAAAAATCAAGGCATTTGTAAGTTACTATATCTTTTGCATTGCAATTCTTGCATACTATGTACACTTGCTCTGACTATTTGACAACACTCTGAATTGTCCCTATTGATAAGAGAATGAGCAGAATTGGAAAGAAATTGATCTAGTTTACCTGATTTCTTAAACACATTTACCACCTCCATGATGAGCATTGATGGTGGTAAGTGTTTTCCAGATGCATTGAAGCTGTGATGGATATGTTTTGTATCTTCATAGCTCCCATTTCCCCAGCATGGTTCACCTGGCAAATCGTATGGATTCTCAAAGTCATTTCTTAGATAATGTGTTCCATTGAGAGGGTTTATATTTATTCCACATATGACATGCTCTATTCACAAGACCTATGAATAATTTGATGAGATCGAAATCTGTCTCTATTCAAATGATTTATATGTATAGTGCAATAGACAAAAAACCAAGCCTTTGTAAGTTCCCATATATTTTACATTGTCATATTTTCCATTGTTATTTGATCTATTTAGTTTGTTTGACAAGAGTGGAAACTTTGTCTACTAACAAGTTCTAGGTGTACTATGTTTGCAAGGGGAATTCAATGCGTCTATAAGTTCCTTTATCTTCAACACTGCTACTTTATAGGTTTTTATATCTATGCACCTATTATGGACTTTGTTATATTGCAAACTATTTCTCAACATCAGGAATGGACAAATTTAGACAATCTCTGATGCTTCATTGCTATTGGAAAATTTACATGCCTTTTGAATGTTCTTTGATGTACTGATGTCCTTGTATCCTATTTTTCTTCCCTCACATCGCATTTTAATCATGACAATATAAATATGTATATGCTAATTTTCATTTGCATTGTTTATCCATTTGCTTTGATTCTTTCCTAAAGCTGAAAACTCGGTCTACTAGGACAATTTATTTCAATTGTGTGTGCGGGAAAAAAGGAGCAATTTGTAAATTTCTATGCCTTTTGCACTGACAATTTTTTTTTTCATTGATTATTCGCTTCATCAGAATCTTTCATAAGAGTGGAATCTATCTCTACCAACAAGATTTGTGTGTACCATACTTGCAGTGAAAAACAAAGCAGTTGTAAGTCACTATATCTTTTACAATGTTGATTTACAGTTTCATGTAGCTCTACATTTTATGCATAAATCTCTATTTTTTATTATTCTCTTGTGAACATTCTAGATTCTAGGCATTATTAATGGCTTTCACTATCAACTTTCAATTCTATCAAGCAAAGGATGGTTTGCACTTTTTATTCATTTTGTTTTCCTATTTTAAGAGGGAAGCAACAAAACAAGCATTTTTAAGTTACTATATCTTTTACACTCTCCTTTCCTACATTAGTTATTCATTTTCTTTCATTATTTGATGGAAATGGAACCTATATCTATTCATAGGATTCATGTATTTTTTGCTTGAACGGAAGGAAAAGGCTCTTCTAAGTTGCTCTATGCTTTATAGTGTCGTTTTATACTTTTTTACATCTCTGCATTTTATGACTCCTTGCCTATTGTTTCTTGCTCTCTGCATTTAACACCTTAATGTCTACTCCCCCTTTTTTTTGAATGTTTCTATGAGTCGCATTCTATTGTTGAATTAAAGGCTTAACACCAATATTCATTAATGCAAACTTTTGTGTTGCCCACTATAACAAATGCAACAATTTTTTTCTCTTCACATGTGCACGCCAGCCTCATTTGAAACTATCGAACTCATTTCATCAACTCATAATGCTTTGTTGCTAGTTTTTGTTGATGCCTCATGTTCTAGTAAGGACGTTTACCATTTGTTATTTCCTTATCTTCATTTATTATTAATGGGATCAAGCACAACTTGCATTATTAAATTCTAGTGAAACTTCAAGCCCAAGAAATATTTGGAATATAGACAATTCTTATTTTCATCAAATAGATTGAAGTGCAGCTAGCTACTTCTATTCTTAATCATTACTGCCATAGAAATTGACATTGATAAATTATGGCATTAAGCCTCTAACTGAACAATAGATAGTAATAGAGATTAACACACAAAATGGAGACAGGTCTTTAACTCAACAAGAGAGGCTAACCCATAAATGCACTAAAAAATAGCAAACACTAGGCATTAACTCATAAAAAGAAAAGATGCAAACAACCATGAAATGACACTATAAAGGTATAGAAACTTACAAATGCTTCATTTTTCCAATTCCAGAATTCTAGAAATTAACCCTCCAAAAGATATTGATCCCATTCTCATCAAACAATTCAAGGTAAACAATACATAACGAAAAAATGAAAGTGTAAAAGATATAGTAACTTACAAATACCATCTTTATCGCTTCCAACAGGGTAGATCTAAACCCTCTCAAAAGACACAAATTTCAGCCTCATCAAACAACCTAACAAAATGAACAAACAAGGCAAGTAATACTTTGCTTGATAGACTTAAAGGTTCACACCATAAGCCACTAATGAAACCTACAGTTCAATGTAATCACATTAAATGAAAAATCACCTATAGTAAGTGCGATGTATTGCTTAGTACTAGAAATGTTTCATGGCTTTTTAATGTTCTTAGCTATAGCATACCATTGTGATAATGGGCTTATGCATATATAGTCCATCATTCCTATTTAATGTTAATAGACTATAATGAAATTATCATTAATCACTTATGGTATAAAGTTCAACGATTTGCAGTGTTTATTCATTTGCTTAGATTGGCTAACAAGGATGGAATCTTTGGCTACTCACATAGTTTATATCTAGCATAGCTTAGAATGGGGGGAATTGGAAAGAAGTTGATCTAATTTTCTTTCCTTCTTAGATAGTTTTCCAACTAGCATAGAGACATTTGATACAAATAAATTCTTTTACAAAAAGCATTTCCACACACTAGTAGCCACCTTGTTGCATGTGCTAAATCAAGCCTTGTGCAGGAAAGAAACTGTTATCACTCAATTGTCAATGTCTCTTATGCCCTAGAGTCTCTTGCTTGAATTTAGTCAAGATCATTGCTTCCACATATACTAGCTACATTCTCCATTAAACTTCCCATTTCTCTCTACCCATATATGCATATTAAATGATCCGGTTCTCTCATTCTTTACGTTCTAATTTGCTCGGCCACTTTACATCTTTCATAGTCAAAGAAAAAAGCAAGAGGCTTCTAAGTTCCTATATCTTTTACACTGTCATTTTCATGTTGTTTACTCACTTACTTGGATTGTTTGATGAGAGAGACTTTTGTGTCTATTGACAAGATCTATGTCTCTCATATTGGAAACAAAGAAAGAGCTAGCTGTATTTTTCTATGTCTATCAAATTCATGTTTGTTGAGAAGGTTTGTATATATGGTATTGGAATCCTAAAAGGAGTCATTTATAAGTTCCTATATCTTTTACATATTCCTTTTTTCCATTATATATTCATGTGCCTAGTAACATTCACCAAGACAGAATTTGTCTCCACTACTAGAGATTATTTCTACTGAATTGGAAACAAGAAACAAGCCATTTGTAAGTTCTTAAATCATTTATAGTGTTGTTTTGTAGTTTTTTCCATCTTCGCATTTTTTTAGTTAACATCTATAGTTTCTTGTTCTCTGCATTTTATTGTTTATTATCTATTGTTTGTTATATTTTTTTGTCCTCTATGCTTCACTTCCTTTAATAGTCACTATCTCCTCTTAACTTACAGGCTTAACACCATAATTCATCAATGTTGACGTCTTTGCTAGCCACGAGTAATAAAGGGTCACCATCAATGGATTTAGGTGTCAAGTTCACTCAAAAGGACATTTTTAAGATTTTTTGTATCTTGCCTCTCTTTCATATTAATCAATTTCTCTTTCTAATATTTCAATGCATTTTTTCTTTTAACTATTTCTTGCATAAACTAATCACTAATTTTAATCTCTCCATGCAGTTACCTAAATCAATGAAGCTTGAAAAGACAACTCATTTGGTGGTCAATGATATCCATGCCATTATAATCACAATAAAATTATCATTTCCATATGCATCAAATTGACTAATTCTATGTACATAAAACTATTTGGATTTCTATGAATTATATATTTCAAAATTCATTGTAATGTATCAAATATCATATTTTAGATTTGAACAATCCAATAAAGGATATTTTCCCTACTTTAGATAATGCTTATTGAACAAAACTTATGTTGCCACATATATTTTTTTAAATATAGTTGTTGATACAAAATTTATTTGACTTCATCTTATTCTTGTTTAGCATCACATTCTCTTACATGTATTTATCATTTATCTTATCCCTTTACTTAAGCATTTCTCATTTTCTTGATAAAGACTTAACACGATGGTGTGTTGGAATGCATTGCAACTGTACACTTGAATTTATTAAATGGAAATAAAAACTAGGTCTAAGTAATTGGAAAATTTCTATGTATGAAATCATTAAATATATGTCTATTGTATTGGGAGCAAAAAATGATGCGTTTGTAACTTCGTAGGTCTTCTACAGTGTCATTTTATAGTATTTTACAACTTTATTTTATGGACTAATGCCTTTTTTTTTTTTCTTGAATTTTCCACACACATGCATTGCAACTATAGCCAAATTTATTAAATGAAAATAAAAATTAAATCTAAGTAATTGGAAATTTTCTAGGTATAGAACCATTTAATCTATGTCTGCTAAAAAGATTTATCTTTGTAAGTTCATATCTATCTTATAGTCTCATTTTACAGTTTTTTCCATCTTTGCATTTTACAGGTTAATGTCTATTATTTGTGATTAAATACATAAAATCAAAAAAATGAATTGTTTTAACAAAATTATAATAATGTATACATCTATATATTATTTATATATACATATATGTCCATATATATTATGAACAATATATATATATACTCTAGATGTATATGTATGCATGTAAACATGCATACGTATATGTGTATCTATAAATATATGTATGTATAAGTGCCTATATATATACATATATATGTGTGTGTGTGTATGCAATTACCCTATACATAAACATACATCCATACTATATCTATATATATATGTGTGTGTGTGTATGTATTGGTATATATACATATGGATACATATATTTATATATATATATAAATGGTCATGATCAACATCTTAGGTTATTCTATAACCACTCCTAGTATTCCAAACAATAGATAATGTAAACATCTCATGATGTTTAAAGATCATAATTTTTTTCTCAATTGCATGGTTAAATATGACTAATCAAGACAGAAAACTTACAAGATGAATCATATATCTAGCCCGAAGATTTTTCTACTCAACATTCACATTCTGGAAAGAAAAATTGAAAAATAATCAATCGAGCTCTTAGGACAAAAAATGTGTAGCCGATATCTACACTAAGAAAACTTAATTATGATAACTAACCTATGTTATGGACAATGTGATAATGAGAATCTCATTTCCATGTTAATACTATAATAGGTTATGTGATGCAGGAGCATCCAGTGGTGTAAGGGCAATCTTGCATCACCCAAAAATACTTAAATTTCAAGTTTCTCAGTTCTTATATTTTTTTACATTTTTGGATACCCTTTTCATCATAATGAAATTCCCAATTTATAATTTTTATTTTCTATTCCTGGGTTGAAAGATATTGCAGTTTTAGTTTCATAGATTTGCACCTAAAAATCTTTCGAGTTGGATTTGAGGCACTTAGATTTCCTATAACGGCCCTAAAACTTGCCAAAATTGGTGTAGCAGATTTTGAGCACATTATTGACTTTAAGACCTTTCCAATAGTTCAAATGGTTCACAAATCGGAGTCCCAGATCAAAAGTTATGGCCTCAGGAAGTTGGAGCACTTTCTAGAAGATACAATTGCAAATGTTCTTTTGAAATTTAAACTTCAAGTTGTAATTTTTTGGCGCCAAACTACCTAAACTCAAATTTGAATGTTGTTTTGGATCCAAACTAAAGAGGAGCTCTATTTATGGGCGGGTTTCTAATTTTTGGGTAACTTTTTGGGAGCAAACTCACATATTGTGAAAGGGTGATTTTGTAGCT